>CM076575.1:1529076458-1529474576 GCA_034641835.2 Pinus albicaulis | reverse complement strand
TTAATGGGAAAACACTGCGTGAGAAATAATATTTTAATTATTGTAAAACACATAATCTTTTGTATAAATATATATTCTCAACAAGAGTTGGGTATCACATTCTCTCTTTGAGATTTCTCTATGCAATTTAGTCGTACTTTTTTTCTGATATTGTGTATTGTCTTGTTTTTGTTTTCATCTGGTATTAGAGTGATGTGCTATGTTTATTTCATCTAGTATCAGAACTAGATAAGCCTAGAAGCCACAATGTATTGAGTGATTGTAAAAGTATGTGATTTGTGGAGAGACCAAAATGAGGATTCGATGAATCAGAATACAGTGAAGTGAAAAAAAAAATGTCTTTGGCATAGTAGTTGTTCACATAAGATTGAACAACTGTCATCATTTTTGACAGCTATGGCTCATTATCGAAGAAATCATTTAGAGATTAATCTAATGTTTTAATATCTATTGCCTAGGTCTATGTAGTTGTTGGCTTATATGCTACTATATGTTATTGTTAAGTAGCAAATAAGGAGAAATGATCAGCGTATCCTAATGTTCAAAAAATATTTCGACTCCTCAAACATTGGGGTAAATATTTGAGATAAATATTATAGAATTTATTAAAATTTTAAGCAACTTGCTGAAATAATTGTCTTTTCAGTTATGGTTGTGTTGCTTTATATTATATAAGCAGTGGGTTATAATCTCTATTATGCACTAACTGTCAGTCTCGGTAGCATTGTGAAATTCTCGATCAGAAAACCAATCTTAGTATCGTTCAAGTTGAATTTCCATTAAAGTAATATTGCTGCAAATTGTTTTTGGAGGTTAACCAATTCAACGTATGAAAAAGAAAGAACATACTGCAATTTTTTTTTACAGATAAAAGAAGCATAATGTTTTTATTTTCTTTGGCACTAATTCTAAAAAATTTTCAGGCATCCTTTTAAATAGTATTATGCTCAGTATTGAAAACATTTTTTACCCCATATTTATATAGTTTATTTGGAAGGAAGAGACAATAATAAGGTTGAAAATTATTTTTTATTTTCATTTGAAGATTTGGATTATTTAAGAAAAATGGCTTGAAATACTAATCCTCAGTCAATTCTTATTTTAAGTGAAAAAAATTTACGATTCTTGGTTTATTCGAATGATAACATTGTTGCGTTCTGATGATATTTGGGGATTTGTTACCAATGGGTATCTAGAGCCTACTAATGAGGCAACAGACATGGATCTTACAAATATTGAATGAATTTTGTTGAGAGAGAACATAAAGAAAGAACATAATTCCCTTGTTGTTATTCAACAAGGCTTAGATGACGTGATACTTTGAAAAGTCTCAAATGAAGAATCTTCGAAGAAGGTGTGGGACACGTTAAATCCTATTATCAGGGTGTAGTGAAAGTAAATAATGTCAAGTTGTAAAAATTGAGAAGATATTTTGAAAATTTGAAAATGAAAGACAGTGAAACTGTGGATTCTTTTTATGTCTCAAGTCATAGAGAAGGCCTCTCAAACAAGAGAGTGATAGAGAAAGTCCTTAGAAGTTTTCCAAAGAAATTTGAAGTGGTTTTTCTATCCATAGAAGAGTTCAAGGAGACAAGTCAAATGCCAATTGAAGATTTTACTCATTCGTTGATTCCACATGAATCCAGAATGTCAAGATATGATGATAGAACATTGGAGAATGCCTTCAAAACTCAGCAGCAATTTAATAGACAAAGACATAGACGAAGATCAAGAAATAGAGGAACAGGTGAAAGAATAGGCAATCAAAGACGTTCACGAGATAATTATGAGCATGAAGAGAAATCTCAACAACTTCCTCCTAATTTAATGGGGAGTAACAATATAACATGACATAAAGGAAATCAAAGAAATGATATGTCTAAAATTCGATGTTATTATTCCAAAATTATGGCCATTTTGATATAAAGTGTTTGAAGAGGCAGGCAGATGTTGGTAAGAAATCTGCATAGATCTCAAAATAACTTGAAGATAACAAGAAATCATTGTTTTTGACTTGTAATGTAACTCAATAATGTTTAGATAATATCTTGTTTTTAGATAGTGGTTGCAACAATCACATGACGGGAAACAAATATTTGTTTTCCAATCTAGACTCTAGTATTGAGTTTGAAGTCAAGTTGAGTAACGATAATAAGGTATGTGTTAAAGGTAAATGGGTGATTTGCATTTATACTAGAAATTATGAGAGAAGAACAATTGATGATGTGTATTATGGACCTAGCTTAAAATGTAATTTTTTGAGAATTGGAAAAATCATAGGGAAAAAGTACAGAGATTTCTTGAAGAATAATTTGTGTACTATCATTGACAAATATCCAAGCAAGCAATTGATAGCTAGAGTAGAAATGAAGAAGAATATTTTTTCTTCTTATAATGAGAAATGAATTGTCTCCCTCCTTGAATGCTTATAAAACTAAGAATTTCAATGAATTGTGGTTATGGAATTTAAGATATGGTCATTTATATTTTGGTGGCCTAGATTTGTTACAAAAGAAACAAATGGTGAAAGGTTTACCTAGTATTCAACAACCAACAAGCTCATGTGAAATTTGTATACTTGCAAAGCATCATAGAGAGAAATTTGTATCTCAAGTTTCATAGAGGGTGAAATATCCATTGGATATTGTTGACACAGATTTCTGTGGACCAATGCAGACACCTTCTTTGGCTGGTAATTTCTACTTTTTAACTTTTATTGATGACTACAGTCGAAAAGCATTGGTTTAACTTCTATAACAGAAATCTGAAGCATTTTATGTATTTAAAATATTGAAAGGTATGGCTGAAAAAGGAAAGTGTAAATAAAATTGAAATTTTGAGATCAGATAGAGGTGTTGAATATATGCTAACATATTTCATTGAGTTTTTTCAAACGCATGAAATGAAGAGGATTTTTACTACACATTATACTGCACAAAAAAATGGAATAGCTGAAAGGAAAAATCAAAATATTATGGATATGGATCGAACTATGTTGAAGAAAAGTCATATACCAAATGAATATTGGGGAGAGGCAGTCGGTTGTGCTATTTATATCCTTAGTAGAAGTGCAACTAAGAGCGTGAAGGACTTATTTCCTGAAGAAACCTGGAATGGTAAGAGTTGTCATATATATCATTTAAGAATTTTTGGTTGCGTTGCTTATGAACATGTTTCTAAATAATTGAGAAAGAAGTTAGATGATATAAGTGAGAAATGTATATTTATTTGATATAGTGAAGAATATAAAGCATATAAAATATATAATACCATCACCAAGAAGTATATTATAAGTAGAGATGTTGAATTCAAAAAAGAAGAAGCTTGGGATGGAAGCATAGATATATATGTTACAGAGGGAGTTATATTATCGCATGGAGATGATAATGAATATGCGCAAGAAGTACAAGGTGGATAATCGATTCCATATTCACCTACTGCAAGCACCTCAATAAGCCAATCAATAACATTAATTCCATTACAATTTGGAAAACATTAAGAAAGAAGGAACATGGTGAACCATCAGGTTATGGTGGACAATAATGAACATCGTCAGACGTGAGTAATGAACCCAATCCTACAATGGATATATTAAAAAATAGAATTAAAGGTCATAAATATAGAAGTTTAAAAGAATTGTATGAGTAGAATGATGAAATAGATCAAGTTTAGAATTTTGCATTACTTGCATATGATCCAATTAATTTTGGTGATGTTGTGAAAGAAAAATTCCACGGATGAATAAGTTGATGCTATAGAAAGAAGTAATACTTGGGAACTTGTATATTTTCCTCAAGGTAAAAATACTATAGGTGTTAACTACTTGGTATTGATTATTATACTGAAACTTTTGCACGTGTAGCTAGAATTGACACAGTAAGAATGATATGATCAATTGATGCACAAAATATTAGAAATAATGCTTCCATTAATGTAATGTGTAAGTTTAGAGTTGGTTTGAGATTTTGTAGGAGGTTGTTGAGATATTCTCTCAACCTCTATATCCATATTAGGAATAAGCTAGATCTAAGACCAACTATATAAATGTGTTGTAATTGAGTGCAAATATATAATAAAAATACTATTAGTGTATTACTGTGTGCAACGGCTGCTCTTATAAACTTTAATTTGGTATCAAAGCCTGGCTGAGCTTAATCCCTCACGGGAGTGCGAGGATGATGGGATAGCCATTGGAGTTGATTCTATGTAAATATGTGTGAAATTTGAATGTTCTAGTAGTAGATTTTAGTGTTGTATATTTATTTTTTTCATGTGTCCGCGAGTATTAATTTCGTTGCATGGAAGAGAAGCGCTACATTTTTCTTTATACAAAGCTCATCATCTATTACCAAAATAGTCACATCTGGGAAAAATATTTTTGCCCATTGTTTGAAGAAACACTCCTACCTTAAAAGGAGGAAATCGCTATCTGGAATCAACATCAGTGTGATGGTAGAGGTGTAGTCTAAATCTATTAATTTGTTGCTGGACAAGGTGCACTGCGTGAGCAAAGGGCATCGTGGAGCTACGCTACCTGCTTGCATTCTAAGGAGACCGAGTGTTGCAGAATATCATTGTATGAAGGAGTCAAGGATGCACAAAAAATTCATATTCCAACTATATTAATTAATATGTATGTATTGTGATTATAAAATTTTTATATTGCAGAACCAATTAATGAACATTATCATAATCTAAATTAGTCGTTCTTTACGTAATTCGGTGCTATAGGAACACTCCATTAGTTTGGTAATGCATATTATGTTGTACGCTGGTGGATCTTGTTGTGCTTCGGGCTTCAAGATCTGTAGTTACAGGTTTTTCTTGTGTGTATTGTATAAAAGAGGTCAGTTGTATGATTGACTGCTGAATATGCTCAATATCCAGATCATTTTCCTATATAACTGTTGAAATTTTCTCTTCGGGGGAATTTTAGAGATGGAAGTGTATCCCTAGGATGATTTAATATTGATATTATCCTTCGGGAGGTCAAGAAGCATAAATTCTACAAAGTGCGTGATTGAGGGTCAGAAGTAGGTGTACTTTAAATGAGTTGGAAGGTGGGCTCGAAGATGTGGAGAAAGAAAGAGCGGATTCCAGAAGACTGCAGAGTGGGTAGAGTTGCTGATGAAGACCAGATCAAACATATGAAATGTAAGCATTAAAGGGAGGTATTATAAATAATTCTTCCATTAATGTAATGTGTAAGTTTAGAGTTGTTTTGAGATTTTGTAGGAGGTTGTTGAGATATTCTCTCAACCTCTATATCCATATTAGGAATAAGTTTGATCTGAGACCAACTATATAAATGTGTTGTAATTGAGTGCAAATATATAATAAAAATACCATTAGTGTATTACTGTGTGCAATGGATGCTTTTACAAACCTTAATTTAAAATGAATGGAACATATACCAGATGGATGTTAAGTATGCATTTTTAAATATTTTTTTTGGAAGAAGAGGTTTATGTGAAACAACCTCATGGATATCAAATTGATGGTAAAGAAGATAAAGTTTACAACTTAAAGGAACCATTGTATGGATTGAAAAAAGCACCCCATGTATGGTACAGTAAAATTGATGAATATATGAATAACAATGGATTCATCAAGAGTCCAAGTAAGCCAAATTTGTATACAAAATTAAATGAAGAAAGTAAAATTTGGATATTTTTTCTGTATGTTGATGATTTTATTTTCACTAAAGATCCCTCGGTAGATGATTTTAAGAGAAAGGTGAAAACCAAATTTGATATCACCGATTTAGGTCTAATGAAATATTTTCCTGGTATTGAAATAACTCAATCAAAAGATGGTATTTTAATTTATCATTCTAAGTATGCAAAGGATATATTGAAAAGATTAACGATGGAAAATTGTAAGCTAGTTGTAACCCCAATTGCAATTGGTACAAAACCCAGTAAGGATGATCACGGTTCATATATTGATTCAACCTTGTTCAAGAAATTGGTTGGAAGTCTTATGTATTTGACTACAACAAGGCCCGATATAATTTTTGTTGTAAGCTTAGTTTGTAGATTCATGGAGTCTCTGAAGAGTACCTATTTGGTATTTAGAAAAAGGATTTTAAGATATGTTGATTGAATAAGAAACTATGGTATACATCTGATTCAAATTTTAAACTAATTGGATATACAAATAGTGTCTTTGTAGGTAATATTGATGACAAGAAGACAACATTTGGATATGTGTTCAATTTTGGTTCAAGTGCAGTTTCATGGGCATTAGTGAAGCAATCCATTGTGACTCTATCATCAGCTGAGAAAATAATGTTGCAGTGACAACAACATGTCAAATTGTGGGGATGAGAAGAATTTTGACTTGATTGTTGCATGAAGAGAAAGAACCAAATCAAGTTTTCTATGATAACAAATTTTCTAATAAAAATTGTTTTATAATTAGAGGAAGTTGAAGAAGTCATGCTCCAAGAAGTCACAGGAAAACGTAACGGTTGATTTACAACAGCTTTGGTGATTGCTGAACCAGAGAGCCAAGAGGGCGGCAAAGCAGCAGGTTGTTCACTTGTGATGGCCATATGTCGGGGGCCTCGGGAGGGGGGCCAACGCTCTCCTACAGGAATGTAACAGTTGGGGAATAGAATAGCAGGATCAAAACAGTTACAGGTGGAGGAAATCAGAAATGAGGACCAATACTGGGGGTTGAATGGAAATAAAAAATAAGGGGACAATGCTTGCCTCGGGCATAGAAGAAACCCAAGTTTCTCATACCACCAAATAAACTGGATGAATATAGAGGATATATGAAATATAATTCACTAATATGTAAGTTTGTAGGCATCTGGCCTACTGAGGAAGATCTACTTAAATGGATTTAGAATAAATGGAAACTAAAAGGTCAACTCAACCTTAAATTTGGACCAAGAGGTTTTTTACAGTAATTTTTACAAAATTGTTAGATAAAGAAAGAATATTTGAAGGCAGACCATATTTTTTCAATAATGCAAGCCTTTTTCTTAGGCAATGGGAAGAATGTTATAACCCTGATGAGGAACAATTTTTGGCAGCACACCAATGGACTGGGTTAGATTATTTGCATTACCAATGGACTTTTGGGACCCTGATATCTTGGAACGGATAGGAAACTCCTTAGGAAGTTTTTTCAAAATAGTGGAGACAACCTGCAGAGGAAGATACACTTCTTTTGCTCGTATTTTTTTTTATATGAATATTTCCAAGCCTCTTCCTGAATCTATAGAACTTGAATATGAAGGTAAGATCTGGCAAAAACCCTTGGCTATGAGCATATCCATTTTTTATGCTGTTAGTTCCATGAATATGGGCATTTTTATAAAACCTACCCTCAAAATACTTCATAAAAACAAACAGGAAATGAAATAGTCAATATATAAACATGACAAGAGAGGGAAGAAGGTTTTGTAATAGTTAACAGTAAGAAAAAGACTTCTAGACAACATTCTAACCATGCCAATGCTCATAAGTATTGTGCTTCTGAAAACCCTTTTGAGATTTTTCAAGATGAAGGGGAATCATCAAAAGAAATAGCAGAAGTACCAACCCCAACTTCGGAAGTCATTTCAGAAAAAAATACTGCAATAAAATGGAAAGCAATAGTTGAACATATAGATGCAGAGGAAAGATTAGAGGAAGAACAAGTGGCTATGGAGATATAAATATCGAAGGAATATCTTTGTGTAGAAGAACAACTAATGAAACATCTTCTTCATGAATGGAGGAATTTAGATGACAAATTTATCCCAGAAGATCAAAAGACTTCATATAAGGAAACCTTTGAGCATTATTTAATGGCGCAAAAAAAAGAAAATAATTAATTTAGATTCTAGTTCGAATAAGGCTGTAAACCCTCAAAATAAACCAGGCGGGAAGAAAGGTAGACGAAATTTGCAAGAATCAATTCAAATAGTTGGTGAAATGCTGATAAATGCAGGGACGATAATACCGCTAACAATGGTATTTCAAAAAATACCTAAAAGTTTATGATGAAAATAATTTCTTGGAATATAATAGGCTTAAAGAACCAAGGCAAATAGAGATATTTAAAAGAGAAATTAAAAAATGAGAAACCACAAAAAATGCTAATTCAAGAAAAAAATATTTTAGCAGGTAGACTTGAATCAATTTTACAATATTTTAAACCGCATTATGAAGTTATGGTTATTGATTCTAGAGGCACAACGGGTGGTATTAAATCATATGGAACCCTGTGGAAGTAGTAGCAGATGAATGGATAGGCTTACAATGCAACCTTTCAGGCCGGTTTAGAAAAGTGTGAACTAAGGAAACTTTAATGATTACGGCAGTCTATGGACCTCATATTCAAGGAGAGAAACAAAATTTTCTTGATAGTCTTAGAATTTTGAGAAATTTTCATAATGAAAAATATTGGTTGATTGGTGGGGATTTAAATCTGATACTGAATCTCAATGAAAAGAAGGTGGAATCAGATGAGAGGATCTGGAGATGGAGTCTTTTAGAGATCTTTTAACAGACCTCAAATTGGTAGATATCCCTACTGCAAATGGTGTATTTTCCTGGAATAACCGTAGGGTGGGGGACATAACATATCCTCTCATCTTGATCGATTCTTAGTATCTGAGGATCTGATGAGTCTAGACATCCATTATGAAGCTTTAATTCTGCCCTCTTTAGGATCAGATCATTGGCCCATCAGTTTGCAATTTGATATTATAGATGTTCCCAAAAATAGGCCTTTTCGATTTGAACTATTTTGGTTAAGAGATTCTACTTTCCTCAAAAAATTTAAGCATTGGTTGCAATCGACACATATCCAAGGGAGAAATAGAATGCATACTTTTCACTTACATGTGAAAAATTTCAAAACTGAAATCAAAATTTGGAATAAAACTCATTTTGGAAATATTCAGACAACAATGAGTAATCTTCAAGATAAAATGAAAAAGAATCAACAGGAGATAATTCTTCAGGGACAAATGAAAATTCTTGCAGAACAAGAAGGAATCATTCTCAGTGAATTAGAAGAAAAGAGGAAACAGGAAGAGATATTATGGAAGCAGAAATATCGAGTGCAATTGTTAAAATAAGGGGAAAAATACTACTTTCTTTCACAAATCCCTCATTCAAAGGGGACAACACAATAGGATATTCCCATTGAAGGACGTGAATGGTAATAAAGTATATCAGCATAATGAAATGGAAGATATGCTAGTAAGACATTTTCAGGATATGGTATATGAACCTATTAATAACAGAGAAGCTGATATTAGGCGAATCACGTCTCATATTCCCTCTATAGTTTCTATGGAACAAAATTTAGCTTTAATGTGGAGTATCACCTTGGAAGAGGTTGAAGATGTTGTTAAGAATCTTCCCAAACAAAAATATCTAGGTCCAGATGGTTTTACATCTGAATTCTATCAGGCCACCTGGTCTTTCATGGGACAGGATAACTGGGAAATGGTAGAAGAGTCCATACATACAAGGAATGTGTATCCATATTTGAATTCAACTCTAATCACTTTGATACCAAAGAAATCCCAGACTGATACGCCTTTATGCTTCTGTCCTATAGCCTTGTGTGATGTTATTTATAAAATCCTTTCTACAATAATGGTTAACAGGTTGAAACCAATTCTCCTCAATATTGTTTCTCTGGAGCAAACTAGATTTGTAAAAGGAAGGTAGATATTGGATGGGATATTTATGGTTCAAGAAGAAATGCATTCTCTAAAAGAGAAGAAAGTTAAAGGTATGTTGATAAATTTAGATCTTTCTAAAGCATGTGATCATTTAAACTGGTCTTACTTGAAAGAGGTTTTATTAGCTTTTGGTTTTGATGGACGTTGGATGTAGTGGTTGTTGTCTTGTATTTCAACCCCTAATTACTCTATCCTTCTTAATGGAGTTCCTATTCAGCCTTTCAATGCAACTCGGGGTATGCGTCAAGGTGATCCCATTTCCCATTTTCTATTTATAATAGCTGCTGAGGGACTTGGCTGAATTATAAAAGCTAAAATTGTAGATAATCGATTAAAAGGTTTGAATTTATGGGGCAACAATCTTACTCTCTCGCATCAACAATTTTTTGATGATATTATGCTCTTTTATCAAGTTTATTTAATAGAAGCAAAAGCTATTCTGGAAATCCTCAAAATTTTCATGCAAGCTTCAGGAAATATGATAAATAATGATAAATCTAATGTTCATTTTCTTAACACCACCAATGAAACCCAATGATTTATTTC
Source organism: Pinus albicaulis (assembly GCA_034641835.2). NCBI lineage: Eukaryota > Viridiplantae > Streptophyta > Pinopsida > Pinales > Pinaceae > Pinus > Pinus albicaulis. Next base: position 1,529,464,333 of record CM076575.1, on the reverse strand, counting down.
AAGGAGTTTGGGTTTCGAAATTGGAATATTTCCAATGAAATACCTGGGTTTTCTAGTGAATTTTTCCTCTCTCACGAGAGTAAGTTGGGAAGATCTGCTTAATAGTCTCCATAAAATCTTTCAGAATTGGGCTCTAAGAGCACTCAATGCCCCGAGTAGATTCATTTTACTCAGATGAGTCTTGCAAGCAATTCCTATTTATCATCTATCGGGCAGAGCAGCACCAAAAACAGTATGTGATAATATGGTTAGATTATTTAAGACTAGGCCTTCGGGATAATTATATTCTAAATCAAGTCATGGTTGCAAAGCTATGGTGGAGATGGGTGCAAGGAGGACCAAATCTTTGGAAACACATTTGGGTAACTAGATGTGAAATTCCTAAAACAACTGTTGGAAAGTTGAAAATATATATCACCCCCAAAGGATCAAATATATGGAATTTAGAAGCTATGAATAGGGATCTAATCCGACAACACAGTTTCTGGGAAGTTTGTGGAGGGAAAACATCACTTTTTTTGGAAGATTCCTGGCAGCAGAGAGAGAAACTGTTTAGTCGATTGGATTTGGGTGAAATATTTTTATTCACAAATCTACCAAATCAAAGACTATTTCACAATTATTGGAATAGTCGGGAGGAAGGAAAATGGCGAGTTTCCAAAAAAAAACAACAATAGACGAATGCACCAGTAGCGACCTAATGGAATAATTTGGATAGAGAGCTAAAAACAAGAACATTAGTGGCTACAGCTGGGGAGGAGATTCTACGGTGGGGTTATAGAACAAAATTTATGTTTACAATAAAAGAATCCTACTACCTTAAATCAAATAATCATCAAGATATTGCAGTACCAATCTGGAATAAAATATGGAGTGCGAAGTTCTGGCATAAAGTTGAGTACTTTATGTGGCTTTTAATTCATAATAAGACTTTAACTTGGGATCATTTACAAAATAGAGGAGTTAAGGGTCCTTCTTTTTGTATTATGTGTAAACAGAATGAGGAAAATATTGAGCATTTATTTAATAATTGTTGTTCTTTTAATGAGATCTGGCAGCTCAATGAAACATTGTTTGGTCAGAAAGATAGGGATAACACCAGCGTCAACGCAACTATTTTCAACCGGAGAAAAGGAGGATATAAAAGAGATGTGGTTAATCGGGCCTGAAGATTATCCATAGGATTTTTCATTTGGAGAATATGGAAAGAAAGGAACCATAGAATCGTTAGAGTAGAAGAGACGCATGTTCTCCAAATATGGAAAGCAATTGTGGAAAATATTCGGGAAACCATACTGGTTGAAAGTTGGGTGGATGATGATTGGAAAGTTAATGCTAGGGAGGCTAGAATCTTAGCTAATCTAAAATTAAAGCCTCAAATGTTAGATATATCATTATGGAAGATCAAACCTAACCTACAGTCAACTCCATCAATTTTTAATCCACCACCAGCGGGCTTTTTGAAATTAAACTTCGATGGAGATTTTAAAGTTAATCCTAGATAGACAGGGATTGGTGGAGTCTTCAAAAACTATCTTGTAAAGGTTTGTAGAGTATACTCATTCCCAATGGGATTTTCCACTAATAATGAAGCATAATTTATGGCAGTAAAGCAAGGTCTAGTTATAGCAATCCGGGAAGGTTATCAAATAATTGTAGTTGAAGGGGACTCTGCAATGTCAGTAGGAATATTAAAAAAACTATAGTAAGGAACTCAATGGGATGAAATTAGTAAAATTTGGAGAACAACTGTTGTGTAACCAGATCCAAAAATAGAAGAAAAGAGATCTCAACATCTTAGAAATAAGCCACTTCGAGGGGGCAACCTCCAATACATTACATAAATTAACAATTCTTGGATGATACAATTTACAGAACCTCCTTTCTATATATAGGAGTCCATGGGGCCATAATGTAATCCTATTGGGCCACAATGTAATCCTAGCCGACCTAACAATAATAATTTAAGGGCACAATAATAACAAAATGGGGGTTACAAGGGTACAATAATAACAATAAGGGGGTTACACTAACAAGAATAAGGGACTATACTAGTAATATAGGGACCTAACATGCCCCTCTCCTTCAAAAAAGTGTTGTCCTCAACGCTTGAGTAGCTCTGGGTGCTTCTGTATAAAATTCTCATCCTCCCATGTAGAATCTTCAGTGGGTAAGTTCTTCCACTTGAAGAGATACTCTGAAATTGATCGATTCTATAGCTGTCGAGTTCTTGTTTCTGTGACTGCTTCAGGTTCCAATATGATTTTTCCTTCCTCATCAAGTTCTGGAAATATTGTTTGAACTGGAAGATTTTCACCTATAACCTTCTTTAAGCACGAAACATGGAAAACTAGATTTACTCGTGAAGAAGCAGGAAGCTCCAATTTGTATGCCATAGTGCCAATCTTTTGCAACACCTTGTAAGGACCATAGTACTTTGGCGATAATTTATTATCCTTCTTAGCTTGCTTGAGGGACATTTGTTTATATGGTTGTAGCCGTAAAAATACCCAATCTCCTATATCAAACCTTCTCTCGCTGCGATGTTGATCTGCCTGTTGTTTCATTCGATTTTGTGCCAAATTCAGGTTATCCTTTAAGAGTTGGAGAACTTCTTGCTGATGCTCGACGTGATCTTCCACTGCTTGAACCTTCAAATTTTCCTTTAAAGATGATGTGATCGATGGTGGATGATATCCATAAAGTGCCATAAATGGGGTCATTTTTGCTGCAGTATGGAAGGAAGTGTTATACCACCATTCAGCGAGAGGTAACCACTTGACCCATTGTGTTTGTTTATCGGATACAAAACAACGAAGATATCCTTCCAAACATTTATTTACTATCTCTGTTTGACCATCAGATTGAGGATGATAAGATGAGCTATGAGCTAATTGAGTACCCAAACAAGAAAATAACTCCGTCCAAAAATTTCCCGTAAAAATCGGATCTCTGTCGCTCACAATAACCCTTGGGCTTCCATGTAGCTTTTGAATTTTGTCCACAAATATAGTAGCAACTGTACTTGCTTTAAATGGATGAGATAATGCACAAAAGTGTGCATACTTGGTAAGTCTATCAACTACCACCATGATGACATTCTTTCCTTCGGACTTAGGTAAACCTGTGATAAAATCCATTGAAATCTCATCCCAACGTTGACTTGGAATGGATAAAGGTTGTAGAAGTCCCGGGGTCTTAATTGTTTCCACTTTATTCTGCTGGCAAACCAAACATTCCGCCACAAACTTTTGAATATCAGATTTAAGGCCATCCCAAAAAAATTCTTTCTTCACCCTGTGGTAAGTTTTTAAAAATCCTGAGTGTCCTCCTAAAGGAGAAGTGTGCAATTCCGGAAGAATCTTTTGTTTTAGTTGGGAATTCTTACAAATATATAAGCGATCTTTGTACCATAAGGAATCATTTTTCCAACTAAATGTATCAGATGTACTAGGATCTTGCTGCAACCTTTGAATGAGTGTCCATACATCTTTTTCCTTCTTCCATTCATCTCTTGCTTCGGTTATCCAATCTGGTTGGATAATAGAAATGGCACAAAGCAATGCTTCCACCTCTTCATTCTTTCTTGAGAGTGCATCTGCAACAACATTCAGCTTTCCTTTTTTGTAGATTATTTCAAGTCATAACCCAACATCTTTGTGACCCATTTTTGCTGTTCTTCTGACGATAGTCTTTGTTCCAAAAAGTGTTTAAGACTATCATGATCAGTTTTTACCTTGAAGTGTCTTCCCATTAGGTAAGTTCGCCATTTCTTTAGTGCATGTAGTATTGCTCACATTTCCTTCTCATAAATAGGTTTCTGTAAATACTTTCCTTTGATTGGACGACTTTCAAAAGCAATGGGTCTTCCTTCCTGCATTAAAACTGCACCAATTCCATTTCCTGAGGCATCACATTCCACAATAAAGGTTTTTGTGAAGTCTAGCGTAGCTAAGACCGACGCTAGGCACATTGCCTCTTTAAGATGTTCGAAGGCCTTAGTTATTTCAGGAGTCCATGAAAATGCATCTTTCTTCAATAATGTTGTTAGAGGTGCTGCTATTCTTCCATAATGCTTAACAAACTTGCGATAATAGCCCGTTAACCCGAGAAAATCCTCGCAACTGCTTTATCGTCTTAGGGACTTTCCATTCCTTAATGGCTTTAATTTTGTTAGGGTCTACTTTAACACCCTCTTGAGATATAATATGACCCAGATATTCCACCTCTTGTACTCCAAAGAAACATTTGGATATTTTTGCATATAATTGTTTCTCCTGCAATAGTTTGAGCACCCTGTCAACATGTTCAACATGATCCTTCCAAGACCTGTTGTAGATTAGTATATCATCAAAAAATACTAGCACAAATTTTCTAAGGAAGGGTTTGAAAATGGAATTCATCAACCCTTGAAATGTAGAAGGTGTATTGGTAAGGCCAAAAGGCATGACCAAAAATTCATAATGACCCTCATGAGTTCAAAATGTTGTTTTTGGAATATCTTCAGTCTTCATTCTAATTTGATGATATCCTGAATGAAGATCCAACATGGTAAAATAAATTGCTCCATGTAATTCATCCAATAATTCATCAATCACAGGAATGGGAAATTTGTCTTTAATGGTGAGCTTATTGAGCTCCCTATAATCTGGACATATTCGCCATGATCCATCCTTCTTGTGTACCAATACTACAGGAGCAGAGAAAGAACTTTGACGAGGTTGAATTATACCCGCCTCTAACATTTCTGCAATCATACGTTCAATTTCACTCTTTTGGAAGTAAGGATATCTATAAGGCCTGACGTTTGGAGGAACACTTCCTGGAATCAAATGAATAGCATGATCATGATCACGAATAGGTGGGAGTCCTTTGGGAGTTTCAAACACCTTGGAATGATTGTCCAAGACTTGTTGGAGATCTGCAGAAATAGATGATTTTGATGTTGGAACTTCTAGTGAGCATAGTTGTGCAATTACGCCTCGCTGTTCTTTCTTTAGAAGCTTTGTCATGACATTAGAGCTTATTATCCTTCCTGGCTTCCCCGCAATACCCCGTAATTCGACTTCCTTTCCTTCTGAAAAAAATTTCAAGAAAAGTTCTTGAAAATTAAAAGCCACCGTCCCCAAAGATTGTAACCATTGTACTCCTAGTACAACATCAGCACCTCCCATAGGAATGGAAAGCGTTGCACTATTCAATACATATTCCCCATGGTTAGTTTGATATTATGGCATTTACTAGAGCAATTTATAGTTCCTCCATTTGCAACCATCACTTGACATTCTGGTGCTGGGTATAGGAAACAATTTAATTTCTTGGCTACCTTACAATGAATAAAATTATGGGTGCTACCTGAATCAATCAACACTATTACCTTTCTCTTCTTGATTTTTCCTTTTATCTTGAGAGTTTGAGGAGTGGTAATTCCTGCCAGTGCATTACACGATATGGTTGGATTCATTTCTTCCTCTTCTGGGGCTGGTTCCTGGTGTATATCCTCTTCTTGTTCATTTTCTTCTTCCTCTTCACAATCTATGTAAAATAATTTCTTCTCAGCACACTTATGACCTTTAGTGTATTTGCTATCACAACCGTAGCAAAGCCCTTTTGCTCTTTTTTCTTCCAATTGTTGTGGTGTCAACCTTGTAGGTTGTGGAAATCTAGATGTAGCCACACTTCCTTCTTTATAGAATTGAGTAGTAGACTTCCTTGTTGCCATAATTTTACATTCAACTTTTCTTGCCAACCCGAATGCCTTCTCTAATGAATCAGGTTCCAGAACACGAACTTCATGTTGAATGTTATCCTTTAAACTGCCTAAGAAGAGATCAATCCTGTGGTCCTCTGAAATATCAGTTACCCTTATACTCAATTTTTGGAAGTCCTCAATGTGCTGCCCCACTAAACGCTTTTGTTTGAGATTTATCAATTGGGTAAAGAAGGTGTTGCTCTTTGTATCCTCATAATGTGCTATCATTTCCTCCGTAAAAATTGACCAAGTGACAATTTTTTTACGGGAGCAAAGCCATCGATACCATACAAATGTATTTGGTTCTAAATGTAAAGTTGCAATGCGTACCTTTTGTGTGTTTTTCACATTATGGAGATCAAAATATTGCTCCATCTGTAGTATCCATGTTACAGGATCCTTTCCATCAAACTTCCTCATATCCATTTTGGAATATGGTGGTTCTTCCCGCCAACATTAGAGTTTATGAAATCACGATTAACATTTATTTTGTTCTCATCATGAGGTTCTTCTACTATATTTCCGCCATTAGGAATCATTCCTGGTTTTAAGCTTGTCATCAAGCCTTCCATGTATGCTTTTAGATCATTCTTCATGTTTTCCATGTTGTCTTTCATGTCATCCATCTTAGCTTCGATGCCCACTTCCATGCCATCCATCTTAGCTTCCATGCCATCCATCTTAGCTTCCACGCCTTTCTTCAAACCGTCCACTTCATTTCCACGCCATCCATCTTAGCTTCCATGCCTTTCTTCAAACCGTCCATCTTCACTTCCACGACTTTCTTCAAAACTTCCATTTCATTTTTTGTTGCTCTTTGCGAGAGTGAAATTTGTTGCACTTTCTCTTGTAATTTTGATAGATCATGTTGCAATTCTTCATCTTCATGAGTCATGGTAGAGCCTTCTGAAGGCTTAATGGGTGTTGAATTATTTTTAGGTGCCATTTTAGAATCCAATATTGATACCTATTCTACAATAGGCCCTGCAATCAATTCAACTTGATTCTTCAAACAAGACTTATGCAATTCGGAAAAAAAATACACACCTTTTACTTGCTTTGAGGAGTTCGATATTGAAATTGTATTATCTCTGTGATTGCAAATCTTCAATATCTAAAATTCATCACTGAAGTAGCCCTCTGAATTCTCTTTTGAATGCCATGGGTCTGACCTGATTTGGATTCTCCAAGACAAAGTTGTGTCAAATCTCCCACAATGACCTAATTATGGACTCGTTCAGTAGAGCAAACTTGTACGACTTGCCACGTGTCACTGTTTCATCCTTTGTCTCTGAAATTGATAGCCAGGAAACTACAGTCTGTGTACTTGTGACCAATTTTACGGTACTCCAATCCGACGCCCAGAGAGAGAGTTATTGAACTTTTCCCATGATCACCTCTTTGAGATGCAATTCAGAAGCCTGAAAAAGCACTACCTTCCACAGATCATATCTCCAAAAATATTGCGAACCAAGCTTTGAAATTTTTTGACGAATTTCCTCAGGATTACAGCTTCGCACCATACAAATTTCAGATTTTGAAACTTCGTAGAAAAATATCTATAGCGCAAATTCCACGATGACCTGTTTAGAAGCCTGAAAAACGACCTAACTTCCACAGATCATATCTCTGAAAATATTGCGAACCAAGCTATGAAATTTTTAGAAAACCTTCCTCACGATTTTAGCTTCACACCCTAAAAATTTCAGCTTCTGAAGCTTCGTAGAAAAAAATTTATAGCGAAAATGCCACGATGACCTGTTTGGAGCAGCGAAACCCTAGAATCCAAACCTCTGATACCAAATGTTGTGTAACCAGCTCCAAAAATAGAAGAAAAGAGATCTCAACGTCTTAGAAATAAGCCACTTCGAGGGGGCAACCTCCAATACATTACATAAATTAACAATTCTTGGATGATACAATTTACAAAGTCTCCTTTCTATATATAGGAGTCCATGGGGCCATAATGTAATCCTATTGGGCCACAATGTAATCCTATTGGGCCACAATGTAATTCTAGCCGACCTAACAATAATAATTTAAGGGCACAATAATAACAAAATGGGGGTTACAAGGGTACAATAATAACAATAAGGGGGTTACACTAACAAAAATAAGGGACTATACTAGTAATATAGGGACCTAACAACAACCAGACTTATTGAAGACATTGGCCAACTCCTTCGTCAAATAGGATATGCTATCTCCAATAATGTCTGTCGTGAAGGAAATGAGGCAACGGATTATTTGGAGAATTGGGCATGTAAGAACACTGAGCATCAACTTGATATTAAGCACTCTCATCAAGCTTGGAATGTAGAAATTTACACATTACAACTTCTTTTAGGAAGAGATAGTTCTCATCCCCGATCGGGGTGCGAGGCAGAAAGGACAAGGAATGGGGCTCCATGTGGTGGATGACCTCTACATTCCTTTTGTTCAAAGTTTAGGTGGTGGTCCTTCCCACTCTTGTAAATTAATATGCATGCAAGGTGCTGTCGATTTCATCCGGAATCTGTTAGGGGGTTTAATGAATGTAATATGGAAGCGCGAAGAGGGTTATTCTCAGCCTTCTCTCTTGGAAAGCTATAGTCAGCCACGGCAGTGTTTATTCAAAATTTCATTGAGATGGAAGTCTAATAGAGTGTTGGAGAAAGCTAGCAGGAAAAATTGCAGGAACAAAAATTGGTATGTCATGGCATTTTTGCCTTTCACCCTTCAGCTTGACTTTCCTTTTCTGCCTCTACAAATCATGAATGGTAGTCACCACTACGTATCTGTTTCTTTGGATTTCCAATGGGTTATTTCTATGTTTATTTACTTTTTTGGGTGGTATAGAGAAGAGGAGGTAGTCTCTTTGAAAATTGAAGCGCACTTTCGAATTCCTTTTTTCTGTTGTACCTACTCTGTCAATGTATCTCTATTTTTTCCTATGTCCTTCATTGACATCCTTGTAAGGATTTCTCTAACCGTTAATCTCATCTTTATGCTAAACACAGTTTGTAGGAGTTCCTCCATGCAGTCCCATGGTCGTAACTTGATTTTTGTAGGTTTCTTCGGGGTTGGTCCCTTTGTGTCAAATCACTTTTATTTTCAGTAGAGGGACGGAAGCAATCTCCTGGGGGTTTGCATTTCACAACATATTTTTCCCCATGTTTTGAATTCCATTCAGCATCAGTCTTACATCATTGCTTGGTTGGAGCTGGATCCTGTTGATAAAATCCATTCCTTTTACGATTCTGTTTGGTATGAAGATATAATAGGGAGATTTAATGGGTATATTTTTCTTTTTAGATTGGGTAATGATATCTTCTTTCTGATCCATTCTTGTCAAGGGATTTTATATTTAACTCTGTGGCGGAATCGTCTTTGGCATTTCTACAATTCTCTCTACAAAACTCAAATTTTCAATAGGTGTAATACGGTTGTGTTAATTTCCAAATTTGACTGTTCTATAATCCTATGTACAAACACAAACGCTCTGGGGACTTGGTCCATTTCGAAGGTGACCAACATAGTTTTTTTGTGGTATATTATTGATTCATTTCTACACACAGGGTTTCTTTCTAGATCTTGGGGCATAAATATTTGTTTGTTCATCATGGCTAAAGCACAAAATGGCTGAGTTAATCACCCTAGACAAAGTACTCAAGCTGCAGGACGAAGTCGAAGGGGAAGGGAGACAAATGAGCAAGTATTGCAGGATATAGCTCAGGTGCATGAATCTGGGAACTTGGTTCAAATCAAAAATAAAATTCATGTTTGGGAACGACAAACTGATAGTGATGAAAAGGATATGGAAGAACAGATTTAAAAAATGGACTTCATAACAGATCCAGGTAGCACCAAAGGTCGTGTATCCCTCTTTCAGCAATCAATGAAGACATACTAGAAAATGAAATTCCTTCTTGCAAAGGCAATAGCTAACAATGAAGAAAAGGATGTTAATTCTTCAATTCTGTTTGAACTACAACAAATGAAACAAGACATGCATGAGATGTTTAAATCTCAAATTCAGAAAAATGGCAGAATTGCAAAGATAGAGCGACAACTTCAAAATATGCAACGTCGTGAACAATTGCTGGGCACCACTGTCAAAAACCCAGCACCAGTGGACTCTTATGATGATATTTCTGCTTAAATGGTTAGCTTATTTTCTATGTTTTTGGTGTATATTAGTAATATTTTTTTTTTTAGTTGAAAATATTATGGACATACTGAATTAATCAAGGCTGTAAGTAGAAGAAAAAAGGAAAATTATGTTTTGGTCAGCTTTTAACTCGTTACAGTGGCCAACAAACTTGGTTGCCTTCGGGCAGGTGGAGGTTACCGTAAATGATACATTTTGCATAACAACTTGCCCTTTAAAAAAATGAAAATAGAAAGGTACTACGAGATTTACAAAAAAAAAATGATAACAAATTTTCTATCGCATTATCAAGAAATTATGTTTTCCTTAAGAAGAGTAAACATATTGATACAAGGTAGCATTTCATTTGAGAATCAGTAAAAAATAAGGCAATAGGTATGGAGTTATACATATCAGAAGACCAGTTTGTAGACATATTTACAAAACTCTTGGGAAAAAAAAAATTTGAAACTCAGAGGAAAAACATAGGATATATGATATAACAACATTTTGATGTAATAACAAAGTTTTGTTCTTTGATTTTTTTTTTTTGTGAAATAATTAAAGGAGTGAATTTAAGCATAATTATTACACCAGGTGCACCGCCATGACTTTTCCAACGTCAAAGAGTCACCAACGCTTGCAGAAATGACAAGGCCAATATCGAAAAGTCATCACCGAGTGAAAAAATGAAAGCGCAAACAAAACACCTCCTAAAAAAGTAATATTTTAATTATTTTAAGGGACATAATTTTTTTTATATACATATGGTCAGCAAGAGTGAGGCATCGCATTCTCTCCTTGAGATTCCTCTGTGTAATTTAGTAGCCATAACTGCGTTCTAGTGTTGTCTATTTTCTTATTTTTTCTTTGCTCTATTTCTTTCAATGTGCCATGTTAATCATATATTTGGTTAAACATTATATGCCACACATAATTCTGTATATTTCCTCTGTTTCAAAAATCTCAACGTGTTTGATACCTAGTGGACCATCATCCTCGCGACCACATATATCAAATGATTTGATTATATAATTGGAGCGGATGTCACTGAAAATATCATGCACACCTTGGTTGGTTTTTTGGTTTGACTAACAATGAAGCCAACACGGATGAATCATTGAAAGCGCGTGAACATTCCAATATGTATATACAGGAATGGACGGTTAAGATTTGTGACAAATTTGGAAAACGAGAGACCACGAACGAGATTAAGACCTTGACCAACCTCTTGAAATTTAATTTGTCCATAAAAGTTATAGTCATAGCATTTTTTTTTTTATCAACAATGCCAAATTGAAATGCATTCCCAAATAAAGGAAAAGACTTTGATAAGACCCCTTGCCATGAGTCAAATAAGGAGAAAACCCAATGGACTGCCTAAAATTGATCAACCAATCAATCAAAATGAAAATATTCAATCCAATCATTATGATTTCAGTCTTACCTATATAGTCGGTCAAAAATATATTTTAAAGTTGTTACCTCTAATAGATGGATTTATGACCTCCAACTAATATAAATAGTAAATACAATGCAATCCATTACCTGCAGTGAAATAGAGCATTCCATCCATTCATCTTCCTCCACCCATCCTGGAGTGGAATAGAGTAGAGCATTCCATCCATTCATATTCATCTTCATCCTACTCCACCTATCCTACCCTTTGTGAAATAATATCTCTAAATTGATATGGCTGGGGTTGTACAGTCTGCATTTCCATATCATGTTGTTCCCTGCAAGTGCCAGAATCTGCTACCTATTCCCTTGTTATTTCTATCTATATTTGTAATCCTTCCTTTGATGGACTGCAAACCATTGAATGGATTGAGAATAGATCTTATGCGTAAAGATTCACTGCTCTTTCCAAAAATGACATCCGCTGAGAGTTTGAAACAAGTATTCCATCAGAGTTATGAGAGACTAAAAAAGTTGTAGACCATATCTACAGTTACTAATGAATTGAAGGTTGGTGGTCAAATGAAAGGATGTATTGAGGCTCCAGTAAGTGCAAGAAATGGAGAATTTTGCATGAACATCTCCATTGGCATGCCATATTTACCTTATTATGAAATTCTGGACACCGCAACTGACCTGATATGATCCAACAGCCAACTTCAATCTATGATCCTTCTTTCTCCTCCACTTACCATAAGGTCCATTGCAAAAATTCTCTTTGTGATAGCTTTTCCTACTATAATGCAACCTGCAAATATGGCTATGCCTATGGTGACTCCTCCTTCACGAAGGGGATCCTTTCATATGAGACCTTTCATCTTTCTTCTCGAAAGATTTCGCATCTTTCTTTTGGCTGTGGCCACAACAATTCAAGAGTTTCATTCGAAGAAGGAGGTCGATTGGTAGGCTTGGTACGAGGTCCTTTCTCCTTGGTCTCTCAACTGGGCACATCTAGGGAAAATAAATTCTCTTACTGTCTCGTCCCTCTTAATGATTACCCTTCGAAAACCATCCATTTTTTTATAGGTAAAGACACTAAGGTGAACGTCGGCAATTTCACTTCGACTCCTATTATTCAAAGTAGTTTAAATCCAACATACTATTATCTTTCATTGGAAGGAATCAGCGTTAATGAAAAATTATTAGCAATCCCTCCTTGTACTTTTGATCTTCAAGATAATGGTTCTGGTGGAATTATTATAGACTTTGGGAGAACTGTCACTTATCTGAAAGATAATGCCTATGATGTTGTGAAGGAAGCCTTGAGTTCATCAGTAAATCTTCCTCGTGCTGATGGCTCTAGCGACAGTCTAGACCTATGCTTCCAACAGGGCACCTCAAATTCAAGCTTTCCCACCATGACATTTCATTTCAGGGGAGTATATTTCATTTTGAATAAGGAGAACTACTTATTCGATATTGGAAATGGGGTGTTTTGCGTTACAATGTTATCGAATCAGGGTATTACTGGCCTGTCCATATTTGGCAATCTCCAGCAGCAGAATTACCAAATACTTTATGACAACGGCAGGAACGTGTTGTCTTTTGCTCCTACGGTTTTTGGCACCCTGTAACTATGCAATCAAGGATACATATTTATTCCTTCTGCTCCATCCATTCTTAAAAAAAGAAACGAAGCAGTTATGTATTGAATTTTTAGTACATGGTGCAGGTTAGGTGTTTTTCTCCTAATGTGGCATGAGGAGCAGGAGGAAGTCGTGAGCCGTGTATTTATGTATTCTATAATAAATATCAGCCTGGAATGTCTTTACCATGATGACCGTGTTGATTTAATATTTGCATTATTGTTTATAAGCTGTGTATTTATGTCTTTTGTAATAAATATCAATCTCGCATGTGCGTAGAGTATGTATTTTTTTATAGATTTAGCAGTTAAATAGCTATGTGGAGGTGGGTTCTTTGTTCCACCAAGAAGGGGTTTTATAAGAGGAGGTGCGTCCCTTGTCCCACCAAAAAAGAGTCTTATAAGCTGCTGAGGTGGTTTAGTTATTTTACCAACAAAAAGTCTCATACACCAATTTGGTGTCTTACTTCGCCGTGACCTTAAAATTAGATAATAATAATAATAATTTTGAGCAATATTTAGTTAAATCAAATATCTTATTTTATGCTAATTTATTAAGGCTAAATCCATGGCCATGACTAATAATAATTTAATAATAATAATACTAATAATAAAATTTTTGAGTAATATTAGTTAAATTGGGTATTTTATTTTATGGTAATTTGTTAAGGCTACTAAGGGCATACTGAATGAAATGGGATAAATTCTAAGCGCTTAGTCTATAAAACTCACAAAATAATCTAGAAATTCCAGCAATATTACGCTTTATACATGTTAAACTTCAAAATTTTGGGTATCCAGGGATAAGGTTGAATCCATTTCCACCATAAAAAAAACAATCCAAACACTCCAACCATCTAATTTTTCAATATTTTTTTAACCTAATTTCAACAAAAACTTATCATCCAAACTGTTACTATTATGTTATAATTGTATTTGTAAACAACACCAATTATATGTCTGGATAAACACATATTCTCAACCATTGATTAAAGTTCAAATGGATATGCAAAGTTGTGGCCATGTTTTAAATGGATTGGACATCACATTTTAAAAAGGATAATTAAATCGGGAATATCAAGTCCAACCATCATTGACATGCCATGACATGAGAAAAAAAAAACCTACTTTTAAATATTTTTTTTGCCATATTTAAAAGATGAATAGAACATAATTGTAGAGAAGGCAGTAGTAAAAAAAATCTTAGTTTTAGAATTTCCTTCGTTGAAAGACAAAATTCAATCAGAAATCCTTGGAAATTTATTCATAAGAGATGTTAGCAATCGTATATTTATGAATTTGGAACATTTTTAATATAAAAGATGTTTATTTCTAATGTTAATGAATAGAAAATATATAATTAATAAAATAAAAAAGGCCTCAAGGCAGCAAGTCCATGTCTTGAGGGCTTAGGAAATGCCAATATAACAAATTTGTTTATTTTCTTTCAAGATTTTAAAAGGTTATGGTTGACTAGAAAAGGCTCAACCATGGTAGTGAAGAACAAAGTTGTGTGTACAGAGTGCAAATGCTGCATTTCAGGTTTTGAGGTCTCTGCGCCGGCTTGACAAGATTTTGCAAAACTGTTGTGAATAATCTTGAACCCAAGATGTGTATCTCTTCTCACCACAGAGAAGGAAAGAAAGTGAAACCCTTTTCAGAAATATATCATATAAGACTCCCATAGAATGCAAACCCCAACTCCTCCACATCATTCATGGATTCAATTTTCACCAATATATTTTGATAAGTGAATTATAGTTTAGATTAAAAGTATGTCACCTAATAACAAATAAAACAAAACAATAATTTAATTCTTACATGTTTTTGTTTTTGTTCGGAACACTTTTCTGATGAATAATGTTGTGATGTAATTTTTCTTTAAAAAAATAGATCAAAAATAATACTCATGTCTTTCCATATACTCATTGTATATCAAACATAGAGAAGAAAGCAAAAATGGGAGCAATATAGATTCATGGGGCCTTTTTTAGGAAAGCGTAGTTCCATCAAAATATAAGTGTGATCTCAACATGTTTCTCCTCTTACAATTACAGTATTTTAAATGTGAACATATTATAAAGTAATAAATTATAGATTACAATATTAAATTAAATTAAAAGGATTATAGTTTACGGTAATTAAATTAAATTAAAAAGTTATGGATTACAATAATTAAATTAAATTAAAAAGATTTGTTGTCACACTGCAGTTGCATGCTTCTTACGTGTATTATTTTATTCCATGCTTCTCAAGTGTATGAGGTATTGATTCACAAGAACTAACGGTATATACACACTTACCCTTACCGATGAAAAAATATTAGATATGAATATTCCTACAAGCAGTTATTGTATTTCATAATCTGCTGGAAAAAGTGGTTGTCAACAATACCTCTGGAGATCTATACCATCGGGTGACAACCTACAAATATACAAAACCTAAATGAGAATGATAATCCATGACCAAGAATTTAAGAGAACAAATGAGGCCATCTATATACAATTACAAAGAATTTGATAAAAATGAGGCTTTACACAATGACAAATAAATCTCGAGTTCCAGATCTCCAACTTTAAGTAAGCCTTTGCATTTTTTTAGCAATAGATTCGGTGGCTTTAAATCCTTGTATAGTTTCTTAATTTGGACTCATAGAACCTCATAGGGTTGGGTTGAGCTAAGACAGAAGATGGAGACTAGGTAAACTAATATAAATTTCCAAACAATAATTACCTGTGCAAAACTCCATAACTGTGATTATGAGGTACACCTTTCAGCAGTTGATTCATAAAACTATGTACTCCAAAACCCGTATGAAGAAATCAGATTCTTGCCCAAAAAAATGGTCGATGCAATGCAATATGTAGAATGGAAGCACATAAACATTTAGTGAAAGAGATATTTATGAAAGCGTAAAAAAATTCATTCAAATAAATACCTGAATAAAGTATTTGTTTTGCAAACAAGAATAATAATTAAATTATAATAAAAATTACAATAAAATAAACATTAAATAAAGTTTAATAAACATATGAAAGTTGTAAGTTGTGAAGTAAGAATGAAATATTAAGTAAAATTTTAATAAAAATATGAAAGTTGTAAGTTTTAAAGTAAGCATGAGGCTTGCATGTAGCCCACGTTCTTCCCAAAACTATAATGAATTTGCCACTTACCGATCCAGAATTCCAGGGCTCCACTGAATCTATTACTCACCTAGTGCTGTGAGCAAGACCCAAATAAGATTGATGAGAAAGGCCCAAATAAGATTGAATCTATTACTCACCTTGTGTTGTGAGAAAGAACCAAATAAGATGGATGAGAAAGACCAAAATAAGACGGACGAGAGGCGGTTGTGCTCTACTCTTGGCTACATAGAATTTACATGCTACAAATTGCATTACGCTGCAAATTGCACTGTTTTTGGAAATAGATTTTTGGAAATAGCTGTGACATGAGATTAAATTTCAGATTTCATGCCGATTACCCTGTTTGATATAGATTCAATAGATTTATATTCATATTCCGCTATGGAGATAGCAAAGGTATAATCCAGTACATAATATACAAAGGGTATGTCTCTGAACCTAGTCTCTTCTCAACACATTCATTCATAAATAATCCCTCCCAGTAGCTAGGAAACATAATGACATTGTTTTTCTAAAAGATTTTTCAGTGTAAGTGGATATATGGGACAAATTTTACTCATCCAACTTCTATGGTAGTTGACACTCTGTTTCGCTGGGCATTGATTTGGCTTACAAGGAAGCCCATCCAAAAAGTTAGGATACATAGGCAACTGGAATTTTATTACTTTCACCACCCCTAATATTATTTCTTAGGAATAATCCCCTTTTCATTGCAACCATACCTATAATCAATGTTAGAAGGAGATAATAATAATAGGGGTTCGATGAAAAAAATTGGAGCCATATCTAAGTAGCTTACTAAATCAATGATGGAAATCTTATGGTAAAGCCAATTGTCTCAAGAGTGAGTCCTATATAGTAATAGTTTGACACAATTTTTGATTGTGGACACTGTGGGAGAATTTCCAAAACAGGGCATATGGAGCAAGTTCATTAACACTGTGGGAGAATTTCCAAAACAGGGCATATGGAGCAAGTTCATTAACTTGGACTTTAAGAGGCCCAAAAAGCATCAATGGTGCGGAAAGGTGTGGAGAAGTAGGCTTGGTGTCATTGCAAGGAATATTCATATTTTTTACCCTAAGTGGAAACATAAGGACCCCTCTACCTTGATTTATAATTGATAAGTTTGATGCAGAGACATCAATCTCATTCTTTTGTAAAAGCCAAAAGGCCAAATTCTAGTCTCATTATTCTATAAAAGCCAAAAGCCTAAATTCGACAACGGTTACATTGTTTTGTAAAATCCAAAAGCCCAAATTCGTGCAGGAATCGTTGAAGATTTCGATGTCGTGCCAAAAGCTTGAATTTGTGGGGGAATCATGGAAGGGTTCAATGCCGAGACAACAGTCTCATTGTTCTGCAAAATCCTGAATTTTTGCAGGAATCACTTAAGTGTTCACTGTTGAGATAAGAAGATGAGCATACATGTTTAGTGGTCTTATCATGTAGCTGCTCATTTAGTGCACTTATAACACTATAAGTTGTCATTATTGATGTCAATTACCTTTATTACCTTTATATCGTAGTTGGACTCAATATGAATATTGAAGGACACTGATTACTAGGTGTTGCCAAGTGTAAAACTAAGGAAGACCAGATGTCCTAACATGAAAATACTAAAATTAACTTGGTTACTTTGCATCACTGTGTCTTAATTGTGCTTGAAATGGGAGCACCCATTCTTATGAAGATGCAGGCATTTCACATGTTGACTGGTAATCCTTTTTCAAGTCTTGTTAAGATGAGATTTAATTTTAAGTATTACTTCCACTAGCTTACTCTAGTGATAATTTCATGAGTTTATAGGCCGACTAATATTGATCATGTTAAGACTAGACTTAATTTTAAGTATCATTGCCACTAGCTTACTCCAGTGATAAGTTCAGCATGTTAAGACCAAACTTAATTTTAAGTATTACTGCTACTAGCTTACTCCAGTGATAAGTTCAGCATGTTAAGACCAGAGTTAATTCTAAGTATTATTGCCACTAGCTTACTCCAGTGATAATTCATGAGTTTATATTATTCACGCAAAGCTGAAGTACAAATTTATCTTAAGTATTACTGCCACTAGCTGACTCCGGTGATAAGTTCATGAGTTTATACTATTGACGTAAAGATGAAGTACAAATTTGCCACAGTTACTTAACAAAAAAATTAAAATATAACTAAGGTCACAAAAATGGAAAATTTAGTTAAAATTAGCTTTTTTTTATTTCATTTCATTTCCTTGGATTGGAAAAAAAAATCAGTGGGATCTTGAAATTGATGGAAATTAGAACTTGTGTATCTGTGTATATGAGGCAGGAAGATCATTACACCTAGCATGGTTTCTCCTAATGTTGGTTAATCTTCTGCTTTTGTGTAATGTGGCAGGAAGCTCATCACATCCATCATGGTTTCTTCTAATGTCGGTTAATCTTCTGTTTTTTCCAGAATAGCTTCAGTGTAATATGTCGAGCTTCAGTGCAATGTCAATCCATCAGGCTTGAAAAATAAGTGGGTGAAAACCATAACCAAAGCATTAAAGTCCTTCAATCTCATCTCTAACTCCGTTCCATTTTCCCAGACTTGTTATGAAAACTCAGCTGGCTAAGGAGATGGATTAAAGTGGTGGAATGTTGCTAGACAACTAGTGTACTTTGAAACTGGATGAAAAAATGGTTGTTTAAACACATATCACTTATTTTTCAAACCCTCGCCACCAAAAAAAATATTTTTTTTGAACGTAAATATTCTATGTTTACGAATTAATGTCAGCATTACTTTCACAGATCTTAAAATCAAGATATCATTTGGAATTTAACCTATGTTGGATAACATTTTTCCTCGATATGAGGCCAATAAGACCTCAAAATTTCTCATTTGCTGAAATAACAGTGGGACGAAGCTCATACGTTAACCAAAAGGTGCACCAATATATAAAATTAGAAACATTGGTTTAAATTGGCTTATAAATTTTAGTTACTGTGTAGGGACTAATTAAAATCTCGTTGTCAATTACAATAATCCTTGTAGCCCCGAAGGGGGTAGGGACTAATAAGATTGGACATATATAATTTAATTACAATAAATAATCAACGATGAAGAAATTTACAGGTTTCGCTTCATTACTATAATATTATTTTATTTGTTTCTGCTTTTGAATTTAGAAATGGTTATTACATTTACGTATTTATGAACGATTATTTTGATTACTATTCAATAATAATTTAATGTATAATAAATTAATATCATTATATAACTAAGTGTTGTATTCTAAGACTCTTTTGAAATTTTATTTTATTGAAAATAAAATGCATTAAAGTAAGTGCATATTCACACAATTGAAAATAGAATTGGACATTTTTTAAAGACCTTATTTTTTAGAAGAATGTTCCAAGACTATCTCTATACCATCAAAAGGTATATTCCTCTAGCTATAATCCAAGTTTCTCTACATTACTAACCAATATTATCACCTTAATCTTCCATAACTCTTTGTAAAGATATAATGCCAAACATTTAGATATTAATCTCTCCTAAGTTATTGGATAGCAATCACCACATGCATGTTTCATAACCCCAATGAGACATAGCTTTCAAATTCACAAGTATCCTATACTATTAGCTATTTGTATTCCACTACTTCCCTTCATGTCTTAAAAGTGTAGGAGTTCTTAAAATGTGAGATATGCAACAAATTCATGTTTGTTCTCTATATTTTTTTGGGCCTTGACTAAGAGTTTTTCTGACAAAAAGGTAATCACCTAGTAAAAATTAATAATATTTTCGAAATACACGATGTTAGTATGGGTTTAATGCTTTAAAACACACTCTTGCATCAAAACCTCATCAAAATATACAACATAACCACTTTCACTAAATTCATTGATTTTAAGCTATGTTCTTTATTTTACCAATTTATTTGGAAGTGATTATTTTCACTAATTAACCAAGGAAATCATTACTTTTGAATAAATTACCAATTACAAAGGCCATTGTATATTATTTTTACCTTTTACCCTCATACTTAATCAAAAAAAATTTATATAAAATAAAAAAGTGGCTTAGATCTTGATTTGGCCAATAACCATATTATATTATTTGGACCAAATCAAATGTAATCATTTTTTTTCTATAAATATGAGATATTTTATGCTCACTTCACATGAACATTTCCTCATGTAAATTATCACCTCACTTCACATGACTATTTCCTCATGTGCATTATCACCTAAATTCATTCGAGGTCACCCATTTTCGAGTTCTAACACCTTTATATCCACCATAGGACATAGAGAGATATCATTCCTTATAGGTGCAAGATACAACAAGATACCTTCAAAGGAGGTGGTTGAAGGAGAACTACATCTTCCAATAATATCTCCATAAGTATAATCAAACATTTTTTTGAGTAAGAGATATCATATTTATCTTTCATGATTCACATTCTTAAATAGTTATTTTTTATTTTGGAAGTTTCATTAAATATCATTTTCAAAGAGGAATCATTTTTTTTAAGTTTAATTAAATAACATTTTCAAAGAGGAATCATATTTATAATTAGGGGTTGTATCCCATGATGTTTAAATTTCATATTAGTTACAACCACTAGGAATTCCTTTTTTGGTAACGCTCGGTGTAGAAACGAGACAATAAAGTGGTGAATCGACTGGGGATATAGGACATATTAAGTTTTGGGTTAGTAAAATCCCTTTTTTGATTTTTTTTATTGGTTAGGTTTTTGTAATATTCACCTCTTTTTTTCCTTGTTTTCTATGTATATAGGTTACAAGTTTGTAAATGTTGATATATGGCACCAATAACTAATTTTTCACATGGAGAGGACCTATACCTACCAACACGGATCTCCTTGGGAAAACCTACATTGGCCCAATGCACTTATTTTTGAACATATCTATGTTTAACCAATGCCTATCCATGAGAGTTACCTAGAAGAATCAATTGTGTATAACTATCTACTTGTTTTAGTCTCTTGTAACCACTACTCTTTTGTTATATATTTTTTTCTCGCATTTTAATATACCCATATTTACCTGATATATATTTAGTTTCTTAATACAATAATAGGACCAAGACCCATATTGGTTCCTAGTACTTCTCCAGGAAAAGGATCCTTGCAAGACCTTGGTGCTATGTACTATTATGGGTAGTAAAATACACTTTATAGGGTTAAATTATTTAGATTTATGCCTCTTTCTACTTAGGTGTTATATTACAAAATAAAATCTTTGGATTTGAGCATCAATCCATCAGGAATACCTCCTTGTAAGCCCACTTGTATTTTTCATTTGTTAGCTCTATTTTCCTTTTTACGTGCAGCCGAAGAGCATTTCTATTAGCTATATACATTCCAAAAAGTACATTCAGATTAGAAGAGTGTGTTAGACATAATACTTCAATAATTTTACCCTTGTAAATAAAAATGTAAATAATATGAAGTAGGAAAATAAGAAGCTGAATGGATTGTTGGACGATGAAATAAGGAGTCATTTAATTGTATAAATTTGATTACACACCGATATAAATAATATTGTGAACTTATTATTTAAAATAAAAATTTTATAAGGGCATTGCTGGTTGATATAAATCCATGATTACTCCTCTCTCTTAAAGAAATGCCACTTACCACTCCCCTTTCAAACATTTTCCTCTCTATCGATGGAGTTTCTCTACTATTCTACAAGATTACTTTAGTTATTTAAACCTGCATATTTCATGAGAGGTTTCTTTGGTGGCTCTTCCTGAATCCTAATTCTTGAAACATTCACTCAATTTTGTACTTCTTATTTCCCAAAATATATTGACCGCTACAATGTCCAAATTTTCTATAGAACTATCATTATTCATGTGAGTTTAGAATTCATTTCTCTATGTTCCAATCACTTTACGTAATGAATAATATGAGGTATTCAAATATTCCATGAATAAAAAACTAGGAGGATACAATATGCACTATTTTTAAGGATTCCATGATTGATTACTACTATAGGATATCCACCATTAAAATCATACATTGAAAATAATTTTTTTTCTTTCAAGCCTTGACTATGCAAATGGGAGGCATACTTTTATTTTTCAGCTACGCAGTTAGCTTCACCCCTCATTTTTACATCCTACTGTGCACGAAATATTTATAAAAATGTAGGTACAATATGATACTCTATAAAAAATACTAGTAGCAGAAACTCCCATTCACATTAGAGAACTGAACCACACTTAACTAGTGGGGTGAGACAGGGAGCCAATTGAAATTCTTGAGGAAAATGAATCAATAACATTGTGAGAGGGGAAATGTGAAGATATCCAATAGAGGTGCCCCATGGTTCCTTTTCAAAAAATATCAAATTAATCTAACATGATGATGTCATATATGGTTTGAATCTTACTTGGGACCCACTACAAATCCCATCCATTTGAATTTCATTTGAATAGTTTGGAAGAAAAGTTGATGATATTTCCCAAAGATAGATGTATTATTCTCTAGTCGAATTTAATATTTGATTTATATTATTCGTGTTCTAAGAGGCATTGTTTTGATTACTTATAGTGTTACTCAATTTTTTTTTTGTACTCATCGACGTTTTCTCCTTTGAAAATGCATTCCCTCATCTTCATTGTCGGCATAGTATTGAATGAAAAGGACTACCAAGAGTGTTCTAGAAATATCAAGCACATTGACGGATCTTTAAATCACATTTCTAATCTTTTGGGAAAAAAAAAATGTCTATTCACTTGATTATCAACTAGGGATTTATTTAGCATTTACGAACTATCATGCATTGTATATTCTAATAAAACTATCTAAACATTGATTGTGTTAGTGTGTTTTATAGGTAGGAACAAAAATAGTGATTACATATTAGGAGTATTGTCATACTTTTTAACAAGGTTACCGGATATACATTTATCCAACAAATGATAGCATGAAAATATTTTAATAAATCATTCTGATTCTTCAAAAAAAAATGACCTACTTTAACTATAAATGAAATAATATCATAGTGTTTCCAACTTATAATAAATGGAAATGAAATGATTTTTTTTATAATAAAGGAGATAATTATTTTTCTAATAAAATAAAATGACTACACTTCTTGAATTCTATATTTAGGGATTGAAATGACTAGTTGATGCTCAAAAGGAATTACTTTAGAAAGAAACCACTCTTGCAATGGGAGGAAAATAAATATGAGGCAATATCACCAACTTGTGCGTAGAGAACTCTCAAATTTTAATTATCTAAGAACTAAGCTCAAGATGAAGCCCAAGGAAATAACTCTTTTTATATTCCTATCCTAAACTTCGACAAACATGATGCTTTCAAAAAAGATTATAACTAAAAAGTCATCTATATTAGATTCTCGTAACAATTATTTGATTGAACAGGAAATATAAAGTATCTGTTTAATATAGATGTAGACAAATATATTATTGTAACATAATTCTCAATTTCATAAAATCACAATAGTAAGTTAATACTTCTAGCTGTATAAAAAATAAGAGGACCGAAATTAAGGATTAAACAAGTAAATAGTAATTAGATATAACATTTCCTAGCTAAGAATTTTGGCCTACCTCCTTATACAAGGTGGTAGGAAGAAAAAATAGTGAATTCTCCAATTCAAATATTCATTGACCACAAAAAAAAATGATGTAT
The DNA here is from genome assembly GCA_034641835.2 of Pinus albicaulis. NCBI lineage: Eukaryota > Viridiplantae > Streptophyta > Pinopsida > Pinales > Pinaceae > Pinus > Pinus albicaulis. Next base: position 1,529,440,597 of record CM076575.1, on the reverse strand, counting down.
AACTAAAAAAACTTGTATATTAAATAGTAACGGAATTATAATATATCAAAATTACAACATAGAATCTCATTCTCTGCACGAGGTGAGGAGGATATTTATACATATTATAAAATATCTGTCCTTAAGAAAGGATTTTGAGGAGTTCCACAAGAACCTATGATTCCTAAGATGTTCCAATTTTTTGACTCTAATAGGTAACTAGTTCCTATTAGAAATAAGTTGTCATTGATGGAAAATTGATGGCAAAGGAAAATATGGTTGTAAGTAGATCGATAAAGGAATGTAGAATTTGTATCCAATTTAAGTATCATAGATCATCTCAAGGGCTCATATAAATTTCTCATATGGATAGAGCTTTGAAAGAGCTTTTCAATGATATATTGAAGTTTCAAAGAGGCTTTCTGGATAAAAAATTATTGAGGGTCATAGTTCAAATCTTAAAAAGGTTAAAAAGAGGTGTCTAGTCAAGGTTCCAAGTTTGGAAGGTTCTGATTTAGGCTTGGATATTCCCTAACCATTGACCTAGTCGAGCCTCACAAAGCTCCAACCCTTGACACGATTGGGCCTTCAACCTAGTCGGAGGTTCGGGAAATTGCAGGTGCACAAAAAAATAAATGAGCTCCGACCACCGACCCTATAAGCTTGTACTGTTCCATTTCTTTTTAATTTTATAAATAAATTCAATGAAAAACCAAGGTCCAAAACCCCTCTTCCACCCTATTACTTTACAATGTGGACCAACTAAAGGATGACATAGGAAAATTTAGATTGGTTAAGAGAGGTGACATGGACACATAGGAAAATTCACAGAAACACATGAAATCAACATAATGTAAGCATAGATGATGTGGTAGTATCGACCAAAGGACACATGGCATGCATTTTTGTTATTTTTGGTTGCCCAAGTGGGTTAAATCCGAGTGGAACGTATCACCACTCAAGGGCCTCCACGTTTCTAGGATGACACAAGGAGTATGTAAATATTATGATGTGGCAGAACCTAAAAATTTAGTCTAGCAGTCATGTTCAATGAGGTTTTCCTATGTATTTTTCTCTAAGCTAAAATCAAATAAATTGGGCGTATTTCAAGATTCAGGGATAAATGTGCCTCCAGGCCAGTTAGAAGAAAATTGCAATACATAACAATAATAATAGCTTGAACTCTAAAGTCTAGTCCTTGTTAAAGGCTTCAATCTATTTGGCCCCTGACCTCATTAAAGTTGTGGTCACATACGTCAAGTGTATGTGAAAAAGAGCCAAAATATAGGTGTTAGAAAAATTCATCATATTGACGATTTTCTATGATGGTTTTGGAAAATTGACCTAGATTTAAGGAATTTCATAGTGAAATGGAAAAATTTAGAAGTTGATTTGGCACGTTGGATAAAATTAGCACTTAACTAGATTTGGAACTATAGATAAATCCTTTGGTAAAACCTATAAAATTCCATAATTGCAAATTTATACTATTTAGCTCAGATTTTCTAATAAATATAGGAGAATAGAGTTTGAAGACTTGAAGACAAAATTTATAAGACTTGATAGAATTATATGAGAATAAATATGAATTCATGCAATCTAAAGAGTATAATTTAACTGGAAGATAAAAAAATAACAACATCAACTCAATTTCTATATAAGAAGAATCAAATTTGTAAGAAGATACGAGTAAATATGAGTAAATATGAGTTAGTATGTGTTCATAGGTTAATGTTATGGTGGTTTTGTCGGTGATAAGAGATTGTTGACAGGTATTTTATGGTGTTTGGTGTGAATGAATAACGTGAGAAATTTATTTTTAAGTGAGTTTCCTTCATTATTTGAGTTCGAAAATGGAATGAAAGATGAATGACGGAGGTCATCCAAGTGGTATATTGTAGATAAATGTTTTTTGGTCCTTCTGGTAGTTGTTGGTAAACATTTGGGGGTTGGATATCCTTTCAGTAGTACTTGATAAATAATGATTTATATCTCATACTAGTAACAACTAATAAATCAAGGAATGTATCTCCTTTTTGTAGAAGCTAATAAAATCATGAGTAGTAGCTTCCTTCTAGTTGTAGCCACAGAAATTTGTAATGAAAATCTGAAGCTTTCCTTTGTGAAAGTAATTGAAGGAAAGTTTTAAGAGTCTATTTGTGCTATTTCTACTTATTATGTTGATTATTTTGATGCTCATACAAAATATTTCTAAAGTTTCTATTAGTGTCCTAGTATTATTTACTAGTGAAAGAAAGTTTTAAAATTCCCACAATATTGATTCACCACCCCCCCCCCCTCCCCCCCTTATTAGTATTATCCTAGTTTCTAAAAATTGATATTATAGAAATTATGTTACTTTAGAATTAGCGTAACATTTAGAAGAAAGATCAAGGACCACAAAAAACTTAGAAGGAAGATACGCCAATAGGGCACTGATGTTCAATGGAAAATATTGTGTTTTGGAAACTAAGGATGAAAACGTATATTCAAACACTTGGTGTTGTTATATGGGATATAATGGAAAAATAATACTAAAATCCTGAAGCCTTGATTATTGGATATTAGGATATGGAATTTACAGGCAATTCTCAAGCTATGAATGCTCTATTAGCTCGCCTCCCTAAATCAAATCTAGTTATGATAGTGGATTGCACTACTTGAAAATTTATTTGAGAAAAGAGGAGTAGATTCTATGAAGGTGAAAATAAGGTAAAGCATGACAAACTTCAAGGTTTTAGAAAGCGATTTGAGTCTTTGAATATGAATAATGATGAATATTTTGCTAAATACTTTCTTAGAGTTGATGAGGTTATGAACACTATAAGAGGTCTTGATGAAGATTTAAAAGAGCCAATAATATTTTCAAAGGTGTTAAGATATCTCCGTAGTATATTTGGTACCAAATTTTCACCCATAGAGGATATGACAGATCTTACGACTCTCACTTTGGATCAACTACTCGACATTTTTATTGCCTATGAGATGAGAATATTTAATTGCAATCTAGAAACAAATAAATCAACCTTCAAATTAGATAAGAAGCCCAAGGAAGAACATAATGAGTTATGTTGTGAATCATATGAAGAGAAATTTGTTTTCACGAGGAACACAAAGAGAGCCTCAGGAAAGTACAAAGGTAAGCTACCTTTCAATTTCATTAACTGTGCTAAAGTAGGTCACGAAGCTTCCAAGTGTCTAGAAAATAATAAGAATGAATATGACCCTAGAGAGAATTATAGAAAAGTACAAAAGGATAAAAATAAGGATAAGAAGAAAATATTTTCCACCCAAAATGCCAACACCTATGAAAGTGAACGAATCCAATCATCAGATGAGTCCATAAATTATGAAATCTTAAAGGAATTTATGCTCATTGTCATAGCCAATTTGGAAGTAGAATTTTCCGAGTGTGTTGGGGAAGAGATTGATTTTCACTTAGAATTTGAGTTGGTGAATGCTCTTGAAAATATTTAGAGGCTTAGGACAAAAAATAAAACTAAAAAAATAAAAATTATCCAAGGACAAAGTTGAATCTATTGAACCTCTACTCTTGCAAGTTGGAGAAGGTAAGAAGATTCAATAAACTCTAAATGAGCAGGTCATTGAGAAAAATCAAGTATGTGAAATAAATTAAGGAGAAATTATTATGCTACGAAAATAATTTGAAAAGAAAAAAAACTTGGTTGCGATTTAATGAGAAATTCTGAAAAGGCATAGAAAACTGAAATTTGCTCCTTAATGCAACATGTCATAAAAAGAAAATATAGCATAGTAGAGACTCCACAATAGAATGGTGTAGTAGAAAGAGCTAATAGATAGTTCATCAGTTGGCTAGAGCCATGATGGAAGAAGTAAATTTTCAATAGATACTTTTGGTTGAAGCCATTCATATAATAGTGGTGGTTTCAAACAAAGAACACTTTACACCAAACAAGGATAAACTCCATATGATCTCCGGTATGACATACTTGCTACAATCAAATATTTAAAAATGCTCAAGGATGAAATTGTTATATCAAAAGGAATGATGAAACACTTGGTAAGTTAAATGTACGATATGATGAAGGTATTTTTCTTGGATACTCTCAAAATATCAAGGGATATATGTGCTACAACAAGAATATGAAGATGATAGTTGATTGCAATGATGTTAAAGTTGATGAATATATTGATTTTGAAGACGATCAATGAATAAATATAAGCTTCAATGATCCAATCTGCATTGATGAGATGGACGATGAACCATTTTCTATAATCGAAGAACCCCTCAGTACACAATCTAAATATTGTGCAAGGTATGTGTAAAAACACCACTCAGCTCACTAAATTGTTGGCGATTTAAATTTAGGCATTGAGAGAAGAATAAGATTGTTAAATCCCCCTACACAAGCACATGTAGCTCCTTTTTCTATTATGGAACCAAAAAAAATTTCTCAGGCTAGCCAAGATGATAATTGGTTAAAGGCCATGAATGCATAGGTTGACCAAATTAAGAAAAATTGGACATGGGATCTTTCTCTAAGGCCAACAAACAAGAATGTGATTGGCACAAAACGGGTCTTTGGGAACAAATTAAATGAACATGGTGAAGTGGTAAGAAACAAATAAAGCTTAGTTTGCAAAGGCTATGCAAAAAATTCGTGGATTTGTTTTTCCTGCCTTTCCATATAGTTCACATCTTCCTAATTGTTCGAGTACAATTAACTCATATAATTTAACAAATTGTTGAAGAAGTGTAATACATTTACTTATCATCTCTAACTAAAGGGGGATTTAAGGTGAAGATATAGTATGTGCATTCTCATAGTAAGAGAAGATAATAATGATAAGTCTTGAAAATCCCTCATTATTTCACTCTCTGTTAATGGATTTATCCTCATTCTAATGATACCTACTATTATGATCCATCGAATTTGAATTTTCTCCTAAATTCTTACCCACCATATCTTTCAAAGTCTCAAGGGAATTCTTGATGTGAGCATAATGATCAGTATGTTGTCAAATGGATTTCCTATGCTCATTTAATTGGAAGTTAAGATATCCATTCTTGGATCTTCATTTTTCTTTCCATTGATTATGTAGATCTCAAATCTATTCTAGAACCACTTTGAGAGACTTGCAATGTTGGAAAAAATGGATCCGGTCCATGGAGGGAGAAGCAGGGATTCCGAAAGAACTTGAGAGCAAGGAGGAAATAGAGAAGAATGGGCGTAGTTGGGGGTCGGGCATAAAGAGAAAATGCATGAAAAGAAGCAAAGGGAAGAGAGGAGACCCACTGCAGGAAGGAAATAGAACAAAAAACACAGAGAAAGAGAGAAAATAGGACCATGATAATATTTTCTAATGGTTTTTTTTCTAAGTTATGCTACTTATATTATACCATATTAAACAAGAGATTAAAGATCACTTCCTAAAGAAGGGACAAGTCCAATCTAGAGGGAAACCAGTCCTTAGAGACCACAGAGTAATGGTTTCCCAAGACGGGAAACCAACATACAGATTTTGCAAAAAATAACATAAAACACAAAGCAACCCATTCTTAGTCTTAATCATGCTAAACTGAGAGAGATTAGTGTTGCTAAGGGAGACCTGCATTCTTGCCGCTGGTAGGAGGGGTGTCTTCCAGGAGCCTGCATACATAATCAATGTCCACCAGCTCAATGACCAACACGTTTGCTATGGGTAGAGAGTTAGGCAAGGCTGGGAGACTTAGATTCGCCTTAAAGGCGTCCGGCTTCAAGTCGTCAGATGGAGAGGTAGGATGCATCTTGTGCCAGTCCAAACTTCCGCCATCTTTCTGAGCCTGGTTGCAAGATGCGTTCTGGTTCAAGCTGCCACCTTCACTCTCATTTCTACAATCACTGGAGTCATTGCTATCACTGGAGGCAGATTGCACAGGGAGGGCCTTCATCTTTCGAGGGATGAGAGATGGCTCAGGGGAGATGGTGGATTTACGGGAACACTTCTTGCTTTGGGAGGAGGAGGGGAGAGGGACAGGGGAGGTGAGCTGCAAGGTGATCTAAGCATTCAAATTTACTGGAGGGGAGGAGTCAGGTTCAGTCTAGTTGAAGGACATGTTCAAGTCACAACCAAGAGCATTTGACAGAGGTAGACGGGATGGCATGTCACGTCCCCCAGCCCTTCAGCATATTTGTCTATGGTGCCGAGGCATGTTGGTCTATGGGGGAGATTCACCTGACCGAAGGGGGAAAGAGGTGGGATTAGAAGGGGATCAGTTACCAGAGCCAATGCAGGATGGACCGCGGTGACACACCTGAGGCAGAGAGTTTATCACAACAAAATGCACAAAGAGTAGATGGGTGGGACAATAAGAAGTAGAGAAGGTAGGGGTGGCAAGCTGTGAGGCCATGGCTGAAAAAATAAATGCAAAGCCAACATGGTACGTCATCTCAAGGGTGGTGGAGGGAGCCTTAAAGGCTATCTCACGCCAGTAATTAACACAGTGAGGATCCCCAGGATCAGTCACGTCGGTGCGTCGTGTGTCAACCCACATGGCAGCCCCGTGGGTCCGAATAGAGCTAGGAAACACCTGCATCCGGGGTTATCTAATGTTATTAATATTAATAATTAATGTTAAAATGAGTATTTATAAATATTAATAATATTAAAACTAGTATTACTATTCATATTCATATTAATTAACATGAATAATTAATATTCAAATTAATAACAATATTAATATTCAAATTACTATAAGTAAATATTATAAAAAATATTATTAATATTAATCATATTAATATTAAAATTTATTAATTAATATTAATATTAATAATGTTAATCAAATAAAATAATAACGATAAAGAATATTAGTAATCAAAATTTATTAATATCATTGTTAATACTAAATGTTGCTAATAGTATTTATAGTACTAATGGTAATATCATTAATAATGTAGATGAATGTATTTCAGATTAATCGCATCATTAGGATTTGGTCGACGTTTCGAACCAGCTAATGTGGTTCATCTCAAGGACAAGGTGAAGAATCTAATCGAATTTATTATATAAATAGTGTGGATGCATCATTTCCTAGAGATAGTCGTTGAGAACTAGTCATTATTGAATTAGTTAATAGGTTATTAGGGAATAATATTAAAAAAAATTATGTGTTAAGAAATTTTAATAATATTATCAAAGAAATATGTTAAAAAAAAAGTATTATTATAATATATAATATTAATAAATGTCTAAATAAAAGGGTTACACATTATTATTTAAAACCAAAAATGTTATAAGGGCATTGGTGGTTGATATAACTCCATGATTACTCCTCTCTCTTAAAGAAATGCCAGTTACCACTCCCCTTTCAAACATTTTCCACTCTATCGATGGAGTTTCTCTACTATTCTACGAGATTAATTTAGTTATTTAAACCTACATATTTCATGAGAGGTTTTCTTGGTGGCTCTTCCTAAATCCTAATTCTTGAAACCTTTACTCAATTTTGTACTGCTTATTTCCCAAAATATATTCACCGCTACAATGTCCAAATTTTCTATAGAACTATCATTCTTCGTGTGAGTTTAGAATTCATTTCTCTATGTTCCAATCACTCTCCGTAATGAATAATATGAGGGATTAAAATATTCCATGAATAAAATACTAGGAGGATACAATATGCACTATTTTTAAGGATTCCATGACTGATTACTACTATAGGATATCCCACCATTAAAACCATACATTCAAAATAATTTTTTTTCTTTCAAGCCTTGACTATGCAAATGGGAGGCAAACTTTTATTTTTCGACTACACGGTTAGTTTCACCCCTCATTATTACCTCCTACTGTGCGCGAAATATTTATAAAAATGTAGGTACAATATGATACTCTATACAAAATACTAGTAGCAAAAACTCCCATTAACATTAGAGGATTGAACCACACTTAACTAGTGGGGTGAGACAGGGAGCCAATCCATATTCTTGAGGAAAATGAATAAATAACATTGTGAGAGAGGAAATGTGAAGATATCCAATAGAGGTACCCCATGGTTCCTTTCCAAAAAATATCAAATTAATATAACATGATGATGTCATATATGGTTTGAATCTTACATGGGACCCACTAGAAATTCCATCCATTTGAATTTCATTTGAATAGTTTGGAGGAAAAGTTGATGATATTTCCCAATGATAGATGTATTATTCTCTAGTCGAATTTAATATTTGATTTATATTATTCATGTTCTAAGAGGCATTTTTTTGAGTATTTATAGTGTTTCTCAATTTTTTTTTGTACTCATCAATGTTTTCTCCTTTGAAAATGCATTCCCTCATCTTCATTGTTGGCATAGTATTGAATGTAAAGGACTACCAAGAGTGTCCTAGAAATATCAAGCACATTGATGGATCTTTAAATCACATTTCTAATCTTTTTGGAAAAAAAAAAAAAATGTCTATTCACTTGATTATCAACTAGGGATCTATTTAGCATTTATGAACTGTTATGCATTGTATATTCTAATAAAACTATCTAAACATTGATTTAATTAGTGTGTTTTAGTGGTAGGAACAAAAATAATGATTACAAATTAGGAGTATTGGCATACTTTTTAACAAGGTTACCAGAGATACATTTATCCAACAAATGATAGCATGACAAGATTTTAGTAAGACATTCTGATTCTTAAAAAAGATGAACCTACTTTAACTCTAAATGAAATAATATCACTTATAGTGTTTCCAACTTATAATAAATGGAAATGAAATGAAATTTTTTATAATAAAGGAAATAATTATTTTTCTAATAAAATAAAATGACTACACTTCTTGAATTCTATATTTAGGAATTGAAATGACTAGTTGATGCTCAAAAGGAATTACTTTAGAAAGAAACCACTCTTGCAATGGGAGGAAAATAAATATGAGGCAATATCACCAACTTGTGCTTAGAGAACTCTCAAATTTTAATTATCTAAGAACTAAGCTCAAGATGAAGCCCAAGGAAATAATCTTTTTATATTCCTATCCTAAACTTCCACAAATTTGATGCTTTGAACAAAGATTATAACAAAAAAATCATCTATACTAGATCCTCCTAACAATTATTTAGTTGAACAAGAAATATAAAGTATCTATGTCATATAGATGTAGACAAATATATTATTGTAACATAATTCTAAATTTCATAAAATCACAATATTAAGTTAATACTTTTAGCAGTATAAAAAATAAAAGGACCCAAATTAAGGATTAAACAACTAAATCGTAATAAGATATAACATTTCCTAGCTAAGAATTTTGGCCTACCTCCTTATAGAAGGTGGTACGAAGAAAAAATAATGAATTCTCCAATTCAAATATTCATTGACCACAAAAAAATGATGTATAACTACAAAATTTTTATATTAAATAGTAACAGAATTATAATATATCAAAATTATAACATAGAATCTCATTCTCTGCACAAGGTGAGGAGGTTATTTATACATATTATAAAATATCTATCCTTAAGAAATGATTTTGAGGAGTTCCACAAGAACCTATGATTCCTAAGATGTTCCAATTTATTGACTAGAAATAAGTTGTCATTGATGGAAAATTGATGGCAAAGGAAAATATGGCTGTAAGTAGATCGTTGAAGGAATGTAGCCTTTGTATCCAATTTAAGTATCATATATCATCTCAAGGGCTCATAGAAATTCCTCAGATGGATAGAGCTTTGAAAGAGCTTTTCACTAATATATTGAAGTTTCAAAGAGGCTTCCTGGATAAAAATTTATTGAGGGTCATAGTTCAGAACTTAAAAAGGTTAAAAAGAGGTGTCCAGTCAAGGTTCCAAGTTGGGAATGTTCTGAGTTAGGCATGTATATTCCGTAACCATTGACCTAGTCGGGCCTCACAAAGCTCTGACCCTCGACACGGTTGGGCCTTCAACCTAGTCGAAGGTTCGGGAAATTGTAGGTGTGCAAAAAAATAAATGAGCTCTGACTCCCGACCCTATAAGCTTGTACTGTTCCATTTATTTTTAATTTTATAAATGAATTCAATGAAAAACCAAGGTCCAAATCCCCTCTTCCACCTTATTATTTTACAATGTGGACCAACTAGAGGATGACATAGGAACATTTAGATTGGTTAAGAGAGGTGACATGGACACATATGCGGATTCACAGAGACACATGACATGAACATAATGTAAGCATAGATGATGTGGTAGTATTTACCAAAGGACACATGTCATGCATTTTTTATATTTTTGGTTTCCCAAGTGGGTTAAATCCGAGTCGAACGTGTCACCACTCAAGGGCCTCCACGTTTCTAGGATGACACAAGGAGTATGTAAACATTATGATGTGGCAGAACTTAAAAATTTAGTCTAGCAGTCATGTTCAATGAGGTTTTCCTATGTATTTTTCTCTTAGCTAAAATCAAATAAATTGGGCCTAGGTCGAGATTCAGGGATAAATGTGCCTCTAGGCCAGTTAGAAGAAAATTGCAATACATAACAATAATAATAGCTTGACCTCTAAAGTATAGTCCTTGTTAAAAGCTTCAATCTATTTTGGCCCCGACCTCATTAAAGTTTTGGTCACATACGTTAAGCCAGAATATAGGTGTTGGACAAATTCATCATATTGACGAGTTTCTATGATGGTTTTGGAAAATTGACCTAGCTTTAACGAATTTCATAGTGAAATGGAAAAATTTAGAAGTTGATTTGGCACTTTGGATTAAATTAGCACTTAACTAGATTTCGAACTCTAGATAAATCCTATGCTAAAACCTATAAAATTCCATAATTGCAAATTTAGACTATTTAGCTCAGATTTTCTTACAAAGATAGGAGAGTAGAGTTCGAAGACTTGAAGACAAAATTTAAAAGACTTGATAGAATTATATGAGAAAAAATATGAATTCATGCAATCTAAAGAGTATAATTTCACTGAAAGTTAAAAAAATAAAAAACATCAACTAAATATTTGTATAAGAAGAATCAAATTTGTAAGAAGATACGAGTAAATATGAGTAAATATGAGTCAATATTTGTTCATAGGTTAATTTTATGGTGGTTTTGTCAGTGATAAGAGATTTTTGAAGGAGATTTTATGGTGTTTGGGGTGAATGACTAAGGTGAGAAATTTATTTTTAAGTGAGTGTCCTTCATTATTTGAGTGTGAAAATGGAATGAAAGATGAATGACGGAGGTCATCCAAGTGGTAGATTGTAGATCAAGGTTTTTTGTTCCTTCCTGTAGTTTTTGGTAAACATTTAGGGGTTGGATATCCTTTCAGTAGTAGTTGATAAATAATGATTTATATCTCATTCTAGTAACAACTAATAAATCAAGGAATGTATCTCCTTTTTGTAGAAGCTAATAAAATCGTGAGTAGAAGCTTCCTTCCGGTTGTAGGAAGAGAAATTTGTAATGAAAATTTGAAGCTTTCCTTTGTGAAAGTAATTGAAGGAAAATTTTAAGAGTCTATGTGTGCTATTTCTACTTCTTATGTTGATTATTTTGATGCTCATATGAAGTATTTCTAAAGTTTATATTAGTGTCCTAGTATTATTTACTAGTGAAAGAAAGGTTTAAAATTCCCACAATATTGATTCACCCCCCCCCCCCCCCCCTCTTAGTATTATCCTAGTTTCTAAAACTTGATATTATAGGAAGTAGGTTACTTTAGAATTAGCTTAAAATTTGTAAGAAAGATCAAGGACCACAAAAAAATTAGAAGTATGATACGCCAATAGGGCACTAATGTTCAATGGATAATACTGTGTTTTGGAAACTAAGGATGAAAACCTATATTCAAACTCTTGGTGTTTTTATATGTGTAACACCCCCAATTTATGTGTTTGAATTTCAACGCTAGACATTTCAACTTTAATCCTAAGGGGAGTGGACCCCAAAGGATAATTAATTTGTGAATGTAATTAAAAATTTAATGAATTGTGCAGATTGACCAAAATGAGATTTATGAGATCACTTGCTAAATTCATGAGGATGGATGAGGCAATTATTTCCCCACAATCTTTCAAAAATCCTTGAAAGAAATTAATTCTAATTTAGATTCTTGAGGAAGAATCTAAATTTCCCCAATGATGAGGAAAGTAGTCAGGAAGAGGAAAAAAGATGGAAAAGCTGAGGAAAAGCATAAAACAACTTTAAAGAATCCCTAAAATGGGAAGCCTAGGCAAACAGGAAGAAAAGCATCCTGCTATTCTAGACGCAGAAGTAGAAACATGCTTGGGGAACAATAGCTTAAATAAGCTGCTCCTAAACAAATTAGTGGTTGGTATGTGGTGGAGGTGATCTCAGCTCGGGGGTGAGTTCTGGGAGACAGAAGGACTCTAAGGTTGGGAGGTTGGTCGCCTGCATGAGTGGTATGCATTTAAATTTATTTGGTGTTTCTACTTTTGTGGTATGAATTGGCTACATACAATTGTTTGATTTTATGTTAAAATTTTAATGCTACATTCAACATAATTAATCATTAGGAATGTACCTTCATAATTCTGTATAGTTGTAGGCAAGAAAATCTGTAAAGTAGAATCCCACAGAAACTCTAAACAAAGGTTGGTTTAAATCTGGGGATACATATTTCCTTCACAGATGATTTAGCTGTAAGATACTTCTGATCTATTAGTATCCAAATATGAGTATGATTAGTTAAATTGAGGAGACAATCTCCAAATTTTCTAAATTAATACTTAAGTTAAATGCTGGAGAATCTTAGTAATTCATAGTTCACCAAACTGTAACTTTAATCTGTCTCTGGAAGAATTGAAACAGTGAGAAAATGAATGTATGGAGTGCAGAAGTAATTATTTAGTTCAGTACTAAGAACAGAGATTTACAATAAATTCAATCGCTGTGTATTGAATGAGAAAGACAAGATTTCATAGACTGACTTGAAGGTCAATATATCATTCATAAGAAAACAGAAGCCCAACAACAAGTTATGGCTGTAGATAATAAATTTATTATACATTAGAACGAAACAAATATCCATTGGCATGAAACTGCTTATTAGTACATAAAGGAATAATCCCTACATTAGGGGATAATACTATTAGCTGAAAGAAGCTAAGTAAATAAGCAACATGCAGATTTAGATAAGCTATAAGTATTATAGTCTATCAAATAAAAGGGTGTATAGTAGATTATTGTACATGCTATGATATTTTAGACATAAGTATGGAATTAAATATTCATACAATACCTGTAAATAAATTTGGGCAAATTAGTAACCAAAGGTATAGAACAGAACTATTAATATTCTGTACCATTTCACCATAGACGAAGAGACTGGGAGACTGTTACTATCAAAACTGCCAACTAGTGTGATTTGAGAATTACATACACAGACGTGGTACAAGAAATCCTTCTTAATACAAGAATGATATAAACAGAACCATTTCTGAACACCATAATAAAAATGAGGAGTATAAGAATACAGGCACTTAGACTTCAACACTGAGAAAGAGCAGTACATTATCCATTAAAGTATTCCGAGGTTCATAAATGAATACATGATCTGAAAGTTACAAGACAACAACATACACAGAAGGTGAATAAACTACTATCAGTAAGTAGTTAACCAGATTCAACTAAAAAAGAATAACAGAACCCATAAGATTTTAATTAGGGTATAATGACAAAAGTACATATATACAAAAATTGAAATGATTCAAACCCTGTGGCTTGAGAACCATCTCAAAATGCCACTGGAGCAGATATAAATAAGTATTCGGTGTCGAGACTTAATAGTCATAATTGTAAAAACTTGTACAACTTTACTAATACAAATTTTAAGCTGTCTAACAAGTATTGTATAACCATACGGATTTCCTCTATCCAGTTTTCGGTGAATACCGACCTGCAAGTGTGAAACGGAGCCAACGTTAATGTCAAAGGAAATGACTACTCACGGTGTCAATATAAGGGAGTAAGACGTAAGTCTTATGTTACCTGCAAGAGTCAAGAACCCCAAATTAATTATAATGCCAAACGCGATGAGGAGGAATAATATAAGCAAGGATAAAATGATGACTGGGAAAGTGGTAGTACCTAATAAGGGAGAGATTCCAATCCATCCATAGCCTGTAACGTATGAACAAGAAATTGTTATAAATAAATACAAATTTAAGGTTGATGTTCAAAAATGAACAATGAAAAAATATTCCCAAACAGTATGAGTTTCGAACTACACAGGTCAAGAAGAGAAATGAACCAGAGCGTCGCTCTAGTGCCATAGTAATAAACCCCGAGGAACCATCGATGAGTGTAAGGAGAGGATAACCTCTGAACCCAAGAGCAATTGGTCAAAACGAGCTCTTGAGAATTCGCAGAAGAAAATGCCAATTGCATGGATTCAACACGCACTGTCTAACGCCTGAAAATCGAAACAACAAATTCTCTGCAAACCAGCATAGTAAAAAGGTGAGACGCGAAGAAATCTCAACAAATTGTTAAATGCAAGTCAACCTGGAACAAAACGATGGCATATGGTTCATCTAAGTCCCATAATCATAGCAAGGGCTCGAAAAAAAGGGAGAGTAAAATTTAATCAGAAGAATGAAACCATGTTAAACAGTAAGAACCGGACGATTTCACCCTACGAAAATTTCATACCTGAAGTGGTCATGTTAGCACGGAGATACGCCATAGACGGGGCCGAATTCCGTTCAGTGGTTATGGCACCAAATTTTCTCTGTCATGAACAAACCAGAACGCACAGAAAGGAAAACGAAAAAAGAACCCTGAACAAATTAACATGTGAAATTATATCCGGATTGATCGATAAACCCTAAAGCCCCAAATGAATCGGCGTCATCCAACTGGCAAGATCTGATGGAAGAAGCCACAAATCGAAGTGTTAATGAGCCAAGTAGCTCCTGCATTAAATATTTAACCTAACGGGTAATGCCATTGAATGTCAAATTGGATTGGCAGTGTCGTTGCATTGCTTGGGCGACAAGGTAGGGTGACGGGAGTAACTCAGAACGACATGGAACGAATTCACGTGACCACAAATGGACAGAGACCCATTACAATCTATGTGGCAAAAACTAAAATTTATATGTGAGCTACGTGGAACGACATTTCCGTCTCCAAATACATCTACGAGAAATAAACTCACAAACTCGTAATACGTGGGAGCCAACACACACAAAATCAATTGGAGATAGAAACAAGTACGAGAGGACAATTAAGTCGACATGAATACTATGTACGCAGTGCTATAAACAACGGTCAAATTAAATTCATCATGAGTTATACGCCATCCACAAGTGAAGACGTGGAGTAATACATCTAGAAGTCTAAGTGTTCTCATATGGACCCATTGCCAAATACAAACGTGGTTAACATGTGAACCCAAATCGATTTCCATCTATGTCCCTTAGATATACGATTATGTCAAACATTTACAATCAAAAGTGGGACATATAAAGTGGGTGGATATATATATATATATATATATATATACAAACCCATTCGGTGTTATGATAATTATGGTTATGGGTGTTACAATTTTATTTAATTCCCATATGGGTTACAAGTCAAATGTATTCACATGTAATGGGATATACTTGATACATGGGAATAAATCAAAATTGAGAAAACAATTCTGATCAGACCAGATCTGTAAGGTAATAGCATAATCCCTTGCTAGAATTTAACTTGAAAAAATGAATGGAAAAAAAATAAGTTTTGGGAAGTAAAATAGGAGGTGTGACAAATGGTATCAGAGCCCAAGTTATAAAACTGGGCTAGTGACATTGTGCTCACTGTTGCTGTGTGTTCACTGTATCAAAATTTTTCTGTGGAAAAAAAAAAAAATTGTTATCTTCACTGATCTGTGTTGTGTAGTGTACAGTGGTGCTGAAATGGCAGAAGGTGACGAAATCTATGTTGATCTGTGTGATGAGGATAATGTACCAGATCCCAATGCGCCCATGATGGCTATGTTGCGGGAATTGCAACAAGAGTTGGCTAAGATAAAAAGCCAGAATGACAGGTTGTCATTAGCCAGTGAGGAGCAGGAAAAGCTCATCAGGGAATTAACTTCGCGGAACAGCCAAGAAGGCGAAGGTTACGGAAAGAGGAAAATTGATGAGTCTGATGAGGAAGATGCTGTTAGGCATCAGAATAAACAGAAAAAGGAACTACAGGGAGAATTCTGAAAGATTAAACCTCCCTCCTATGATGGGGAGAAGGAGGAAGATACTGAAGCCTGGTTGCTGAATATGATTAAGTATTTCCAGGTCTATGAATATGAAAGCAATTTGAAGGCAAGATTAGATGTTTACCAGCTACAAGTTAAGGCTACCTTGTGGTGGGAGGAGAAAAAAATGGTTCATGCCATTGATGAAAAGACAGTCACCTGGGAAGATTTCCAGGTTAAGTTCAGAAACCGCTACCTAAATGAACGTTACTATGATGATAAAGCCAAAGAATTTCATGAACTTAGACTGGGACAGCTCACTATTGATGAGTTTGTTACTAAGTTTACAAATATACTGAGATATGTACCCTACATAAGGGAAGAAAAGGAAAAAGTACAAAGGTTTCTGAATTGTTTGCCTGTTGTATACAAAGAGAAAATCAAGTTTGAAAACCCAAAAATAATGGACGAAGATGTTAGAAAAGCCAGATTATGTTACCAACAGTTCAAAGGAAAAACTGAACAGGGGAAAACCTGGGTAAATAAGAATGAGTTCAAAGGAAGGAAACAGAAACCAGCCTATTTGAAGAATTTTGGTAGAGATCATCAGCGGAAAAAGTTTAATAAACCCAAAGAAAGTCAAACTGCTCAGTCCCAAGTGGCCTCAAAACAAATAGATGGAGACAATAGGAAGGAGGGCACAGTGAAAATGAGAGAACCTCTGAAATGCTGGGGATGTGGAGAACCCCATCTGTTGAGAGATTGTCCCCATCAAAACATTCAGATGATTATGAGAGATCGAGAAGCCACTACAGTAAATGACATAGCCAGAAATATACCAACTATCAGTGCAGCCTTGGAAAATCGACAAGCAGAACATCAAGCTACCATGGTGGAAATGGAGGGTAAGATTTCTGACCTATCTGTTACTGTTCTGATTGATCCGGGTGCTTCTTTGAGTTAAATTAGTCCCGAAATTGTAGAAAATTGTAATCTTAAACCTGAAAAATTTCAGCAGTCATGGTTAGTTCAGCTGGCCACTAGAACTAAGAGAAAGGTAACACATAAACTACCCCGAACAGCAATCAAATTAAATGATTTTCAAACAGAAGTAAATTTGAACATTCTACCCTTAGGTTCATATGATCTACTGATAGGAATGGACTGGCTGGAAAAGAAAAAAGCTTTGATGAACTTCTGGGACAAGACCTTACATTGTGTAGATGAAGAAGGGAAACCTTTTATCCTCAAGGGAAAACCAAAACCTATCTCAGTGAGACAAATATCAGCACTACAATTAAAAAGAACAGCTAGAAAAGGATATCAAGTTTATGCTATGCATGTGGAAGAGATAGAACAGAAAAATGAAGAAAACCTACTGGATGTATTACTAGTGATAAGGGAATTTAAGGAAGTTTTTCCAGATGAGATCCCTCATCTTCCCCCCAAAAGAGAGATTGATTTTTCAATCGATCTGCTGCCGGGAGCAGTACCTATTTCCCGAGCCCCTTATCAAATGAGTCCTCCTGAGCTTATGGAACTGAGAATGAAATTACAAGAACTGTTAGATAAAGGGTATATCAGACCGAGTGTGTCTCCTTGGGGAGCACCGGTGTTGTTCGTGAAAAATAAAGATGGAACTTTTCAGATGTGCATTGATTATCGTCAATTGAACAAGTTGACCATTAAAAATAGATACCCTTTGCCTCGAATTGATGATAGTTTTGATCAAGTGAGAGGAGCTTCAGTATTTCTGAAGATTGATCTAAGGACTGGTTATCACCAGCTTAGAATTAAAGAATAAGACATCAGCAAAACAGCCTTTCGAACCAGGTATGGTCACTACGAATTTGTAGTCCTACCTTTTGGTTTGACAAATGCCCCTGCCACATTTATGTGCCTAATGAACAGTGTGTTAAACAAGTACTTGGATAAATTTTTCCTTGTGTTTATAGATGATATCTTAGTCTATTCAAAAAGTGAGGAGGAACATAAAGAACACTTGAGGATAGTATTGCAAACTCTGAAGGAAAACCAGTTATATGCCAAGTTTAGCAAATGTGAATTTTATAAAGATAAGATCCAATATTTGGGTCATATTATTTCTGAACAATGCCTTGCTGTTGACCCTAAAAAGATAAAGGAAATCAAGGAATGGCCTGTGCCAACTGATGTTTCAGCAGTGAGATCATTCATGGGGATTGCAGGCTATTATCGCAGATTTGTGGAGAGGTTTTCTGCCATAGCACATCCCATCACGTCATTACAAAGGAAAGGTGTCAAATTTGAGTGGACTGAAAAATGCCAAAACAGTTTTGACCAACTAAAACTGAAACTTACTACAGCCCATATACTGAAGATTGCAGATCCTGATAAAGAATTTGTGGTATGTACGGATGCCTGTAGAGAGGGATTGGGAGGATTTCTTTTGCAGGAAAATTCAGTTATTGCCTATGAATCTAGGAAACTGAAGATACATGAACAGAATTATAGTGCCTATGATTTAGAATTAGCAGCTGTTATCCATGCTTTGAAAATGTGGCGGCACTATCTTCTTGGAAAAAATTTTACATTGATGACTGATCATATTAGTCTCAAATATTTCTTTTCCCAAACTGATTTGAATGCTAAACAAGCCAGATGGTTGTCTTTTCTATGTAAATTTGATATGGACATAAAACATATCAAAGGAAAGAAAATAAAATCGCTGATGCATTGAGCAGAAATTATTGTGAGAATATCAATAGCATTGGAAGTAGTGCTTAGATTGATGTAGAAGATTTGGTGAAAGAGGCAGCAAACCAAGATCCAAATTATGAAACACTCCTGGTGAAATTACAGAAAAAAGGAGAAAACTAATTTCACTCAAAACCAAAAAGGGTTGATCTGCTATAAGAACAAATTGTATATTCCCAATGTAGAGTCCTTAAAAAGGGAAATTTTGGATGAATACCACAAACAGCCATATGTAGGACATCCAGGATATCAGAAAATGTTAACAACCCTGAAAAAGAAGTTGTTCTAGCCAGGAATGAAGAAATATGTAGCAGAATATTTAAGTAGATGCATGGAATGTCAACTAGTCAAAGTTGAGCATCAGCATCCTGCTGGGCTTTTAAACACTTTGCCGGTTGCAGAATGGAAATGGGACACAATTTCCATGGATTTCATAACAGGATTACCCAAAACCAAACACCAACATGATTCAATAATGGTAGTAGTAGACACTTTAACAAAAGCTGCACATTTTATACCAGTGAAATCTACTTTCAGAACAGCTCAAGTAGCGAATGTGTTCTTAAAGGAAGTAGTAAGACTCCATGGGGTTCCAAAGGTGATTGTTTCTGACTAAGATGCTAAGTTTACAGCAGCTTTTTGGAAAGGGCTATTTGGAGGGATGGGTACTAAATTGAATTTTAGTACTGCTTACCACCCTCAGACAGATAGTCAAACGGAAAGAACTAATCAAATTTTGGAGGACATGCTGAGAATGTATGTGATGGATAGACCATCAAAGTGGGAAGATTACTTGCATTTAGCTGAATTTGCCTATAATAACAGCTACCAATCCTCCATCAAAATGAGTCTGTTCGAGGCACTGTATGGAAGGAAGTTTCATACCCCTTTGAGCTGGAGTCAGCTAGAAGATAATAATGTTGGGACCAGATGCTTTACAAGAGATGGAAAGAATTCTCAAACAGATACAAAGAAACATCAAGACAGCACAAGATCGCCAGAAGAAATATGCTGATAAGAAAAAAGTGCACCGAGAGTTTAAAGTGGGGGAGCATGTGTACTTGCGTATTAAACCCAAAAAGAGCACTCTTTATGGTGGAAGTTGTGCAAAACTGGCTCCTAGATATTGTGGTCCTTTTGAAGTATTAGAAAGGGTGGGACGAGTGGCTTACAAACTAGCCTTACCACCCCATGTTAGATTTCATGATGTGTTTCATGTTTCGTTATTAAAAAGATATGTGCATGATGCTTCTCACATAGTTTATTGGAATGTTGCAGAGGTGGAACTAGAAGGGGAGTTTTTTCCAGAACCGCTTCAAATATTGGAGCGAGAAGAAATTGAATTGAGAAACAGAACAGTAGCAACTGTAAAGGTGCAGTGGAAGCACTTTACTGCTGAAGAAGCTACCTGGGAAAGAGAAGCTGAAATGATGGAAAGATATCCATTTTTGTTTGAAAAATGAACTCTAGTAGTTGAATAACAACATCGAGGACGGTGTTTATTTTCAGAGGGGGAATATGTAACACCCCCAATTTATGTGTTTGAATTTCAAAGCTAGACATTTGAACTTTAATCCTAAGGGGAGTGGACCCCAAAGGATAAGTAATTTGTGAATGTAATTAAAAATTTAATGAATTGTGCAGATTGACCAAAATGAGATTTATGAGATCACTTGCTAAATTCATGAGTATGGATGAGGCAATTATTTCCCCACAATCTTTCAAAAATCCTTGAAAGAAATTAATTCTAATTTAGATTCTTGAGGAAGAATCTAAATTTGCCCAATGATTAGGAAAGTAGTTGGGAAGAGGTAAAAAGCTGGAAAAGTTGAGGAAAAGCATAAAACAGCTTTAAAAAATCCCTAAAATGGGAAGCCTAGGCAAACAGGAAGAAAAGCATCCTGCTATTCTGGACGCAAAATTAGAAACATGCTTGGGGAACAATAGCTTAAATAAGCTGCTCCTAAAGAGATTAGTGGTTGGTCTCTGGTGGAGGTGATCTCAGCTCAGGGGTGAGTTCTGGGAGACAGAAGGACTCTAAGGTTGGGAGGTTGGTCGACTACATGAGTGGTATGCATTTAAATTTATTTGGTGTTTCTACTTCTGTGGTATGAATTGGCTACATATAATTGTTTGATTTTATGTTAAAATTTTAATGCTACATTCAACAGAATTAATCATTAGGAATGTACCTTGATAGTTCTGTATAGTTGTAGGCAAGAAAATCTGTAAAGTAGAATCCCACAGAAACTCTAAACCAAGGTTGGTTTAAATCTGGGGATACATATTTCCTTCACAGATGATTCAGCTGTAAGATACTTCTGATCTATTAGTATGCAACTATGAGTATGATTAGTTAAATTGAGGAGACATTCTCCAAATTTTCTAAATTAATACTTAAGTTAAATGCTCGAGAATCTTAGTAATTCATAGTTCACCAAACTGTAACTTTAATCTGTCTCTGGAAGAATTGAAACAGTGAGAAAATGAATGTATGGAGTGGAGAAGTAATTATTTAGTTCAGTACTAAGAACAGAGATTTACAATAAATTCAATCACTGTGTATTGAATGAGAAAGACAAGATTTCATACACTGACTTGAAGGTCAATATATCATTCATAAGAAAACAGAAGCCCAACAACAAGTTATGGCTGTAGATAATAAATTTATTATACATTAGAAGGAAACAAATATCCATTGGCATGAAACTGCTTATTAGTACATAAAGGAATCATCCCTACATTAGGGGATAATACTATTAGCTGAAAGAAGCTAAGTAAATAAGCAACATGCAGATTTACATAAGCTATAAGTATTATAGTCTATCAAATAAAAGGGTGTATAGTAGATTATTGTACATGCTATGATATTTTAGACATAAGTATGGAATTAAATATTCATACAATACCTGTAAATAAATTTGGGCAAATTAGTAACCAAAGGTATAGAATAGAACTATTAATATTCTGTACCATTTCACCATAGACGAAGAGACTGGGAGACTGTTACTATCAAAACTGCCAACAAGTGTGGTTTGAGAATCAAAAACACAGACGTGGTACAAGAAAGCCTTCTTAATACCAGAATGATATAAACAGAACCATTTTTGAACACCATAATAAAAATGAGGAGTATAAGAATACAGGCAATTAGACTTCAACACTGAGAAAGAGTAGTACATTATCCATTAAAGTATTCCGAGGTTCATAAACGAATACATGATCTGAAAGTTACAAGACAACAACATACACAGAAGGTGAATAAACTACTATCAGTAAGTAGTTAACCAGATTCAAGTCAAAAAGAATAACAGAACCCATAAGATTTTAATGAGGGTATAACGACAGAAGTACATATATACAAAAATTGAAATGATTCAAACCCTGTGGCCTGAGAACCATCTCAAAATGCCACTGGAGCAGATATAAATAAGTATTTGGTGTTGAGACTTAATAGTCATAATTGAAAAAACTTGTACAACTTTATTAATACAAATTTTAAGCTGTCTAACAAGTATTGTATAACCATATGGATTTCCTCTATCCAGTGTTCGGTGAATATCGACCTGCAAGTGTGAAACGGAGCCAACGTTAATGTCAAAGGAAGCGACTACTCACGGTGTCAATATAAGGGAGTAAGACGTAAGTCTTATGTTACCTGCAAGAGTCAAGAACCCCAAATTAATTATAATGCCAAACGTGATGAGGAGGAATAATATAAGCAAGGATAAAATGATGACTAGGAAAGTGGTAGTACCTGGTAAGGGAGAGATTCCAATCCATCCATAGCCTGTAACGTATGAACAGGAAATTGTTATAAATAAATAAAAATTTAAGGTTGATGTTCAAAAGCGAACAACGAAACAATATTCCCACAGTATGAGTTTCGACCTACACAGGTCAAGAAGAGAAACGAACCAGAGCGTCGCTCTGGCGCCATAGTAATAAACCCGGAGGAACCATCGATGAGTGTAAGGAGAGGATAACCTCTGAACCCAAGAGCAGTTGGTCAGAACGGGCTCTTGAGAATTCGCAGAAGCAAATGCCAATTGCATGGATTCAACACGCACCATCTAACGCCTGAAAAGCGAAACAACAAATTCTCTGCAAACCAGCATAGTAAAAAGGTGAGACGCGACGAAATCTCAACAAATTGTTAAATGCAAGTCAACCTGGAACAAAACGATGGCATATGGTTCATCTAAGTCCCATAATCGTAGCAAGGGCTCGAAAAAAAGGGAGAGTAAAATTTAATCAGAAGAATGAAACCATGTTAAACAGTAAGAACCAGACGATTTCACCCTATGACAATTTCATACCTGAAGTGGTCATGTTAGCGCGGAGATACGCCATAGACGGGGCTGAATTTCATTCAGTGGTTATGGCACCAAATTTTCTCTGTCATGAAAAAACCACAACGCGTAGAAAGAAAAACGAAAAAAGAACCCTGAACAAATTAACATGGGAAATTATATCCGGATTGATCGATAAACCCTAAAGCCCCAAATGAATCGGTGTCATCCAACTGGCAAGATCTGATGGAAGAAGCCACAGATAGAAGTGTTAATGAGCCAAGTACCTCCTGCATTAAATATTTAACCTAACGGGTAATGCCATTGAATGTTAAATTGGATTGGCAGTGTCGTTGCATTGCTTGGGCGACAAGGTAGGGTGACGGGAGTAACTCAGAGCGACGTGGAACGAATTCACGTGACCACAAATGGACAGAGACCCGTTACAATCTATGTGGCGAAAACTAAAATTTATATGTGAGCTACGTGGAACGACATTTCCGTCTCCAAATACATCTACGAGAAATCAACTCACAAACTCGTAATACGTGGGAGCCAACACACACAAAATCAATTGGATATAGAAACAAGTACGAGAGGACAATTAAGTCGACATGAATACTATGTACGCAGAGCTATAAACAACGGTCAAATTAAATTCATCATGAGTTATACGCCATCCACAAGTGAAGACGTGGAGTAATACATCTAGAAGTCTAAGTGTTTTCATATGGACCCATTTCCAAATACAAACGTGGTTAACATGTGAACCTAAATCGATTTCCATCTATGTCCCTTAGATATACGATTATGTCAAACATTTACAATCAAAATTTGGACATATAAAGTGGGTGGATATATATATATATATATATATATATATATATACAAACCCATTCGGTGTTATGATAATTATGGTTATGGGTGTTACAATTTTATTTAATTCCCATATGGGTTACAAGTCAAATGTATTCACATGTAATGGGATATACTTGATACATGGGAATAAATCAAAATTGAGAAAAAAAATTTGATCAGACCAGATCTGTAAGGTAATAGCATAATCCCTTGCTAGAATTTAACTTGAACAAATGAATGGAAAAAAAAAAAAATTTGGGAAGTAAAATAGGAGGTGTGACAATATGGGATATAATGGAAAAATAATACTAAAATCCTGAAGCCTTGATTATTAGATATTAGGATATGGAATTTACAGGCAATGGTCAAGCTATGAATGCTCTATTAGCTCGTCTCCCTAAATCAAAGCTAGTTATGATCATGGATTGCACTACCTCAAAATTTATTTGAGAAAAGAGGAGTAGTTTCTATGAAGATGAAAATAAGGTAAAGCATGAAAAAATTCCAGGTTTTAGAAAGCAATTTAAGTCTTTGAATATGAATAATGATGAAGATATTGCTAAATACTTTCTTAGAGTTGATGAGGTTATGAACACTATAAGAGGTCTTGATGAAGATTTAAAAAAGGAAATAATATTTTCAAAGATGTTAAGATATCTCCCTAGTATATTTAGTACCAAAGTTTCACCCATAGAGGATATGACAGATCTGACGACTCTCATTTTGGATCAACTACTCGACATTTTTATTGCCTATGAGATGAGAATATTTAATTGCAATCTAGAAACAAATAAATAAAGCTTCAAATTAGATAAGAATCCCACGGAAGAACATAATGAGTTATGTTGTCAATCAGATGAAGAGAAAGTTATTTTCACGAGGAACATCAAGAGAGCCTCAGGAAAGTACAAAGGTAAGCTACCTTTCAATTTCATTAACTATGCTAAAGTAGTTCACGAGGCTTCCAAGTGTCTAGAAAATAATAAGAATGGATATGACCCTAGAGAGAATTCTAGAAAAGTACAAAAGGATAAAAATAAGGATAAGAAGAAAATATTTTCCACCCAGAATGCCAAAACCTATGAAAGTGAATGAATCCAATCATCAGATGAGTACAAAGATTATGAAAGCTTAAAGGTATTTATGCTCATGGTCATAGCCAATTTGGAAGTAGAATTTTCTGAGTCTGTTGGGGAAGAGGTTTAATTTCAGTTAGAATTTGAGTTGTTCAATGCTCTTGAAAATATTTAGAGGCTTAGGAAAAAAAATAAAACTAAAAAAGAATTTTTTATTCAAGGACAAAGTTAAATCTATTGAACCTCTGCTCTTGCAAGTTGGAGAAGGTAAGAAGGTTCAATAAACTCTAAATTAGTAGGTCATTGAGAAAAATCAAGTATGTGAAATAAATGAAGGAGAAATTATTATGCTGCGAAAAGAATTTGAAAAGAAAAAAAAACTTTGTTGCGATTTAATGAGAAGTTTTGAAAAGGCATAGAAAATGGAAATAAGCTCTTTAATGCAACATGTCATCAAAATGAATATAGCATAGCAGAGACTCCATAATATAATGGTCTAGTAGAAAGAGCTAATAGATAGTTCAGTAGTTGGCTAGAGCCATGATGGAAGAAGTAAATGTTCAATAGATATTTTTGGTTGAAGCCATTCATATAACAGTGGTGGTTCCAAACAAAGAACACTTTACACCAAATAAGGATAAACTCCATATGATCTCCGATATGACATACTTGCTACAATCAAATATTTTAAAATGCTTGGATAAAATTGTTATATCAAAAGGAATGATGAAACACTTGGTAATTTCAACGTAAGATAGGATCAAGGTATTTTTCTTGGATACTCTCAAAATATCAAGGGATATATGTGCTACAACAAGAATATGAAGATGATAGTTGGTTGCAATGAATATATTGATTTTGAAGACAATCAATGAATAAATATCAGCTTCAATGATCCAATCTGCATTGATGAGATGGACGATGAACCATTTTCTATATGAATACATTGAAGAACCCCTCAGTGCACAATCTAAATATCCTGCAAGGTATGTGTAAAAACGCAACTCAGCTCACTAAATTGTTGGTGATTTAAATTTAGGCATTAAGAGAAGAATAAGATTGTTAAATCCCCCTACACAAGCACATGTAGCTCCTTTTCTATTATGAAAGAAAATAATTTTTCTTAGGTTATCCAAGATGATAATTGGTTAAAGGCCATGAATGCATAAGTTGACCAAATTAAGAAAAATTGGACATGGGATCTTTCTCTAAGGCCAACAAACAAGAATGTGATTGGCACAAATTGGGTCTTTGGGAACAAATTGAATGAACATGGTGAAGTGGTAAGCAACAAGGAAACGTTAGTTTGCAAAGGCTATGCACAAAATTCGTGGATTTTTTTTTCGTGCTTTTACATATAGTTCACGGCTTCCTAATTTTTCTATTACAATTTACTTGTATAATTTAAAAAATTGTTGAAGAAGAGTAATACATTTACTTATCATCTCTAACTAAAGGGGGATTTAAGGTGAAGATATAGTATGTGCATTCTCATAGTAAGAGAAGAAAATCATGATAACTCTTGAAAATCCCACATTATTTCGCTCTTTGTTAATGGATTTATCCTCATTCTAATGATACCTACTATTATGATCCATCGAATTTGAATTTTCTCCTGAATTCTTACCCACCATATCTTTCAAAGTCTGAAGGGAATTCTTGATGTGAGCATAGTGATCAGTATGTTGTCCAATGGATTTATTATGCTCATTTCATTGGAAGTTAAGATATCCATTCTTGGATCTTCATTTTTGCCTGAATCTATTATGTAGAGCCTGATTCTATTCTAGAACCACTTTGAGAGACTTGCAATGTTGGAAAAAATGGATTGGATCCATGGAGGGAGAAGCGGGGATTCTGAAAGAACTTGAGAGCATGGAGGAAATAGAGAATAATGGGCGTTGTTGGGGGTCGGGCATAAAGAGAAAATGCATGCAGAGAAGAAAAGGGAGGAGAGGAGGCCCACTGCAGGAAGAAAATAGAACAAAACACACAGAAAAAGAGAGAGAAGAGGACCATGATAATATTATCTAATTTTTCTTTTTTTCTAAGTTATGTTGTAACTTCTATTATATCATATTAAACAACAGATTATAGATCGCTTCTTGATGAAGGGACAAGTCCAATCCAGAGGGAAAATTCAATATTTTGTTGCTAAGATCTGGATTTCCCCATAAGGGGAAACCAGTCCTTAGAGACCATAGAGTAATTTCTGCGTAAGATGGGAAACTAGCATATAGAGTTTGAAAAAAGAAGATAAAATGCAAAGCCGCCCATTCCTAATATTAATTGTGCTAAACAGAGATAGATTAGTGTTGCTAAGGGAGACCTCCATTCTTGCCGTTGGTAGGAGGGACGTCTTCCAGGAGCCTGCATACATAATCAACATCCACCTGCTCAATTCCCAACACGTTTGCTGCGGGTAGAGAGTTAGGCAAGGCTGGGAGACTTAGATTCGCCTTATAGGCATCTCGCTTCAAGTCATCAGACGGAAAGGTAGAATGCATCTTGTGCCAGTCCAAACTATCATCATCTTTCTGAGACTGGTTGCAAGCCTCTTTCTAGTTCAGGCTTCCACCTTCACTCTTATTTCTGGAATCACTGGAGTCATTGTTGTCGCTGTAGGAAGATTGCACAGAGAGGGCCTTCATCTTTCGAGGGATGAAAGCTGGCTCAGGGGAGATGATGGATTTACAGGCATGCTTCTTGCTTTGGGAGGAGGAGGGGAGAGGGACAGGGGAGGGGAGTTGTAAGGTGATCTGAGCATTCAAATTTACTGGAGGGGAGGAGTCAGGTTCAGTCCAGTCTAAGGACATGTTCAGATCGCGGCCAAGAGCATTTGACAGAGGCGGACAGGATGGCATGTCACGTCCCCCAGCCCTTCGGCATCTTTTTCTATGGCGCAGAGGCATGATGGTCCAGGGGGGAGAGTCACCTGACGGAAGGGGGAATGAGGCGAGACTAGAAGGGGAGAAGTTACCAGAGCCAACGCAAGATGGACCGCGGTGACACACCTAAGGCGGAGAGTTTAGGAGAGCGAAATGCACAAAGAGCAGATTGGCAGGACAATAAGAAGCGGAGAAGGCAGGGGTGGTGAGCTGTGAAGCCATGGCTAGCAAAATAAATGCAAAGCCAACCTGGTGCATCATCTAAAGGGTGGTGGAAGGAGCCTTAAAGGCTATCTCATGCCAGTAATTAACACAGTGAGGATCCCTAGGATTAGTCACGTCGGTGTGTCGTGTGTCAACCCACATGGCGGCCCCGTGGGTCCGAATAGAGCTGGGAAACACCCGCATCCGGGGTTATCTAATGTTATTAATATTAATAATTAATGTTAAAATGAGTATCTATAAATATTAATAATAATAAAACTAATATTACTATTCATATTCATATTAATTAACATGAATAATTAATATTCAAATTACTATAAGTAAATAATATAAAAAATATTATCAATATTAGTCATATTAATATTACAATTTATTAATTAATATTAATATTAATAATGTTAATAAAATAAAATAATAAGAATAAAGAATATTAGTAATCAAAATTTATTAATATCATTGTTAATACTAAATGTTGCTAATAGTATTTATAGTACTAATGGTAATATCATTAATAATGTAGATGAATGTATTTAGGATTAATCACATCATTAGGATTTGGTTGACGTTTCGAACCAACTAATGTCGTCGACCAGCTAATGTGGTTCATCTCGAGGACAAGGTGAAGAATCTAATCGACCTTATTGAATAAATAGTGTGGATCATCATTTCCTAGAAATAGTCGTTAAGAACTAGTCATTGAGAAATAGTCGTTAAAAACTAGTCGTTATTGAATTAGTTAATAGGTTATTAGGGAATAATATTAAAAAAAATTATGTGTTAAGAAATTTTAATAATAGTATCAAAAAAATATGTTAAAAAAATAGTATTATAATAAGATAATATATTAAAAAATGTATAAATAAAAGGGTTACACATTTTTATTTATTATTTTATTATTATAATCCATAAGATAATATATAATATAGTATAATATAGTAAAATACATCATAGACGAGATGCAATAAGAGTCTCAACACAAGTGGGGAGAAATCACCTAGAGAGACCTGGAGTGAAACTCTTACACAATTTACACCAATCATCCCTATTGAGATTCCTAGCACGCCTCCTAATATCAATAGCCTCCCTAAGCTTCCTATGGTGGAAGTCATCAACGTTAGCAATGAATTTGGAGTCCTCAATGCATACATGGTGACATGATTTTTCTGCATGTTCTGCAAGAGCTGATATGCGAGGCCAATTGTGCCTAATGTCTGCAGCATGCTCCTAGATTGTATGCCTAATGGATTGACTTGTTTCTCCAATATATGGAGTACCAATCTAAGAATATTGTCTTCTAATAATATATGAAGACAACCACTTAGAGTCGGATAAAACCCATCTTCTTGACGTTTTTGAAAATAATGGGTATAGTAGAGCAGAAGGCCTTAATGCCTTTCAAAAATATTATAAACAGTTAAGAGGAAAATCTTCGTGGGTGGATCCTATCTCCAAGATTCCACTCCCATTTATCCAAGGGACCACAGAAAAAATTTCCCATTTCCTTAGAAGGAATAATGTCTCCTCTCCATTCAAACCTCTTTGTGCTATTAGAAATTCTTTTAGATCTGTCAAGGACCCTACCGACCCTAAGGAGTTGAAAGGTGTTTACATGGTTCCTTGTTCTAGTGATACTCCCTATATTGGAGAAACTGGTCGATCCATTAGACATAGATTCTAGGAGAAGGATGCAGACATTAGGCACAATCTGTCACGCAGATCAACTCTTGTGGAACATGTGGAAAAATCGTGTCACAATGAATGCATTGAGGACTCTAAATTAATTTCTAAAGTTGATCACCTCCACCATAGAAAGCTTAGGGAGGCTATTGAGATTGAGAGGCATGCTAGGAATCTCAAGAGGGATGATGGCTAGAAATTGAGTAAGAGCTGGACTCTAACTCTCTCTAAGTGATTTATGCCCCCTTGCGTTCAGACTCTTGTTGCATTTGCTCTATGTTGTTTTTTATTTTCTGGTTTTATTATGCTTGTCTTTGATTATTTTTTTTCCTTTTACCTTCTTCTTTAGCATTCTTATTATCTTTTATGTTTATGAAATTTGGCTTCTATGATCCATAATTTGTATAGAAAATTTTTTGGTGATAATCACATGCGAACTTATTTTGTTGACTTGTTTCGAACCAGCGAGTGTGGTTCATCATGAGGACAAGATGAGAAATCAAATCATGGAAACTAGTTGAAATAAATGAAGAGATTCTCCAAATAACTATTGTAATATAATTATAGTTATAATATATTCTATATTATGCTATGGATTATAATAATAAAATAATAAATAAAACTTTGTAACCCTTTTATTTAAACATTTGTTAATATATTATCCTACAATAATAATAATTTTTTTTAATAAATTTCTTTGATATTATTATTAAAATTTCTAAACAAATAATTTTTTTTAATATTATTCTGTAATAACATATTAAAAAATTCAATAACTGCTACTTCTAAATGGCTATTTCTGAGCAATGATGCATCCACACTATTTATTCAGTAAGATCAATTAGCTTCTTCACATTGTGTTGAGGATGAACCACATTAGCCGATTTGAAACGTTGATAAAGTCCTAATGATGTGATTAATCTCAGACATTCATCTACATTATGGATCATAAAAGTCTTAGATATCACATCATTGATAAAATTAAAATTTATAAATATTAATAATATTAAAAGTAATACTAAAATTACCAATATGGATATTCATATTAATTAATATTAATACTAGTAATAAATATTCAAATTAAAATTAATATTAATATCAATATTAAAATTTAAAATAAAATAACTTAAAAATTCAATTTATATTATATATTATAACCTATCATGGATTTTCATTAATATTAATAATTGATATTAATAATAATAATAAATAATAAAATTTTATTAATATTTAATGTTATTAATGGCAATGATATTAATATTAATAATATTAATAAAGTAAAATAAAATAACAATAATAAATAATATTGTAAATTAAAAGTAATATTGTTTTTAATAGTAAATGTTGTTAATATTTTAGATAAATTTCATTTGGATTAATCATTATTAGTATTTAGTCAAAGTTATCAAGAATTTAATATGGTTCATTCTTAGGAAGAGGAGGAAAAATCTGATCAATGTCAATGTATTAAGGATGCATCATTGTTCGGAAATAAGCATTGAAACTACAGTTAAAAATTAGCAGTTGCAAACTAGCTCTTAATTAGTAAGTTAGTTTAGAAAAGTAATTAATATATGATTTTTAATAATTAAAAATTATTATAATAAGGTTAATAGTTAATTCTTTTGAACTATAAAAAAAAAACTTTCTTCATAAGATAATATAAAATTTAAAACTTAATTTAATAAAAGTATATAAATAAAATAAGGTGTTTAATATTATAATATGTTAATATAGATTATTATAATAGGGTATTCATAATATATAAATTATTTTTAAAAAACTTATAAAAAAAAATTATATATCAAGAATATAAATCATAAAATAAAATAAAAATACCGAAACTAAGAAGAAATAAGAGGAAATAAGACACGACAAAAATAAGACAAAGAAAAACTAGAAAAAATATCTAAATTATGGATAAAAATTCTTAGATCTAATGTTGTTAATATTATTTATTAATATTAAATGTAATATCATTAATAATATTAATATTAATAATTAATATTCAATTCAATATCATTATAAATATTAAAATTAATCTTAATTTTAGTATTAATATTAAAGTTAAAATTAAACTAAATAAAACTTAAATTTGTATCAAGTATATTATAACTTCTAATGATTTTCCAAATAAAATCTACCTAATTAATATATTATGTATTACAACATAAAACCATAAAAATTATAACTAATATTATGTCTTCAAAAATAAAATTACTATCATAATTTTATTTATTTATTTATTTATTTTTATATATTATAATGAAGAACAAAATTAATATTGATAAAAACCAAAATGATTATTAACACACATATTTATTTAGAGTAATTGTTATTAATATACCGTTTTAATGTAACCATGTTTCAATAATATAGGTTTTAACATTTGTATTTTTAGTTAAATTTCTTATCTTCTTACGTGGTGATAAATTAATTAAATTAATCTTGATTTGTAGAAAATTTATTTAGGTATTGTTTAAACATATTATTTAGATTTGAAAAGAACTTAGTGGTGTGAATTTCATCCAATATTGCAATCTTTAAATTACAAAATAATATTTAAATATGATTTGAACATATAATTTATATGCAAAGAATTTAGTGGTGTAAATTCCATCCAGTACTTATATCTTTAAATATAAACCCTCTCATCAAAAAAATAATTAATAAAATCATAAAATATTAATTTTTTTTTTAAAAAGTAATTTAAAAAAATTAAATTATAAAAAATATTCAAAAAAACCCTTATCTACTCTATAAAATCATCTTATAAAATGAAATTCTCATAATCTAATAGGGAGAACACTTATCCATATTTAAAAAAATTAAATTATTTAAAATATTCAAAAAAATATTATCTAATCGATAAGGTCATCCTATAGAACAAAATTCTCTTAAATTTGATTTAAAAAAAAAAAAAACAAACATTTAAAGAAATTAGAAAAAACAAACTGAATTTTTTGAAATTTCAAAATTAAAAAAAAAAACAATTTATAATTTAATATGAAAATATTAAAAATAAATTTACAAATATAAATTAATTAAGTTCATTTGAAGTAAATTTGAATAAATGAATGTGATCTTTCTCATTAATTTTAATAATGCATAATTGAATTTATAATTTTAAAAATATTTATATCCCATATGTTATCCATTATATAATAAAAACCTTTGAAATAAGTTATAATATAGGTAAAGTATAGCCTATCCTTTTTAAACCTACACAAAAATTATAATGTATAGTTTATTTATTACATTATCAAAACCTTTGAAATAAATTATAATATATGTAAAGTATAGCCAATCCTTTTTAAAAACATTTATTTAAATATTTTATTTTAAACACTAATATTTAAAAAATGTATTTCATCAACAAACAATTATAACAAATAAAATTCCTATAATATATTATAAATATAGAAACCGCTATAAAGAAATGGGCGAAATTTATATCAGTTCTAAAAAAAATTGCTAATCTACTTCAAGGGACTTCGGGTCTTCAAGCAGGGGCTTTAGAACATAAATTTGCATCAAGAAAATACTCTCTATTATATGTTGAATGTCCATCATTTATTTGATTAAACATGACATGCCACACAAAATTCTCTGTATATTTCATATTTCAAAAAACTCAACGCGTTCCGATAGCTACTGGGATCATCATCCTCACTACCATATTTACCAAATGATTTGATTATATAATTGGAGCAGACGTCATGGAAAATATCATGCAACCCTTCGTTTTTCGATTTCACGACCATTCAAGCCAACACGGTTGAATGCGTTGAAAGCGCGTGAACATTCCAATACCTATACACATCGAAGGACGGTTAAGCTTTGTGACAAATTTCGAAAAGGAGAGATCACGAAAGAGATTAAGAGCTTGACCAAACTCTTCAAATTTAATTTGTCCATAATAGTTATAGTCATAGCATTTTTGTATCAACAATGACAACTTGGAATGCATTCCCGAATAAAGGCAAAGACTTTGACAAGATCCCTTGCCACCAGTCAGATAAAGAGAAACCCATTTGAATGGCTAACATTGATTAACCAATCAATGAAAATGAAAATATCCAATCCAATTATTGCGATTTCAGTTTTCGAAGTGGTTACCTCTAAAAGATGGATTTATGACGTCCAATCAATATAAATACAATGCAATCCATCCATTCATTTTCATCTTTCTCCACCTATCCTACCCTTTGTGAAATAATATCTCTGCGTTGATATGGCTGGAGTTGTACAGTCTGCATTTCCATATCATGCTGTTCCCTGCAATCGCCAGCATCTGCTACCTATTCCTGTGTTATTGCTGTCTATATTTGTAATCCTTCCTTTGATGGAATGCAAACCATTGAATGGATTGAGAATAGATCTTATGCGTAAAGATTCACTGCTCTTTCCAAAAATGACATCCACTCAGAGTTTGAAACAAGCAGTCCATCGGAGTTATGACAGACTTAAAAAGCTGCAAACCATATCTGCAGTTACTAATGAATTGCAGGTTGGTGATCGAATGAAAGGACGCATCGAGGCTCCAGTAAGTGCAGGAAATGGAGAATTTCTCATGAACATCTCCATTGGCACGCCATCTTTACCTTATTATGCAATTCTGGACACCGGAAGTGACCTGATATGGACGCAGTGCAAACCCTGTGAATATTGCTATAAACAGCCAACTCCAATCTATGATCCTTCTTTCTCCTCCACTTACCGGAAGGTCCATTGCAAAAATTCTGTGTGATAGCTTTTCCTGCTATAATGCAACCTGCAAATACGGCTATGCCTATGGTGACTCCTCCTTCACGAAGGGGATCCTTTCATATGAGACCTTTCATCTTTCTTCTCGAAAGATTTCGCATCTTGCTTTTGGCTGTGGCCACAACAATTCAGGAGTTGCATTCGGAGAAGGAGCTGGATTGGTAGGCTTCGGACGAGGTCCTCTCTCCTTGGTCTCTCAGCTGGGCACATCTAGGGCAAATAAGTTTTCTTACTGTCTCGTCCCTCTTAATGATTCCCCTTCGAAAACCAGCCATTTGTTTATAGGTAAAAACACTAAGATGAACGCCGGCAATGTCAGTTCGACTCCTATTATTCAAAGTAGTTTAAATCCAACATACTATTATCTTTCATTGGAAGGAATCAGCGTTAATGACAAATTATTAGCGATCCCTCCATGTACTTTTGATCTTCAAGCTAATGGTTCTGGTGGACTTATCATAGACTCTGGAACAACTGTCACTTATCTGAAACAGAATGCTTATGATGTTGTGAAGGAAGCCTTGAGTTCATCAATAAATCTCCCACTTGCCGATGGCTCTAGCGTCGGTTTGGACCTCTGCTTCCAACAGGGCACATCAAATTCAAGCTTTCCCACCTTGACATTTCATTTCAGGGGAGCAGATTTCGTTTTGTCTAAGGAGAACTACTTATTCGATATTGGAAATGGGGTGCTGTGCCTTACAATGCTATCGAATCAGGGTATTACTGGCCTGTCCATATTTGGCAATCTCCAGCAGCAGAATTACCAAATACTTTACGACAACGGCAGGAACCTGCTGTCTTTTTCTCCTACTGTTTGTGGCAATCCGTAAATATGCAATCAAGTATGCATATTGAGTTTTTATTATATACTGCACCTTACATATTTATTCCTTCTGCTGCATCCTTTCTTAAAAAAAGAAAGAAAGGAAGCAGTTATGTATTGATTTTCTAGTACATGATGCAGGGTAGGTGTTTTTCTCCTGTTGGGGCATGACGAGCAGAATGACCTCGTGAGCCGTGTATTTATGTATTCTCTAATAAAGATCAACCTGGAATTTCTTGGCCATGCTGAACGTGTTGATTTAATATTTGCAATACTGTTTATATTATTTTATTGAGGTTAATTTTATGTTAAGAGCATGTTTTTTTCTTAAAAGGTTATAGGTTCAAAATGGGGTACACAATGTATTTTTTTTATAGATTTAGCAATCAAATAGCTACATGGAGGTGGGTCCCTTGTTCCATCAAGAAGGGGTCTTATAAATGGAGGTGGGTCCCTTGTCTCATTGAGAAGGGATCTCATAAGCTGCTGAGGTGGTTCACTTGTCTCACCAACAAGAAGTCTCATACATCAATTTGGTGTCTCACTTAGCCTTGACCTTAAAATTAAATAATAATAATAATAATAATAATAATTTTGAGGAATATTTAGTTAAATAGAATATCTTATTTTATGCTAATTTATTAAAGCTAAATACATGGCCATGACTAATAATAATTTAATAATAATAATAATTATTATTATCATTATTTTAAGCAATATTAGTTAACGTATTTTTTTTTGTGCTAATTTATTAAGGCTAAATACATGAGTAAGGGCATATTGAATGAAATGGGATAAATTCTAAGCCAGTAGTCTAGAAAACCCACAAAATAATCTAAAAATTAGGTAAAATTTCTCCAACCACATGATTTTTTTCAATTTTTTTTTTTACTTAATTTCAACAAAAACTTATCATCCAAACTATTATTATATTATAATTGCATTGATAAACCACACATGTTCTAAGTCCTGGTAAACACATATTCTCAAAGTTCAAATGGATATGCAAAGTTGTGGCCACGTTTTAAATGGATTGGACATCACATTTTAAAAAGGATAATTAAATAGGGAGTATCGAGTCCAACCATCCTTGACATGCCATGACATGAGAAAACCAAAACCTACTTTTCAAATTTTTTTCTTGGACGATATTTAAAAGAAGAATATAACATAATTGTAGAAAAGGTGATAGTAACAACATCTTGGTTTTAGAATTTCCTAAAGACAAAATTTAATCAGAAATTCTCGGAAATTTATTCATAAAAGATGTTAGCAATGGTATATTTATGGTGTAAAGCATTTTTATTTGAAAACAACTTTCCTAATTTCTAGGTGTACCATCATGTATCATTGCTTTTAATGTTAGACGATTGAAACATTCTCTACCTTCAGATTAAATACTGTATTATTAATTAGTTACATAAAAATTTTTTTTAAAAATAATGAACTTCTAAAACATCTACAGAAAATGGGAAATAGACTAGATGAAAATTTGACACAGGTGCAAATCAGCATTGACAATGTGGCCGGAAACCACCTGAGCAGTAGCCAATTCGAATCCTGGAAGTCGATGGCACTCTATGGAGTCTTCGACGACCATGGCGGCAGCAACGTAGCTTTGAGCCCGTTTCAGGTTGAAAACTGGTTTAATTCTTGAAGTACGTGGGACACAGCTGGCTGAATTCAAGGAGTCTCTATGGATTGGCACTGGTCTTGGAAACCCCTTTTAGTTAGGAAGGCACGTCCGAGGCCTCCCTATTTTACCACGGTATGGTATGGTTTGCTTTGTCTCACTGTGATTTATGTCGTTGTTCTCATTTTAGAGCATTATGTTGGGTGTATTTATCCTTCGCAGATGTGGTTGTGAGAAAGGATTTTGGGAGTCTCGTTAAGGTGAATGTTATAAGTGGAAGAGAAGTTTCCAAAGGCGAAACCAAGTCTCCTGGTTACAAGGTCAAAAGAAACCTTTGTTTCCTGCTATTGGAAGTCCCTGATAATGTTAAATCCGTCAGGCTCATATGTTGCTATAGGTCCGAATGCGAGGCACGTATGATATCTGTCATCATTAATGGGAAAAAAAATCCCCTTGGTGCTCATATTCAAATCCACATTGTTGGCAAAGTGAAAAGTTATGGTGGGAAGGGCGACCTGGCCGGTGGAGTTAGAGAGGTTGAAGCATGTGTCCAGGGTAGTGTCCGGGGCCACGATCAGAAGATTCTGGGCTTGACACAGGAAATCAATTTTCAGGGCATCATATGCGGCTAGGGCAAGCCGAGTTATGACGGTTCCAGAGTCCACATTTGTGCTTATGTTTCCAAGAGAAGCACGCGAAACCGTGAGCCTCTGCTTCGATGCTTATGCTGTTAAATCCCATGAAATTGAAGTTGGGATACTCTGAATTTGTGATGAGAGGGGTGAAATAGGAATTGGCAGGAATCGAACTCGGACTGACTCTAAACGAGCCCGCTAATGAGGTAGCTAGCAATTCCAGAAGGCAGTATGAGAATTGGCCGCCATATTTATTTTTTGTCTAAGAAGGAAATGCAAGTGGAGTCTACCCCAATCTTAAAGTCCATGTCGTGCTGTTAAAGGGGCCTGTATTGGAATGCCCCAATCCGAGGGTGAAGCCTAGGCAAGAATCATAATCCAGAGTGAAGGTTTCCTAGCTAAAATTTCCCATAGTCATTGCTCCATCTACGTACCTGACTCTATAAATGCAGTCCCCATTATTGCAGGGGATTTCAACACCTCCTAATTTTCTCATTTCTGTACAGGAAGATGAAGTACAGGGTAAGTGTCTATAAGAATATGACTTACTGGGATCGAATATGGGACCTTGCTGCGAATAACAGTGTGAAAAAGGCTCAGCTTGTATCCATGTCAAACCACAGCCCATGTATATTATCGACAATTGATCCTGAGCTGGTGTACCAATCCCTGCTATTACAATATATTTTCCTAAACCCAGACTGATTCTAGTTTGAAGAGAAACATCAGTCGGTGTAGCATAACTGTCATTGACTTTTGAGCTTATTCTATTCACACTAGCATGGTCTCTTTCAAATATCTTAGAGACCAAGTCTTTCCATGAGCTCGAGTCGATGGTCCTTAGAGGTAAGCACACCCCGTTAATATGATGCAGTCTTACCTTCACTCCTTGCTTAAGTTCTTTATCCTCACCTGTACACACAAAAATCTGATTATATGTTTTCTTTGCTAAAAATATTTGGCCGTTTTATATTGGAGGTTATAGGATCAATTCTCTAGAATAATATGTAGCTCAGCTATTATTAATATAAATTAAGATTTATAGAGTATATATGAAAATAAATTTAATGTTAGGAATTTTTCTTCTGTGATTCATAAAATGTATAATTTTTTTTTTGGTGATAATCACATTCAAGAATATTTTGTGGACTTGTTTAGAACTATCCTGTATGATTCATCATCATGAAAAAATGATGAATTATTTTTTTCATGAAAATATTGATAAAAAATTTATCTAAATAATCTAAGAAGAAAAAAATAAAAAAACAAATAGTTGACTTGCAAGTGAAGATGAGCAGTGAGCAACTCTAGCTGTATATTTCAATTTGAAGCTTTCAACTGAGACAATGCGATAATTCTGGTGTTTAGTGTTGTTGCAGTGCCCATGTGTGGGCATTGGAGCATCAAAACAACAACCACACTTACACAAAAGGCCATAGAATGTGTAGTTGGTTTTCCCATTGAGGAGGAGGAAGTGAATGCTTGTAGAAGGAGGAAAGAATAAGGATGGGGAATGGTTCTTAAGTATGGAATGAGTGAAGGGATGGCTATTTATATTAATTTTGTTGAAATATGGATAAGGTTTGTTTACTTAATTGCAGATCATTTTTGAATGTTCGCTGTATGATTTTTCTTTTATTAGATTTTCAGAATATTTAAATATTTAAATAGATTTTATAATATAATTGAAATTCTATAAATTCAGTTATTTAAGCATTATAAATCATCTTTTTAAAATATTTCGAGAGTTTTAATTAATTTATATTCATTCTATTTATTTAATCATTAAAAATAAAATTTCTAAAATATATATAAATTTGAAATTAATTTAGATCATTCCATCTATTAGGTGCATCATATTTGCTTTATTAAATATTTTTGCTGTAAATAATGTTATTATTAATCAGTTACATAAGAAAAAAGTCTTAAAAATAATGAACTTCTAAAACATCTATAGAAAATGGGAAAAAGACCAGATGAAAATTTGACACAGGCACAGATCTGCATTAACAATGTGGCCGGAAGCCACCTGGGTGGTAGCCAGTTTGAATCCTGGAAGTTGATGGCATTATATAGAGTCTTCGACGGCCATGGTGACAAAAACGTAGCTTTGAGCCTGTTTCAGGTTGAAAACTGGTTTAATTCTTGAAGTACATGGGACACAGTTGGCTGAATTCAAGGAGTCTCTGTGGATTGGCATTGGTCTTGGAAACCCTTTTTAGTTAGGAAGGCACGTCCGAGGCCTCCCTATTTTTCCACGGTATGGTATCGTCTACTTTGTCTCACTGCGATTTATGTCATTGTTCTCTTGCTAATTTTTTTTAATGGGATGGCCTTTTTTTATAGCATTATGGTGGTGAGCAAGGATTTTGGAAGTCTTGTCAAGGTGAATATTATAAGAGGCAACCTTGCAATGGACGACTTGAGGTGATTGTCATAGTCGTGGAATCTATGGATTCCTCTCACAGAGACAAACCCTACCTTCATTGTTCAAGGGGGTACACCTGATGCCAAGATCTTGAGTTATGGCAGACAAGTTTTATGCAATAGGGGAGAGGATTTGGAGGTCTGGTCGGAGGTTCTTGCAATATCAATGTCATCGACAGAAGTGGAGGAGAATAAACTCATAAAGAATTTTATTGAGCAGAGAAGGAGAGCCCATCAAATTACCTCGTTGTCTGCAGGAGGAAACTGATTATTTGTAGCGAGGTGGGAGATGTAGGGAGTTGAGGTCTGGGAAACCATGGACTAATTGAGGTTCATTCTATAAAATTGGTATGTGGTAGATCTATGACCTTTGAATAAAGGCGAGAATGATCCAATGTATAATCCCTTCCAATCGTCGTCCTACGACAATGTTTTCTGCCATACCAATATTTTTTCAGTCTTTAATGATTTTGCTAACTGCAATTTCCAGGAAAACTGCTCCTACAATTTCAGTTACGGAGCTGATATTGCTTCTAGAGTCTTAGCTGAAGAGTCGTTTAGTCTTGCGACAACATTTTACACAACACCAACTTCCTTTCTGTGCCTTACATTTGGCTGCGCTCGCGAGCAAACTAGTTATTTTCAAAACTCGACTAGTATAGTTGGTTTGGCAAGAGGGCCACTCTCTCTAGTTTCAGAGATTGGATCCTCCATCTTCTCCTATTATTTAGGATCAATATAGAATTCCTCACAAGTTAGCCCATTATTCATAGGTAAGGCTAATACCTTGGGAGATGCTTATAGTGGCACATGTCTCCTTCAAAGCCATGCTAAAAATGCTATGGTTCCAACTCAATACTATCTGGGCCTTGAAGGAATGAGTGTGGCAGGCGAGCCAGTCCCTATTCCCGAGGGTACATTCAATCTTCTACCCGATGGAAGAAGAGGCCTTATCATTGATTCTGGAACTACTTTAAATTATTTGGTGGAAGCAAGATACAGTCCAGGATGTCGTCCGCTCAATCATTACAGGACAACCATTTAATGGATCTGCTTCCGAGATCTATTACTATTTTATTCCTGGTCTCGTATTTCCAAATATTACTTTTCACTTTAAAGGAGGCACAAACTATGTTCTGCCACTAGATAATTCCTTTACAAGAAAATAATAAGGTACTGATGGGTTAGTCTACCTTGTGTTCGAAGATAATTGGCCTTGGCCATTTGTGTTATTCGGAAATTTTCAGCAGCAAAATTTGCATATCGTTTATGATGTGGGCCGAAATGAGCTCTCTTTCGCTTTGGATAACTGTGTTGCTATATGATACCAGTAGCGACTACCTTACATATTTTCAATAGTCACAAAGAATGAATGAACGATGCATTGCCTGGATGCCCCCCCTTAGGGTATGCGTAACTGGTTTAAAAAGAATGGTGTTTTTGTTGTCGTGATCTGTATGTTCATCAAAGAGTCTTCCAAATTGCCAGAAGAGTCACCGTTAACTTTATTTCTTTGTCTATGGGTGTGATGTTTCCATCATTCTATCGTCCCGACTACCACCTCTTCCTCAAGTCCAAGGATTTAGAATTTCATCTTGACAACGAAGGTAAAAGCCTCTGAATTTGTGCTCATTTCTCAAGGGAGTTGAATCATGTCAAATGTATTAATCTCACAAATGAAGAAAGTGATGGACAATTTTTTTTAATAATGAGAAAATTTATTATAATTTAATTGTTATATCTCAACTTATATTGACTTTTTTCATTATTATTCAAAGAAAAACAGATTACCCTTAATGAATTACTTATAGTGGTTTATATTCCTTCCAAATTATTATTCAAAGAATCAGATCAGCAATAATGACTTACTAATAGTGTTATTTTTTAATAAAAAAATCAAATTATTTAAATACCCTAGCACTTAGCCCATCCATGTCTTTCCAAACTATAATAATATTATCCAAATTGTAATGACCTCTAATAAACCTTTTTTGTATTTTCCTCTATCTTATTATATTAGAATGAGCTTGAGTGACACTTTGTTAATACATCTACCAAGTGTACCAATCTAGACAAACTCTTTGTACACCTTAAGAAGGTTATGAACCACAAAGCCTTACAATTTTAGCCCCAAAATGATCTATAATCACCTTAAAAGGGAGGTATTTGAAAAAGGACGGTAATTATGTCCCCTATCTTAACCCAAGGGATTATTTCT
The DNA here is from genome assembly GCA_034641835.2 of Pinus albicaulis. NCBI lineage: Eukaryota > Viridiplantae > Streptophyta > Pinopsida > Pinales > Pinaceae > Pinus > Pinus albicaulis. The sequence goes on along the minus strand of CM076575.1, from coordinate 1,529,398,222 downwards.
TTAATTACTTCAAAGTTCATCCTTAACATTCCATAAATATGTGCCAGAAAATTGTCTGCCATGTGGCCCATAGTGCATAATGAGACACCACTCTATGAAAGGAAGAGCCTCGGTAGGACGCCACTCTATGAAAGGAAGTAGGACACCACTCTATGAAAGGAAGAGTCTGGATAGGTTATAAAAAAACCAATTATTTTATCCAAAAAATACTCCAAACCTATAATTTCTTTTAAAAAAATAATTCATATTTATAAGTTAAATATTCAGTTAAATCAGATAACATATCACATATTTTTTCCTCTATCCTACTATTTTCTATGTTACTGCTTTATAGTATTTCCTTTGCAACATATGGTGTAATTGCTAGTTATGAATTTGGAACAGTTTTAATATGCAAGATGTTTATTTCTGATGTTAAGAAATATAAGATATATAACTAATAAAACAAGAAAGGTTGCAAGGCAACAAGCCTTTGTCTTGAGCAGGCTTAGGCAATGTAGCTGTCACTATAAGAAATTTGTCTATTTTCTTTCAATATTTTAAAAAGTTATGGTTGACTATAAAAGGTTCAATCATGGTAATGAAGAACAAAGTTGTGTGTACATGGTGAAAATGTTGCATTTCAGGTTTTAAGGTCTCTGTGCTGGCTTCACAAGATTTTGCAAAATCATAGTGAATAATCCTAAACCCAAGACGTGTATCTCTTCTGACCAAAGAGAAGGAAATAAAGAGAAACCCTTTTCAGAAATATATCAGCTAAGACTCGAAGAGAACACAAACTCCAACTCCTTCGCACCATCTGTAGATTCAATTTTCACCAATATATTTTGATAAGTGAATTATAGTTTAGTTTCAAAGTATGTCACCTAATAATAAATCAAACAAAATAATAATTTAATTCTTACATGTTCTTGTTTTTGTTTGGACCACTTTTCTATTCAATAATGTGTGTGATGTAATTTTCTTTAAAAAAATATATCAAAAATAAAACGAATGTCTTTCCATATACTCAATGTATATGAAACATAGAGCAGAAATAAAAAAATGGGAGAAACTTATATTTCTCTTCTTTTGCAAATTAGTAGAAAGAAAAAATGGGAGCAATATAGATTTATGGGGCCTTTCTTAGTAGAGCCTAGTTCCATCAAAATATAAGTGTGATCTCAACATATTTCTCCATTTACAATTACAATATTTTAATTGTGAATATAATATAAAGTAATAGATTATAAATTACGGTAATTAAATTAAATTAAAAAATTTATAGTTTACGGTAATTAAATTAAATTAAATTAAAAATATTATAGATACAATAATTAAATTAAATTAAAAAGATTTGTTGCCACACTGCAATTGCATGCTTCTCCAGTTTAGTATTCCATTTCATGCTTCTCAACTATCTGAGGTATTCATTCACAAGGACTAACGACATATACACACTTACCCTTACCGATGACAAAATATTAGATATGAATATTCCTAGAAGCAGTTGTTGTATTTCACAATCCGCTAGAAAAGTGGTTGTCAACAATACCTTTGATGATCTATATCATAGGGTGACAACCTACCAATATAAAAAACCTAAATCACAATCATAATCAATGACCAAGAATTTAAGAGAAAAAAATGAGGCCATCTACATACAATGACAAAGAATTTTATAAAGATGAGCCTTTATACAATGACAAATAAATCTCAAGTTCCACATCCCCAATTTGAAATACGCCTTTGAATTTTTTCAGTAATAGATTATGTGGCTTTAAATCCTTGAATATAAATAAATTCCATGGAATATTATTATGGAAACAACCATGTACTATTTCTGTTTATCTGGTTTCTTAATTTGGACTCACACAACCTCATAGGGTTGGGTTGAGCTATGACGAAAGGTGGAGACTAGGTAAAGTAATATAAATTTCCAATCAATAATTACCTGTGCAACACTCCGTAGTTGTGATTATGAGCTAAACCTTTCAATATTTGATGCATGTGAAACACTCCATAACTATGATTATGAGCTACACCTTTCAATGGTTCATGCATGAAAATATTTACTCCAAAACCCGTATGAAGAAATCAGATTCTTGCCCAAAACAATGGCCGATGCAAAATGGTAAGTGCAATGCAATATGCAAAATGGAAGAACATAAAGATTCAGTGAAAGAGATACTTATGAAAGTGCAAAAAAAATAATTTAAATAAATACCTGAATAAAGTATTTGTTTTGCAAACAAGAATAAAAAATAAATTATAATAAAAATTATAATAAAAAAAACATTAAATAACGTTTAATAAAAATATGAAAATTGTAAGTTGTGAAGTAAGCATGAAACAATAAATAAAGTTTAATAAAAATATGAAACTAGTAAGTTGTAAATTAAGCATGAGGCTTTCATGTAGCCCACGTGCTTCCAAAAACTATAATGAATTCTCCACTTACCGATCCAGAATTCCATGGCTCTACTGAATCTATTACTCACCTAGTGTTGTGAGCAAGACCCAAATAAGATGGATGAGAAAGACCCAAATAAGGTTGAATATATTAATCACATAGTGTTGTGAGCAAGATCCAAATAAGATAGATGAGAAAGACCCAAATAAGACGGACGAGAGAGGCTTCTACCCTACTCTTGGCTACATAGAATTTACACACTGCAAATTGCATTACACTGCAAATTGCATTGTTTTTGGAAATAACTATGACACGAGGTTAAATTTAAAATTTCATGACAATTACCCTATTTGATACAAATTCAATTGATTGATATTCATATTCCATTATGGAAATAGAAAAGGTATAAGCCACTACATAATATACAAAGGTTATGTCTTTGAACCTAGTCTCTTCTCAACACATTCATTCATAAATAATCCCTCCTAGTAGCTAGGCAACATAATGACATTGTTTTGGAGAAATATTTTTTTTTTTAAGTGGATATATGGGACAAAGTTTGCTTATGGTAGTTGAGCTTCTCTCTCACTGGCCATTGATCTCGCTTACAAGGAAGTCGACCCGCAAAGTTAGGATACAAAGGTAACTGGAATTTTATTAGTTTCACCGCCCCTAATATTATTTCTTAGGAAGAATCCCCTTATCATTGCAACCATACCTACAATAATTGTTAGAAGGATCTAATAATAATAGGGGTTTGATGACAGAAATTAGAGCCATATCTATGTTGGCTACTTAATGAGTGATGGAAATCTTATGGTAAAGCCAAATCTCTCTAGAGTGAGTCATATATAGTAATAGTTGTACACACTTACGGATTGTGGGCACTGTGGGAGAATTTCCAAAATAGGGCATATGGAGCAAGTTCATTAACTTGGACTTTAAGAGTGGCCCAAATAGCATCAGCGGTGTGGAAAGGTGTGGAGAAGAAGGCTTGGTGTCGTTGCAAGGACTCCATATTTTTTACCCTAACTGGAAACTAAGGACCCCTCTACCTTGATTTATAATTGATAATTTTGATGCAGAGACAATGGTCTCATTGTTTTGTAAAAGCCAAAATTCCAAATTCTGGCTTCATTATTCTGTAAAAGCCAAAATCCTGAATTCTACAGCGGCCTCATTGTTCTGTAAAAGCCAAAAGCCCAAATTCATTCAGATATCGTTAAAGAGTTCGATGTTGTGCCAAAATCCAAAATTCATGAAAATGCCAAAATCCTAAATTCATGGAGGAATCGCTAAAGGGTTCAATGCCGAGATAATGGTCTTATTTTTCTGAAAAAGCCTAAATTTGTGCAGGAATCACTGAAGAGTTCGATGTTGACATAAGAAGATTAGCATACCTGTTTAGTGGTCTTATCATGTAGCTGCTCGTTCAGTGCACTTATAAAACTTTAAGTTGTCATTCTTGATGTCAATAACCATGACTACCTTAATATCGCAATTTCACTCAATATCTATATTGAAGGAGCCTGATTACCATGTGTTGCCAGGTGTAAAACTAAGGAAGACAAGATGTCCTAAAATGACAATACTTAACTTTCCTTGGCTACTTTACGTGACTGCGTCTTAATTGTGCTTGAAATGGGAGCACCCATTCTTATGAAGATGTAGGCATTTCACCTATTGACTGGTAATCCATTTTCAATTCATATTAAGATGAGACTTAATTTTAAGTATTACTTCCACTAGCTTACTCCAGTGATAAGTTTGTGAGTTTATAGGCTGAATAATATTCAACATGTTAAGATTAAACTTAATTTTAAGTATCACTGCCACTAGCTTGCTCTAGTGATAAGTTCAACATGTTAATACCAAACTTAATTTTAAGTATTACTACCACTAGCTTACTCAAGTGATAAGTTAAGCATGTTAAGACCATATTTAATTTTAAGTAATATTGTGTAACGTCTCTCATACACAATTTTTTTTGTTTTCCTCCTTTTTCCTATTTACGATCACAGCTTCGGTAATTACAGGTATTCTTACTATTATAATATTTCCCATGAGGAAATTTGGCTTGAATTTATTTCTTATCAGTCAACCTAGTCGACACTTAGATATATATATATATATATATATATATATATATATATATATATATATATATATATATATATATACTTGTTTGTATTTCTCAGGTCGGTTCCTCAGCGTTTTTTCCAAATCTAACAGATCAATATGCCCTTCCTTTAAATTTTCAATTAGCAAGATTTATATAAATTCCAGCATCTATAATTATAAATTTTCAACATATATGTATATGCATATATAAATACATATACATATGCTCATTTAACTTCACTTGTTTCAACTAATTTAGCAGCAATTGAAATTGAAAGTGGATAAATGATCTTTTCCAGTATTTTAAACATGTTTTTACTCTTCTCCTACACATGTACTTTTAGAACACATAAGTAGATTTTCAATAGGACTGTAACACCCTAGTTTATGTTTCCAAATTAGACATTTTAACTCAAATCCAAAGGGGGTGGACCCCAATGATAATTATGGTGTGAATGTAGTTAATTATTTAATTATGAAAAATAAATAAAATATTTATGTGCATGTTGACCAAATGAGATTTTTGAGATCACTTGCCAAATCCATGAGGTATGGAAATAGGCTAAGACTTTCCCCAAAAAGCTTTCAAAAAGCCTTGAAAGAATTTATTTCAAATTTATATTTTGAGGAAAAATCTAAATTTTCCCAAATGATGAGGAGAGTAGTTGGGAAGAGGTAAAAAGCTGGAAAAGCAGAAAGAATCTTTAAAGACCCTAAATAAGGGAATCCTAGGCAAATAGGAATAAAATCATCCTGTAATTCTCGACGCAGAATTAGAAACAAGCTTTGGGGAGAGCAGCTTAAATAAGCTACTCCACAACAGATTGAGGTTGGTCTGTTCTGGGAGAGGGTCTTAGCTCGGGGGTGAGTTCTTGAGACAGAAGGAATCTAAGGTTGGGAGGTTGGTCATCTGCAGAAGTGGTATGTCCACAATCCTTATGAATGGTTAAAATGTCTGTCATGGTGAAATATGGTTAGTTATGGTAGGTGCGATATTAAGTCAAAATTTTGAAGTTGTTCTTCCTTACATTTGATAGAACTGGTCAGAAGATATTAATCCTCTTAATTATGCATAGTTGTAGGAATAGGAATTATGGGGAAAATCATCTAGAAACTATAAACCTGCTAATGGTTTAAATCTGGAGATTTATACTACTCCCATAAATCACTAAGGCTTTAACTTAAATCTGCTTCTGTAAATGTACAGATATATCTATGTTTAGAATAATAAAATTAGACTTATAAGAGGATACATTAAAATAAATATTAAAGCATAGTGTATACATTGCAGAGATAACTTATTGAAGTGCATGTTGATAAACTGTAATAATTTTGTCTTAAAAGGAAAATTTGAACTGAGAAGGAAATAATTCTTGTTACATGAATTAAATACATGAGATAGAAAAGTTACATAGCACTAAAGAAAGTAACCAAATAGAAATGATAAGTTAACTCACTTACAGGATTGATATGAATATGTACATTTGGCAAATACAAAGCAGAGAATGAAATCCTATCTAAAGATGTTCCCATATTATGAAACCACCTGGGGTATATTACAGAAGACCAAAATATATCAATAGCACTAATTTCTATGCTAATGATTAAACTCTTATAACAGAAAGGTAGATGTCACGGATATGTCCCTAATGGAAAAAAATCTCTGTTAGATTCTGAACACTTGACATGAAAAGTATAATAGCAAAACAACCTACTGACACATAAATTTTTCCATCTAAAATAAAATAATGGATTACAATTTAAATAAATCCCAGTTGGTTGCAATGGATGTAAGCCATATATCCTGGGCAAAGTACCCATTGAAAATTTTGTTAAGGGTTTTATTTAACCTCTATTTATCATTCATAATGTACTCATAAGGAAGAGAAGAACTATTGATAGAAAGCTTTTGTATCACAGGAATTGAAAAAAAATGTACTCAAGTGGATATTATTAAATTTTCTAATAATACATCCAAAGGAAAAAATTTACTTATCAGAGAAGTATGATACATAACCATTAAGCCAACAAACTGATTATTAACACTGTAACTAATTTTCTAAATATCACACAAAAATAAAATATATGTCAATGTACAGACATCATAGACAAATAAATAGCAGAAAGGGGACCCAAGAATCCTATTTGTATGTAGTCATGGTGGTATATTAAACTTCCATTAATTAATATATATACAACAATCAAGTGGAAATATTCAATAACCTTGGTAATGAATAATAAGTCTATGGTGAATATGACAGAAATGCGAAACCCTATATACTATTATGAAATAGATACACGGTGTTCCGAATAAATTTAACAGGCCTCACACAAGCGTTGAAATTCCTGAGTATTAGTCTTAATGGAAAATAGTATAATACAAACAGATTATACTAGCACATAATCCATAGTCAAAAAGATTGGTCGTATTCTAAGGCCGAGAAGTTTGATTTTAGACAGTCCAATTAGGCGTTTACAAAATTTATAGAGGTGCAACAGGGATCATAACACCCGAGCCAAATAAAATTGTGAAAACACCTCAAAAAGAAAACATGGAACCGAAGTCGACCCATACACATGGGAGTATCGAACTACTGAAATCGAAATTCTCTGTAACGAGAAGGAACCAACTTGAGTACACAAGTGAAGACCAAAGTCTTATGGTGAAACTGAAAAAAGTGACAAGAGCATGATAGGAATGAAGGCTATGAGGGCAAGAATTAAAATAATCACCTACAGTAACAAGAAACCAAAATCCAAATTATAAAGGGCGAGGATAAACCAATATAAATACAACTAGAAATTTAACAAACGCCCATAGATATATAAACTTACCTTGAGAATTACGGTGTAAAATGTTGCCTGGTTAATTCTAAACTCTGAAAGGGGAAACGAAATCATGAGTATCAAAGGACAATGATTCCTAAAATTAATTCGACTCATTGTATTCAAACGCAGGAGAAATCAAAGCCAAAATGTGAGTCACATTATTACCACAAGGAAAAAATGCCTCATCAAACTATGAGGAGTCCTCTACGGCACCAACGCTCTTAGTAGGCAGAGCTAATTACAAACATGAATAGAGAATCAAAATTTTAGACTCGTCCTATAGATTTAAATCATAATCATAATAGGAACTGTATATGATATATGGCACGAATAATCTCAACAAGGCATGGCGTAATAGTGAAAGCGTGTTACCTATGAATCTCATTTCTGTATGAAAACCAAGAGACTGTGTGCATCAAGCAGGCTCGACGGCAATACCATCGATACCACCAAGTTGAAACCCCAGCCACGAGACGTGCAGGAACAAAATGAAGGTTGTAACAAGAGAAATCCAAAATTAAGTAGAACGGAAGGTGCATCACACCCTAATGCATCCACGCCATCTAGATGGAAAAATATGCGATAGGCATACTTGAACTTAGGGTTAGATCAATGGCACTCGAATTCCTTTAATGGCGGTTTGATAGAAGTTATGAATTTGAGCCATGCAAATAAATGTGAGACGACGTCGAGGTACAGATTATATTCTCGAGAAAGGAAGAATACTTGACATCGGGAGAACAATTGGCTGGTGTTATAATATCATCGTAGATAAGTACACGAGAGACAATTAATGTGTAGGACCAGCGTGAGACGAAACCCTCCAAGGGAATGACACGTTGAGTATAATCGTGTTCCGTGTCAATATTGTGGGAATCGTTGTAAATCAACTCGATACTGTATGTGCTAACTCACTTAAGCCGTCAATTGAAAGAGGCATACAGACATGATATGGTCACAAACCTTATTTATACCATATAATCGAATGCAATTCAATAGAGAATGATTTCATATGAAAGTAGTATGGGTGAACACTATATTAACGTGTGCAATGTAATAATTCGATTTAAGTTAAGTGTTGGGGTTATAAGGTATTCCAATCAAATTACAAGGGAATTTAACTAAGATAGTTTTGAATAATTTTAAAAAGGTGGAAAAAAAACCCATAAGCAAATCGGTATCCTAATTAAAAAGGAAGTCATCATGAAAACTGGAGGAATGAATTAATAAGTGTTATTGATTCAGATATAGATCAAAATTCCGTAAGGAAAAATATAGATACATAGGTAACTGTATACGTTAAGGTAAGGTGTTCATGAGAAATCTAAATTGGTTGAACCCAAAGAAAAAAATAATAATTTTGAGGCATGTTACAAATGGTATTAGAGCTCATGTTAGAAAAACTAGGTTGTTGTTGTGCTCACTGTGTAATTTATTTTCGAAAAAAAAATATATATATATATATATATATTTTACTGATGTTGTTTTGTTTAGTGTACAGTGGTACTGGAACTGAAAAGTCAATGGAAAAAGGAGATGAAATTTATGTTGATCTAGGTGATGGAGATAACACGCCAGATCCCAACGCTCCTTTGGTGGCTACGTTGCGCAAGTTGCAACAGGATATGGCTGAGCTAAGAAGCAAGAATGATAGGCTGTCATTAGCCAGTGAGGAGTAGGAAAAGCTAATAAGAGAGCTGACCTCGCGGAACAGCCAAGAAGGTGAAGGTTCCGGAAAGAGAAATAAAGGCAAGTTCTCAGATGATTCTGAGGAAGATGACACTAATAGACATCAATCTAAACAGAGGAAGGAATTACAGGGTGAATTCCGAAAAATTAAACCTTCCTCCTATGATGGAGAGAAGGAGGAACATGTTGAGGCATGGCTATTGAATATGATTAAGTATTTTGAGGTCTATGAATACGAAAAAAATCTGAAGGCCAGATTAGCTATCTACCAGTTGCAGGGTAAGGCTACCTTGTGGTGGGAGGACACAAAAATGGTGCATGCTATTGATGAAAAAATAGTGACTTGGGAAGATTTCCAAGTCATGTTTAAAAATTGTTATTTGAACGAACTCTATTATGATGATAAAGCAAAGGAGTCCCATGAACTCAGATTGGGACACCTCACCATAGATGAGTTTGTCACCAAGTTCACTAATCTGTTAAGGTAAGTTCCTTACATTCATGAAGAGAAGGAAAAGGTACAAAGGTTTTTGAACTTTTTGCCTGCTATGCATAAGGAGAAAATAGAGTTCGATAATCCAAAAACTATGGACGAAGTACTGAGGAAAACTAGATTATGTTACAAACAGTTTAAAGGAAAGGGTGAACATGGAAAAAGTTGGGTAAACAAGGGTGAATTTAAAGGAAAGAAACAGAAACCAGATTACTTGAATAATTTTGGTAGGGATCATCAACAAAATAAATTTAACAAACCAAAGGAAATTCAAACTTCCTAGTCCCAAGTTTGCTCAAAACAAATAGATGGAGATAATAAGAAGGAAGGAACAGTTAAAATGCGGGAGCCTTTGAAATGTTGGGGCTGTGGGGAACCTCATCTGTTGAGGGATTGTCCACACAGAAATATTTAGATGATTCTTAAGGATAGAGAAGCTACCATAGTGAACGATATAGCCAGGAACATACCCACTATCAGTGTAGCCTTGGAGAACCGACAAGAAGAACATTAGGCTACTATGGTCGATATGGAAGGTAAGATTGCTAACCAATCTGTTACAATTTTGATTGATCTGGGTGCTTCTTTGAGTTACATTAGTCCCCAAGTTGTATAAAAATGCAATCTCAAAACTGAAAAATTCCAACAGTCTTGGTTGGTCTAGTTAGCTACTGGTACCAAGCGAAAAGTAACCCATAAGTTACCACAAACAGCAATTAAATTAAATGATTTTTAGACATAAGTAAATTTAAACAGTATGCCCTTAGGCTCATATGATTTTTTGATAGGAATGGACTGGTTAGAAAAGAAAAGGGCTATGATGAATTGTTGCGATAAAACTCTTCATTTCATAGATGAGGAAGGGAGACCATTTATACTAAAAGGAAAACCAAAACCAATCTTTGTAAGACAAATACCAGAGTTGCAATTAAAAAGAACAACTAGAAAAGGATATCAAGTATATGTTGTACATGTTTAAGAATTAGGACAACAACCTGAATAAAACCTGCTAGACACTTTACTAGTGATAAGACATTTCAAAGAAGTTTTTCCAGATGAGATTCCTCATCTTCCTCCCAAAAGAGAAATCAACTTTTCAATCGATTTGGTGCCTGGAGCAACACCCGTTTCTAGAGCCCCTTATCGGATGAGCCCCCCTGAACTCATGGAGTTGAAGATGAAATTTCAAGAATTGTTGGATAAATGGTACATCAGACCAAGTGTATCTCCTTGGGGAGCACCGATGTTGTTCGTGAAAAAGAAGGAAGAAACCTTCAGAATGTGCATTGAATACCGTCAATTGAATAAGTTTACAATCAAAAACCAGTATCCATTGCCCAGAATAGATGACCTTTTTGATTAAGTGAGAGGGGCTTTAGTATTTTCTAAGATTGATCTGAGGACTGGTTACCACCAAATCAGAATTAAGGAGGAAGACATTAGAAAAACAACTTTTCGAACCAGGTATGGTCACTACGAATTTGTAGTATTACCTTTTGGTTTGAAAAATGCCCCTGCCACCTTTATGTGCTTAATTAACAGTGTTTTTAACAATTACTTAGATAAATTTGTGCTAGTGTTCATAGACGATATTCTAGTCTACTCAAAAAGTGAGGAAGAACACCAAGGACACTTAAGGATAGTTTTTTAGACTTTGAAAGAAAACTAGTTATATACCAAATTCAGTAAATGTGAATTCTATAAAGATAAGATTCAATATTTGGGGCATATTATTTCTGAACAAGGATTGGCTGTGGACCCTGAGAAAATAAACGCTATTAGAGAATGGCCGGTGTCGACTGATGTTTCAGTAGTAAGGTCATTTATGGGGTTTGCAGGTTATTATAGAAGGTTCGTGGAAAGATTTTCTGCAATAGCATATCCCATAAATTCATTATAGAGAAAAGGCACCAAATTTGAGTGGACAGAAAAATGCCAAAACATCTTTGAACAACTAAAATTAAAACTCACTACAGCCCCTATACTGAAGATTGCAGATCCTGACAAAGAGTTTGTTGTGTGTACTGATGCATGTAGAAAGGGATTAGGAGGAGTGTTGTTGCAAGAAAATTTTGTTATTGCATATGAGTCTAGAAAACGTAAGAAACATGAACATAATTACAGTGTATATGATCTGGAACTGGCTGCTGTAATTCATGCCTTCAAGATGTGGCAACACTATCTTCTTGGAAAAAAATTTACATTGATGACAAATCATATTAGTCTCAAGTATTTCTTTACTCAAACTGATTTGAATACTCGATAAGCCAGATGGTTGTCTTTTCTGAGTGAATTTGATATGGAAATAAAAAATATCAAAGGGAAAGAAAACAAAATTTTTGATGTTCTAAGCATAAATGCTTGCCAAAACATAAGCAGCATTGGGAGTAGTGCTAGTCTTGACTTAGAAGAACTAGTTAAAAAGGTAGCAGATCAAGATCCAAACTATGAGAATCTACAAGTGAAAATACTGAAAAAAGAAATGGCTGAATACACTCAAAACTAGAAAGGGCTGATCTGCTATAAAAACAAACTGTACATACCCAATGTGGATTCTTTGAAAAAAGAAATCCTAGATGAATATCATAAACAACCATATTCAGGACATCCTGGATATCAGAAAATGCTTACAGCCTTGAAAAAGAAATTGTTTTGGCCAAGGTTGAAAAAGGATGTAGCAAACTATTTAGCTAGATGCATGGAGTGTCAGCTAGTTAAAGTTGAACATCAACATCCAGCCGGTCTTCTAAATCTTTTGCCAATCGCAGAATGGAAATGGGACATTGTTTCTATAGATTTCATAACTAGGTTACCCAGAACAAAATACCAGCATGATTCAGTGATGGTAGTAGTAGACACTTTAACAAAAGCTGAACATTTCATACCTGTAAAATCTACTTTTGGGACACCTCAAGTAGCAGATGTGTTCCTAAAAGAAATAGTAAGGCTACACGGGGTCCCAAAGATGATTATTTCAGATCGAGATGCTAAATTCATAGCTACTTTCTAGAAAGGTCTGTTTGGGGGCATGGGCACCAAACTGAATTTTAGTACTACTTATCACCCTTAGATGGATGGTCAAACAGAGAGAAAAAAACCAGATTTTGGAGGATATGCTAAGAATGTATGTGATGGATAGGCCGTCAAAATGGGAGGACTACTTGCATTTAGTCGAATTTGCTTATAACAATAGCTATCAATCCTCTATCAATATGAGTCCATTTGAAGCACTCTACGGAAGAAAGTGTCGTACTCCTTTAAGTTGTAGCCAATGTGAAGATAAGCTAGTATTCGGGCCAGACACTCTACAAGAAATGGAAAGGATTGTCAAACAAATACAGAGGAGCATCAAGACTGCACAAGATCGACAGAAAAACTATGCTGATAGGAAGAGAGTGCATCGAGAGTTCAAAGTGGGTGATCATGTGTATCTACGTATTAAACCCAAAAAGAGCACACTTTATGCTGGAAGTTGTGAAAAATTGGCTCCTAGATATTGTGGGCCTTTTGAGGTGTTAGAAAGGGTGGGACCAATGGCTTATAAGCTGGCCTTACTGCCCCATGTTAAAGTGCATGATGTGTTTCATGTTTCGTTATTAAAAATATATGTACATGATGCTTCTCACATTATTGATTGGAATGTGATACAGGTGGAGCCAGAAGGGGAGTTCCTTCCAGAGCCGCTTCAAATATTGGAGCAGAAAGAAATTGAATTGAGAAACAGAACAATAGCCAGAGTCAAAGTGCAGTGGAAGCACTTTACTATTGAAGAAGAAACGTGGGAAAGAGAAGCTGAAATGATGGAAAAATATCCATATCTATTTTCAAAATAAACTCTAGTATTTAGTTATTAACACCGAGGATGGTGTTAGTTTTTAGATGGGGAATATGTGACACCCCTAGTTTATGTTTCCAAATTAGAAATTTGAACTCAAATCCAAAGGGCGTGGACCCCAAATGATAATTATGTTGTGAATGTAGTTAATTATTTAATTATAAAAAATAAATAAAATATTTCTGTGCATGTTGACCAAATGATATTTTTGAGATCACTTGCCAAATCCATGAGGTATGGAAACAAGCTAAGAATTTCCCCAAAAAGCTTTCAAAAAGCCTTGAAATAATTTTTTTCAAATTTAGATTTTGAGGAAAAATATAAATTTTCCTCAATGATGAGGAGAGTAGTTGGGAAGAGGTAAGAAGCTAGAAAATCAGAAAGCAACTTTAAAGTCCCTAAATAAGGGAAGCCTAGGAAAATAGGAATAAAAGCATCATGTAATTCTGGATGGAGAATTAGAAATAGGCTTTGGGGAGAGTAGCTTAAATAAGCTACTCCAGAACATATTGAGGTTGGTCTGCTCTAGGAGAGGGTCTCAGCTCGGGGGTGAGTTCTGGAGACAGAAGAACTCTAAGGTTGGGAGGTTGGTCATCTACAGAAGTGGTATGTCCATAATCCTTATGAATGGTTAAAATGTCTGTCATGGTGCAATATGGTTAGTTATGGTAGATGTGATATTAAATCGAAATTTTGAAGTTGTTCTTCCTTACATTTGACAGAACTGCTTAGAAGAAATTAATCCTCTTAATTATGCATAGTTGTAGGAATAGGAATTATGGGGAAAATCATCCAGAAACTCTAAACCTGCTAATGGTTAAAATCTGGAGATTTATACTACTTCCATAAATCACTAAAGCTTTAACTTAAATCTGCTTCTGTAAATGTACAAATATATCTATGTGTAGAATAATAAAAGTAGACTTATAATAGGATACATTAAAATAAATATTAAAGCACAGTGTAGACATCGCAGAGATAACTTATTGAAGTGCATGTTGATAAATTGTAATCATTTTGTCTTAAAAGGAAAATTTGAACTGAGAAGGAAATAATTCCTGTTACATGAATTAAATACATGAGATAGAAAAGTTACATATCTGTAACGCCTCCCTTGGACTTGCTTCACAAAAATTATTATTATTATTATTTTTTATTTTTTATTTTTATAGTACATGTTTTAACCCTTTTCATATAATCATTAATTTGATTTTATCTAGTAATCTCTTTCCTCATATATATATATATATATAACTTATCACATATATAAATGATGAATACTATTTCTAACCCCAAATAGCATTATAAGACATGGTGTAAATGTGGTCACCATATGACTAATGGATACCCTATCTACATAACATAACATAAGCGTATTCATAAAAACTATGTGTTATATTAACATTCCTGATATGAAATAATGTGATGAACCTATGCTATATATTAACCATACGACCTATGCACATATGGGTGCATACGGCCCTACGTTAGGGTTTTCAAATTCGAGAACCCTTGTAATGAAATTTTAATACATTTTCGGACTTCGTACCTTGTTACATGTGGATATATGTAAATTGTGTATCGTTTACCCTATGTATATACCAATGGTTATTGAGGATGGAATTAAATTTGTGATACTGACCCCATATGAAATTCAACAGCTGTTACATTTCGTATATCATTATTTCAATCTCGCGTGGCTTCTGGTGAGTCTCGACAGCGCGATGTTAAAGAACCTATGACTCAGTCTGGTTAAAGACACACACGTTGCGTGTGTCAGGAGGTCGTGACTCACTCTGCATCTCCACGCGGGGGTTCACGCTCCAGGTCGAAGTTTACACTCCGCACGAATAGATAATTTCCATTTCACCTAACCCTCGTACATATTCTTTTATCCCGATGATATGCAACCCCGGGTACTGTCCTAAAATTTCCCAGGAGTAATTTCTACGTAGCAGAGCTCAGGTTCCGCCGATTTGGTGTTCGATCTCTTGTCTGGAAAATTGGTTTAATAATACAATACTGTATTCATTCCTTGCCGCGCATTAATGTTTCTGACTTCGCCTCGGGATTTCTATGAGATCCTGGCATGGTAAGCTCTAGGTTCTAGAGCTATTAAGACCGAAGCTTAACCATTGCTCCACCGGAGCAAGTTACAAGTATCGATTTCTGGTTCAGGTTATAAAACCTACTCGATTCGTGGTCATACTATTTTACTGGGTTTACTCTTCCTCACTTCGCCCTCATGAATTATCATCACAGCCCTCAGCTGTCTGTAATACGAGGACCTCAAGGTGCGAGTTCTTCCGACTGGAGAAGGGTAATCGATTCCCTCTCTCTTATTTTACCTGTAGTTACCATTTTTTTTCTTTTTTTATCCTCACAGCTGAGAATTGCTTTAATGTTCCCTCTCCGAGATTGAATCTCTTGGGTTGAGTTCTCGGCAATGTTACTATCACGCATCTCTCGCCTTCTATTCACCTTGCCGAATGGAGTTTGGTTAATATGGCGTTCAGCCTATTGAAGTTCCCTTTCAGCATCTGGAATTAATTAATTTCGTTCTGTTTCTATGGTATATATATATATATGTAGGGTTTGACCATGCCGGCGTCATTTCTCTCTCTCAGAGAACAAGGGTTCACTTCAGAACCTCGATGACTGTTACCCTTGTTTGTATAGGTCCATTTTTCAACTAATGTTATTCTTTGGTTTTATCTTTCTCAGTTTATTGTTAATATCCTACCTTACTTATTTCTAAGTCACGTTTTCTCTCCACTGACAGGTACGCGGCCTCCGTCACCAGATTAATGATTCCATTCCATTGATTTCACGTCTTACACTTTTCTTACCTCGGCTCGAGTTCACCTGATCGATTTATTTGGCTCGGTGTAACGTATTTTCGGTTGGTTACGGCCCTACCTACTGTAGATCAATTAGGATATGACACAAACTGTTTGTTTTAATGTGCGACTACGCACAGGGCTTATTTTCGTTTTGTTTTCAACAGTTGCCATACCGTTTTAACTCAACTGTCACCGTTTATATGTTAACCATTTAAAAGAGGATATGGTTTCGTTGTATTCATTCTAGGTAGGTATACATAAACGCTTTTATGTCCAGGGTAGTGTAGATTTAGTCTACCTTGATTCTATGTGCGACTGTCATATATGTTTTTTGGCTTTTCGTTTACTCCTTCAGGTTTCCCTGATGTGAACATATGAGAGTTCTATATATATATATATATATGAAGGTTGTAGTTGTATGTTCGTCGGTCAGGTTAGCCCAAGGTAATATTGTCCATACATATATGTTTAATATATCAACCGAGCTATTTCTGTTAGGGCTATTAAAGAATATTACGAATTCAGGAAGAGGTCGAGGTTTTCAATCATGTTTTAAATCTCCCATACTATTTTTTTTGACCTAGTAGAAGATTGACTAAAAGGAAGGGTATAGCCCTATAATGTTTGGTTCATCGCCATGATTCCATTCATGTATTATTCGTACAGGCTTATTCTCTTACTTTTCAAATAGAATTTCGTTTCATGTTTCATATAATAATTTTCTCTGTTATGGAAATATGAATAGTTTAGCAGAACCTAAAATCGATATGGTACCGGTCACGCTTAAAAATTTATGAGACATACGCATAATTTCTAATAGCCTTAACCAAATGTGACCAGGTTAAATAAGTAGATGTTTTTCATCGTTTATCATGACCTGCTAATCGAATACTCTTATCCTGTACCATATAGTTTTATGACTAGCATTTTCATATATGACAATTTCTCTTTTCGTATTGATATGTATATGTAAATCGGGTAGTATTACTACTAATGTATCCAAATGCAGTTACAAGATTTTAATCATAGCATTGAAATTTATAAAATAAAATTCTATTCTGCACCTATTTAATTATTGGTGACATAGCAGAGTTCTATTCCATGTTACAGCTCTGTGTCCCTTTAACAGAGTTATGTTGTTTTCCTCCTACTAAGAGTTTTTTTTTAAAGTGAACTAGTATACAGGAGCTTTTCTTTTCACATATAAAACCAGATTGAAGTTGGATCAACACCAAAATTTTTATATTACTAAGTTTAAAGCAGTTTCAATTAAATCATCTATGAAGAGCTATGTATCCCCAGATTTAAACCACCGTGGTTTAGAGATTCTGGTGGATTCTTCAACACAGATCTAATTTCCACAACTAAGCAGAATTAAAAGGGTGAATACCTTATGACTGATTCTGTTAAATGTAGAAATTATGATGTAATAATCAATTAATTTTTATACGTATCCAATTCATGCAGTATATAGTAAACACATTCAGAATTTTCAGATACATACCAATCATGCAATAGACCAACCTCCCAACCTTAGAGTCCTTCTGTCTCCCAGAACTCACCCCCGAGCTGAGATCACCTCCCCCTTCAGACCAACCACTGATATGCTTAGGAGCAGCTTATTTAAGCTAATGTTTCCCCAAAGCATGTTTCTAATTCTGCGTCCAGAATAGCAGGATGCTTTTCTTCCTGTTTGCCTAGGCTTCCCATTTTAGGGACTCTTTAAAGCTGTTTTATGCTTTTCCTCAGCTTTTCCAACTTTTCACCTCTTCCCAACTACTTTCCTCATCATTGGGGAAATTTAGATTCCTCCTCAAAATCTAAATTAGAAATAATTCCTTTCAAGGATATTTTTGAAAGATTGTGGGGTATAGTTGCCTTATCCATCCTCATGGATTTAGCAAGTGATCTCAAAATCTCATTTTGGTCCATATGCACACAATTATTTTATTCATTTCCTCAAATTAAATATTAAATTACATTCACCAAATACTTATCCTTTGGGGTCCACTCCCCCTTAGGATTAAATTTCAAATGTCTAACTTTGAAATTCAAACACATAAATTGGGGGTGTTACAATATCAGTGAAGAAAGTAACCAAATAGAAATGATAAGTTAACTCACTTACAGGACTGATATGAATATGTACATTTGGCAAATACAAATCAGAGAATGAAATCCTATCTAAAGGCATTCCCATATTATGAAACCACCTGGGATATATTACAGAAGACCAAAATATATCAATAGCACTAATTTCTATGCTAATGATGAAACTCTTATAATAGAAAGATAGATGTTATTGATATGTCCCTAATAGAAAAAAAATGTTTGTTAGATTTTGAACACTTGACATGAAAAGTATAATAGAAAAACAACCTACTAACACAGAAATTTTTCTATCTGAAATAAAATAATGGATTACAGTTTAAATAAATCCCAGTTGGTTGCAATCGATGTAAGCCATATATGCTGGGCAAAGTACCCATTGAAAATTTTGTTAAGGGTTTTATTTAAAATCTATTTATCATTCATAATGTACTCATAAGGAAGAGAATAACTATTGATAGAAAGCTTCTATATCACAGAAATTGAAAAAAAATGTACTTAGGTGGATATTATTAAATTTTCTAATAATACATTGAAAGGAAAAATTTTACTTATCAGAGAAGTATGATACATAACCATTAAGCCAAAAAACTGATTATTAACATTGTAACTAATTTTATGAATATCACACAAAAATAAAATATATGTCAATGTACAGACATCATAGACAAATAAATAGCAGAAAGGGGACCCAAGAATCTTGTTCATATGTAGTCATGGTGGTATATTAAACTTCCATTAATTAATATATATAAAAAAATCAAGTGGAAATATTGAATAACCTTGGTAATGAATAATAAGTGTATGGTGAATATGAAAGAGATGCGAAACCCTATATACTATTATGAAATAGATACACAGTGTTCCGAATAAATTTAACAGGCCTCGCATAAGCATTGAAATTCCTGAGTATTAGTATTAATGGAAAATAGTATAATACAAACAGATTATACTAGCACGTAATCCATAGTCAAAAAGCTTGGTCGTATTCTAAGGCCGAGAAGTTTGATTTTAGACAGACCAATTAGGCGTTTACAAAATTTATAGAGGTGCAACGGGGATCATAACACCCGAGCCAAATAAAATTTTTAGAAGACCTTAGAAATAAAACATGGAACCGAAGTCGACCCATACACATGGGAGTATCGAACTACTGAAATCGAAATTCTCTGTAACGAGAAGGAACCAACCTGAGTACACAAGCGAAGACCAAAGTCTTAGGGAGAATCTGAAATAAGTGACGAGAGCATGATAGGAATGAAGGATATGAGGGCGAGAATTAAAATAATCACCTGCAGTAACAAGAAACCAAAACGCAAATTAAAAAGGGCGATGATAAACCAATACAAATACAACTAGAAATTTAACAAACGCCCATAGATATATAAACTTACCTTGAAAAGTACGACGTAAAAATTTCTTTGCTTAATTCTCAACTCTGAAAGGGGAAACGAAATCATGAATATCAAAGGACAATGATTCCTAAAAGTAATTCGACTCATTGTATTCAAACGCATGAGAAATCAAAGCCAGAATGTGAGTCACATTATTACTGCAAGGCAAAAATGCCTCAACAAACTATGAGGAGTCCTCTACGGCACCAATTCTCTCAATAGGTAGAGCTAATTACAAACACGAACAGAGAATCAAAATTTTAGACTCCTCCTATAGATTTAAATCATAATCATAATAGGAACTGCATATGATATATGGCACGAATAAACTCAAAAAGGCGTGGCATAATAGTGAAAGCATGTTACCTATGAATCTCGCTTCTGTATGCAAACCAAGAGACTGTGTGCGTCAAGCAGACTAGATGGCAAGACCGTCGATACCACCAAGTTGAAACCCCAGCCATGAGACGTGCAGAAAAAAAATGAAGGTTGTAACAAGAGAAATCCCAAATTAAGTAGAACGGAAGGTGCGTCGAACCCTAATCCATCCATGCCATCCAGATGGAAAAATCTACGAGAGGCGTACTTGAACTTAGGGTTAGATCAATGGTACTCGAAGGCCTTTAATGGCGGTTTGATAGAAGTTATGAATTCGAGCCATGCAAATAAATGTGAGACGATGTCGTGGTACAAATTATCTTCTCGAGAAAGGAAAAAACTTGACATAGGGAGAACAATTGGCTGGTGTTAGAATATCATCGTAGAGAAGTACACAAGAGACAATTAATGTGTAGGACAAGCATGAGAAGAAACCATCAAAGGGATTGACATGTTGATTATAATCGTGTTCTATGTAAAGATTGTGGGAATCGTTGAAAATAAATTGGATACTGTATGTACTAACTCACTTAAGCCGTCAAGTGAAAGAGGCATACAGACATGATATGGTCGTAGACCTTATTTATACCATATAATCAAATGCAATTCGATAGAGAATGATTTCATATGAAAGTATTATGGGTGAACAATATATTAACGTGTGAAATGTAATAATTCGATTTAAGTTAATCGTTGGGGTTATAAGGTCTTCCAATAAAATTACAAGGGAATTTAACTAAGATAGTTTCGAATAATTTTAAAAAGGTGGAAAAAAAACCCATAAGCAAATGGGTATCCTAATTAAAAAGGAAGTCATCATGACAACTTGAGGAACGAATTAATAAGTGTTATTGATTCATATATAGATAAAAATTCCTTAAGGAAAAATACAGATACGTAGGTAACTGTATAAGTTAAGGTAAGGTGTTCATCAGAAATCTAAATTCGATGAACCCAAAGAAAAAAAAAATTTGAGGCATGTTACAAGGACTTTTTCCTTATATTCTTGTTATAATTATTCAGCATATTTGTAATTCTGGTGTATATTAAACTCTTCCCTTGGAAATATATAATATAGATTATTTTTTGTCAATCAAATGGAATTAATGAAACTGAATTTGATATTTTATACTCACTAATTTCAGATCCTAGTTACTTAGTTAGGATTTAATTTCTGATTTCGTATATTTAAACTTCCATGTAATAGAACAGTTTAAATTCTTAATTCTAAAATTCTTGTCACTGTAGTATGGCTATTATACTGTAATCAATACTTCTATAATAGGTTTAGTTTTTTTCTACCTGCTGTTCCTGTTTACAGTTTTGTTAAAATTTTATGTTTATGCAATACAACAAGTAAATTTTCATTTAAAAGACAACAAACTACAACTTTAAATTTTTTATTAGATTAGACATTGAGATGATCTGTCATCTCTAACCTTTATTACTGTAGGGTACCTATCCCCAGATCCAAACCATCTTTGGTTTTGACATTCTGGGTGATGGTCCCTACTTAATTTTCTCCCTGCTATTAAACATACTGAAATTTAAGCTATTAGATCTAGTTTGTAACTACACGAGGTACTGAACAAACAATCAATCTAAAATTTGGATAAGAAATTCTAACATAACAATTCATATAACCTTGATATACCTAATACATACTTAAAATAATCTCCAAAATTATGCATGCATACCGATACTATGACCAGTCCTCCCAACCTTAGAGTTCTTCTATCTCCAGAACTCACCCCTGAGCTAAGATCCTCCAAAGACAGAATAACCTCAGTCTGTTCTGGAGCAGCTTATTTAAGCTATGCTCTCCCCAAAGCCTTTTTCCAATTCTGCTTCCAGAATTTCAAGATGCTTTTATTCCCGTTTGCCTATGTTTCCTTTATTTAGGGACTTTAAAACTGCTTTCTTCTTTTCCAGCTTTTTACCTCCTCCCAACTAATTTCCTCATCATTGGGGTATTTTTTTAGATTTTTCCTCAAAAATCTAAATTAGAAATAATTCTTTTCAAGGCTTTTTAAAAGGTTTTTGGGGAAAGTCTTAAACTTTTTCCATAACCTCATGGATTAGACATGTGATCTCAAAATTCTGATCTAGTCATAGTGCACACATAACCATTCTATTTATTTTTAAATAATTAATTAAATCCACCCAATAATTCTCCATTGGGGTGCACTCCCCTTTGGATTGATGTTCAAATGTCTAACTTGAAAAGCATAGAACTTGGGGTGTTACACATTCCCCCTCTGAAAACAAACACCATCCTCGGTGTTAAAAGCTAAATACTATAGTTTATTTTGAAAATAAATATGGATACTTTTCCATCATCTCAGCTTCTCTTTCCCACGTAGCTTCTTCAGCAGTAAAGTGCTTCTATTTCACTTTTACTTTGGCTACTGTATGATTTCGCGGTTCAATTTCTTCCCTCTTCAAGATTTGAAGCGGCTCTAGAAGGAATTTCCTTTCTGGTTCCACCTGAATCACATTCCAATCAATAATGTGAGAAGCATCATGTATATAATTTTTTTCAATAAGGAGACATGAAATACATCATGAACTTTAATATGAAAGGGTAAGGCCAGTTTATAAGCTACTGGTCCCATCCTTTCCAACACCGTCCTCGGTGTTACACTTTAACGTTGATTTTTCAACTTTGACGAAGATTTATCCTTCTTCCTTGCTCCTGGCGTTAATCAATTTTCGACAGAGTACTCTTCTACTTCCACTCTATTTACTGATAACTTATGAAGTTGATTTTCTTCCTGCTTCTTTGCAAGAAGTCTGTCTAGAAAATCTTTTATTCTATTTTTTTCTGTCCACAATTCATACCAATTAATTATTAACCCAACTATTTAGCCTGTATTTATAACTTGTACTTAAGCTTACCACTTCATTATTTTCTATGTACATGAACTAAAATATGATTATTACAAAATACTTTGGTCATGACTTAAATATACATGACTTTAAAATGATCCTGGTAATTTTACCAAATACCAACATCCAATTTTTTCCTTGTCATACTATACTTTTAACAATTAATCTACCATAATAGTGTGTATTACTCCTTTAACCATAATTAGAGCAATAATATTCCAGCCATATGGTAAAATATGTCATTCTATTTTTTTTTGTAAACTTTTAAGGTGAATTCACTTTTAATATTCCGTAGTGAATTTGTTCTTCTCCCTTAATCCCTTGGGTATAATGTTTGAAATTTATTTACCTAAATAAATTATTATGTATGAAAATATTATACTCATACAAATCCACAAAATTAACTTTATAACTTATAACAAAATCACCTATATTTTAACATATGATGTTAATTGTATATTTTCACTGCATATTTGACTTATGTCCCACGTACCTTAAATTTGTTTATGATTTCAGTTTCCTTTATCATACCCTTGATAAAGAACATATAACTCAATGGGTCTTATTTGTTTACTATATATATATATATATATATATATGTATATGTTCCCCATTTAACCATACTTCATAATTTTGGTTCTTCATTTAATAACATCGTATTTTCCACTTCATCCTTATGGTTCAATGCTCAAACATATAATTATGTTTTTGGCCTCTTCTTATACTAGACATATCATGTTTTCCACTCGCAATTCCAATTATAGTTCATTCATATTATCAAAATTTACGCATAATTTATAACCATACATCTAAACATATATATGGTGGCTTTCTTACCAACAATCTTACCCTATCGCTCATCTTGGGAATATCTATATTTAATTTTAATTCTTTATGTTTCCTAAATTATAGAAAAGAGAAAATATATAATAAACTTATAAGGTTATGGATTTTCACGATAATAATCCTAATTTACTAACCTACCTTCCACGTACTCGTGTAGAGGATAGTCAGATTAAATAGGAAGTACTACGTTACTGCAACCCTATCCCGAAGAAATATCTCAGATTCTGAACTTTTAATGTGCTATAAATGATGTCAGAACTATTGGCCACCTAATTTCCCTTTCGCATTTTTTTTCTTGTCAGTTTTAAAATGTTACTTTGCGATTTTCGTATGATCCAATTTAAATTTTCGCACCTACTCCGTGAGAGCTTGGGTCATTGTGCATGTACTTAATTATTTTATAACAGTGATTCTGATAGAACCCACCTACTTGTATTAATTCCATTGATACAGTTTGGATTGGCCCTTATTGATTTAGCGTTGCATTGGGTATCTTCCACCACGTGGGTGGTAGATGTAAAAGACGTTTAGGGTTTGTTTCTGTAATTATATATTTTTCTTTCTCTAGAGTGAGGTTCATTTTCCTTGTTCAATTTCGAGGGTTCTTTGGGAGTTGTTTTTCTGAACCATTTACATTCCTTCAACCAAACATGCCTCGTATTTCTTCAATGACGTCTAACTAGACAACTTCTCTTTCTCCAGGTATATCATGCAAGCACTTCTATACAGAGTTTATACTATCTGATTTATGCTCGTTGTCAAATTAATGGTAACAAGATCTATAAGCTTTTTTGCGATTTACTTTAAGAATTTATGTATTCAGCTTAATATTTTCTCCCAAACGTTACATTGATAGTTCATCGTCAATAACTATTCTGCTCATTTACTTATTTGTCACACCTCCCATTTTACCTCAAAAAAAAAATTTCCCATCTAATTACTGCAGTGAATCCTAGCAAGGGATTATGCTTATTCTTTTACAAATGTGGTCTGTTCAGGATCGATTCCCTATATTTCGATTTATTTCCCTCGTATCAACTTGTTCCACTATACATAATAAAATGGGTCTGAAACCCATATGACATTTAAATCACTTGAACTCTTCATCACTCTATAATTACCATAACAATGATATATATATGTTTATAACAATTATAAACATATGTTATATATTTATAACAATTATAGAAATGATAAACAATTATAAGGAATGGCTATATAATTATGTCTAATTATCCATTTCATAATTCCCACTCTTGTTGTACTTGTTGGACATATTCGTAGACCATGGAGGAACGTAGAGGAATCGATTGGGTTTCACACATTTGCCACGATTTTAATTATACATATACTATGTGAAATTTTCATAGGCTTCTGCCTTTACAATTCCACGTATTCCAATATTTCACTAATGGACAGCATATAAGTCATGAGGGATCGGACTTGACTTATGGTGATATTTGGGTGTACATGTTAATCAAGTCGATTTAATTGTTCCCTCGTCTTTAATTCGACTTCACACCACGTTCATTGACTTGGCCGCCACGTAATATGAGATTGTTGTTTGGTGCGTCGTATGGTTGAATGGGGACTGAGAATCAATCTCCCACGTAAGCTCACAGATAATGTTTGTTTCATTTTTGGTTTCGCCACATAGGCAGTAACCAGTCTCTGCCCATTTGTGGTCACGTGGATTCATTCCATGACAGTCCAGGCTCTTCCCGTCACCTTACCTGATCGACTACGCTCCTTCTATAACCCCGCCAGCTCAATCGACATTTATTTGGCATTACTCGTTGCGTTGGATTTTTAATGCAGATTGTACCTGGCTTATTTAATACCACGATCCGTGGCTCTTTCCCTCCGATCTCGCCAGTTGGACGGCGTCGATTCATCGTGACTTTAGGGTTTGTTGAATATCAATCCACATATAATCTCACATGAGACTTTGTTCAGGGTTCTTTTGGTTTTCTTCCTGCGCGTCGGTGTTATTCATGACAGAGCAATATTTTTGATGCTCTAGCTCCACATCGAGCTCGGTTACCTCCTGGGCGTAGCTCCAGACTATCCTGACAATTCAGGTATGAACTTACTGTTAAGTCAATGTTTTCTTCTGTGAATTTAATTGTACGCTTCCTTCGTTGAGCCCTTACAGCGATTGTTGATTTTAGCTGTATCATATGTAGTTATTGGTTACAGGTGATTTGCATCCACACAATTGATACGATTTCATCGCGTCTTCTACATTTTTGTGTTAGGTTGCAGGGATTTGTTGGTTTGCCTCTCCTGCGTTAGAGAGTGCGTATTGAGTTTATGCGTTGGCATTTTCATATGCGAAGTCTCCAGAGCTCGTTCTAACCGGACGTGCTGGTGTTCAGAAGTTATCCTCCATCTGAAATGCATCAATGGTTTCTCGGGGTTTATCATTCTGAAGCTGACACGACGCTCTGGTTTATTCCCATCTTGACCTGTGTAGGTCGAGTTCCCACATATTGGGTAAGGCATTGTTCGTTGTTCGATTTGAGCATCTATTTTCATGGTTTATTTACTGCTAACAGTTCTTCTATCTCCTGTATACGTGTACAGGCTCTGGATTGATTTTGACCTCTACTTCCCCAGGTACTATCATGTTTCTCAGACCTCCTTTTTGTTTTAGCGCACTTTCGTCCTACTGAGCTCGTTTAGTAGGGGATTTAACTTGGTAGTTTACTTGCGTAGGTAACGTAAGCCTTGTGTCTTGGTCTCTTACATTGCCACAGAGCGAAATGGCGGCCTTGACGTTAACGTTGGCTTCATTTTCCCCATGTCCAGGTGGGTATTCACCGAACACTGGCTGAAGGGAATCCCTATAGCTGTGTAGTGCTCGTTAAACCGCTTAAAATTTTTATTTATGAGTTGTATAATCTGGACAATCCCATTGTTAAGTCTCAACTTGAAAATTTTATTTATGGCTACTCCCGTGGCATTTCGATACAGTCCTCGAGCCACTGGGATTTACCCTCGTTTCAATTTTCTTGTATATTAATATGTATACCTTGGTCAGAATGCTAATCGCATAGATTTATATCAATTTGCCTCGTTCAGCTCATATTTTCGTTTATGAATCCGCGAGAAAGTTTATATACTATTTTCTTTTCATGTTGAAACTCGGTTACATATATTATTATTCCTCAGTTTTATTTTGGTGTACTATACTGGTTTATTTTGTCTGTCCTTCTGGTATTTGTGAAGGCTTTCTGTCTGGTGTAAAACATTCTCATACTCTACTAGTGTATAGTTTTACTAGTTGCAGTACCTAAATCTCTTTTAATACTTCTGGAAAATAGTACAACACATCGTCATTTCTATTTTATACCCTTCTTATAAATGTGCAACTGATATTTTTCAAATCAATATACAGGCAGTGTATAAGTATGTATTTCTCTTTTCATATTTAACAGACATATGTATGTATGATCTGTTGTTTTATCTCCTTGACTTGGGTGTATATAATGGACTAGGGTACATATACTTCAAGATACTATACTGTACCTATATTGCAATATACTATGTTGTATATATGCACTTCACTATTCTATGCTGTGGTACATATACCTGTTTTTCATTTGCATAACTATCCTTTTGTCTTTTCACTTTCTGGGTTCTAATGCTCGGATGATTCCAAAATATACTATCAATGCATAGTTTATTGCTATACAGTAATTGTTTTCTTTTGCTAAAGTGTGGGCTGCTTGCATGTATTACAAATTTACCATTGAGCCTCTAATTATATAAGAATTATATACTGACAATAGGATCAGTGGTTACAGTACCTACTTTCATTTCTTAATACACATTGAAGATTTACAATTCCCCTTCCGCTATTTCCAAGTTTGTTACTGTCAACTCACATTTCTTTCTATCTTATATGTATACATGTTAAATCATGCTATGAAACAGAAGCAGATTAAAACCAATTCATAGAATTCTTTTGTGAAGGAATAGGTATCCACAGATTTAAACCAACACTGGTTTAAAGATTCTGTTGGATTCTCCTCCACAGCCTTTAGTTCTACAACTATGCAGAATTTCAAGGGTGTATTCCTTTTGATGGATTATGTTAAATGTAGAACTTAAATCTAATATAAAATTAACTTTTATATGTAGCCAATTCATACTATATAAAGTAAACACACCAATAATTTTAAAGACATACCACTCATGCAATTGACCAACCTCCCAACCTTAGAGTTCTTCTGTCTCCCAGAACTCATCCCCGAGCTGAGATCATCTCCTTGCCACAGATCAACCTCTAATCTGTGCAAGAGAAGCTTATTTAAGCTATTGTTCCCCAAAGCATGTTTCTAATTCTGCGTCCAGAATCTCAGGATGCTTTTCTTCCTGTTTGCCTAGGCTTCCCAATTTAGGGACACTTTAAAGCTGTTTTATGCTTTTCCTCAGCTTTTCCAGCTTTTTCACCTCTTCCCAACTACATTCCTCATCATTGGGGAAATTTAGATTCTTCCTCAAAAATCTAAATTAGAATAATTTCTTTCAAGGATTTTTTTGAAAGATTCTGGGGATTAGTTGCCTTATCCATCCTCATGGATTTAGCAAGTGATCTCATAATTCTCCTTTTGGTCAATCTGCACACAATCATTTTATTCATTTCCTCCAATTAAATATTTAATTACATTCAAAAAATAATTATCCTTTGGGGTCCACTCCCCTTAGGATTAAAGTTCAAATGTCTAGCTTTGAAATTCAAACACATAAATTGGGGGTCTTACATATTCCCCCTCTGAAAATAAACACCGTCCTCGGTGTTATTATTCAACTACTAGAGTTCATTTTTCAAATAAAAATGGATATCTTTCCATCATTTCAGCTTCTCTTTCCCAGGTAGCTTCTTCAGCAGTAAAGTGCTTCCACTGCACCTTTACTCTTGCCACCGTTCTGCTTCTCAATTCAATTTCTTCCCGCTCCAATATTTGAAGTGGTTCTGGCAGAAACTCCCCTTCTGGTTCCACCTGTACAACATTTCAAATCAACTATGTGAGAAGCATCATGCACATATCCTTTTAATAGTGAAACATGAAATACATCATGAACTCTAACATGGGGTGGTAAGGCCAGCTTGTAAGCCATTGGTCCCACCCTTTCTAATACTTCAAAAGGACCATAGTATCTAGGGGCCAGTTTTGCACAAATCCCAGCATAAAGGGTGCTCTTTTTGGGTTTAATACACAAATACACATGCTCTCCAATTTTAAATTCTCGGTGCACTCTTTTCTTATCAGCATAATTCTTCTGGAAATCTTGTGCAGTCTTGATGTTTCTTTGTATCTGTTTGACAATTATTTCCATCTCTTGTAAAGCATCTGGTCCCAACATTAGTTTATCTTCTGGCTGACTCCAGCTCAAAGGATTACGACACTTCCTTCCATACAGTGCCTCAAACGAACACATTTTGATGGAGGATTGGTAGCTGTTATTATAGGCAAATTCAGCTAAATGTAAGTAATCTTCCCACTTTGACGGTCTATCCATCACATACATTCTCAGCATGTCCTCCAAAATTTGATTAGTTCTTTCCATTTGACCATCGGTCTGAGGGTGGTAAGCAGTACTAAAATTCAATTTAGTGCCCATACCCCCAAATAACCCTTTCCAAAAGGCTGCTGTAAACTTAGCATTTCGATCAGAAACAATCACCTTTGGGACCCCATGGAGCCTTACTACCTCCTTCAGGAACACGTTCACTACTTGAGCTGTCCCAAAGGTAGATTTCACTGGTATAAAGTGAGCAGCTTTTGTTAGAGTATCTACTACTACCATTACAGAATCATACTGGTATTTGGTTTTGGGTAACCCTGTTATGAAATCCATGGAAATTGTGTCCCATTTCCATTCTGCAATTGGTAAAGGGTTTAAAAGTCTAGCAGGATGCTGATGTTCAACTTTGACTAGTTGACATTCCATGCATCTACTTAAATATTTTGCTACATCTCTCTTCATTCCTGGCCAGAATAACTTATTTTTCAGGGTTGTTAACATTTTCTGATATCCTGGATGTCCTGCATATGGTTTTTTGTGGTACTCATCCAAAATTTCCCCTTTTAAGGACTCTACATTGGGAATATACAATTTGTTTTTATAACAGATTAGCCCTTTTTGGTTTTGAGTGAAACCAGTTTTCTCCTTGTTCTGCAATTTCACCAGAAGTGTTTCATAATTTGGGTCTTGATTTGCTGCCTTCTTCACCAATTCTTCTACATCGATCTGAGCACTACTTCTAATACTATTGATATTCTGACAAGCATTTCTGCTTAATGCAACAGCAACTTTATTTTCTTTCCATCTAATATGTTTTATATCCATATCAAATTCACTTAAAATGGACATCCATCTGGCTTGTCTGGCATTCAAATCAGTTTGGGAAAAGAAATATTTGAGACTAATATGATCAGTCATCAAGGTAAATTTTTTTCCAAGAAGATAGTGCCGCCACATTTTCAAGGCATGGATAACAGCTGCAAATTCTAAATCATAGGCACTATAATTCTATTCATGTATCTTTAGTTTCCTAGATTCATAAGCAATAACTGAATTTTCCTGCAAAAGAACTCCTCCCAATCCTTCTCTACAGGCATCCGTACATACCACAAATTCTTTATCAGGATCTACAATCTTCAGTATAGGGGCGGTAGTAAGTTTCAGTTTTAACTAGTCAAAACTGTTTTGGCATTTTTCAGTCCATTCAAACTTGACACCTTTTCTTTGTAATGACATGATGGGATGTGCTATAGCAGAAAACCTCTCTACAAATCTGTGATAATATACTGCCATCCCCATGAACGATCTCACTGCTGAAACATCAGTTGGTACCGGCCATTCTTTTATAACGTTTATCTTTTCAGGGTCAACAGCAAGGCCTTGTTCAGAAATAATATGACCCAAATATTGGATCTTATCTTTATAAAACTCACATTTGCTAAACTTGGCATATAACTGATTTTCCTTTAGAGTTTGCAATACTATCCTCAAGTGTTCTTTATGTTCCTCCTCACTTTTTGAGTAAATTAAGATATCATCTATGAACACAAGGACAACTTTATCCAAGTACTTGTTTAATACACTGTTCATTAGACACATAAATGTGGCAGGGGCATTTGTCAACCCAAAAGGTAGGACTACAAATTCGTAGTGACCATACCTGGTTCGAAAGGCTGTTTTGCTGATGTCTTCTTCTTTAATTCTAAGCTGGTGATAACCAGTTCTTAAGTCAATTTTCGAAAATACTGAAGCTCCTCTCACTTGATCAAAAATATCATCAATTCTAGGCAAAGGATATCTATTTTTAATGGTCAACTTATTCAGTTGACGATAATCAATGCACATCCTGAAAGTTCCATCTTTCTTTTTCACGAACAGCACCGGTGCTCCCCAAGGAGACACACTCGGTCTGATGTACCCTTTATCTAGCAGTTCTTGTAATTGCATTTTCAGTTCCATAAGTTCAGGAGGACTCATTCGATAAGGCGCTCGGGAGACAGGTGTTGCTCCCGACACCAGATCGATTGAGAAATCAATCTCTCTGTTGGGGGGAAGATGAGGAATTTCCTTTGGAAAAACTTCCTTGAATTCTCTTATTATCGGTACAGCATCCAATAATTCCTCTTCAGTTTTCTGTTCTGTTTCTTCCACATGCACTGCATAAACCTGGTATCCTTTTCTAGCTGTTCTTTTTAATTGCAGTGCTGAAATTTGTCTTATAGAAATAGGTTTTTGTTTCCCTTTTAGAATAAAAGGTTTCCCTTCCTCATCTACACAATGCAAAGTTTTATCCCATCAGTTCATCAAGGCTTTCTTCTTTTCCAACCAGTCCATTCCAATCAGTAGATCATAAGACCCTAAGGGTAGAATGTTCAAGTTTACTTATGTTTCAAACTCATCTAATTTTATTGTTGCTCTGGGCAGTTTATGTGTTACCTTTCTCTTAGTTCCAGTGGCAAGCTGTACCAACCATGACTGTTGAAATTTTTCAGTTTTTAAGTTACATTTTTCTACAATATTTGGACTAATGTAACTCAAAGAAGCACCTGGATC
Organism: Pinus albicaulis; assembly: GCA_034641835.2. Lineage (NCBI taxonomy): Eukaryota > Viridiplantae > Streptophyta > Pinopsida > Pinales > Pinaceae > Pinus > Pinus albicaulis. The sequence continues at coordinate 1,529,366,316 of CM076575.1, read as the reverse complement.
AATCAGAACAGTAACAGATAGGTCAGAAATCTTACCCTCCATTTCCACCATGGTTGCTTGATGTTCTGCTTGCCGATTTTCTAGGGCTGCACTGATAGTTGGTATATTTCTGGCTATATCATTTACTGTTGTCGCTTCCCGATCTCTCATGAGCATATGAATGTTTCGATGAGGGCAGTCCCTCAAAAGATGGGGTTCTCCACAGCCCCAACATTTCAGAGGTTCTCTCATTTTGACTGTCCCTTCCTTTTTACTGTCTCCCTCTATTTTTTTGGAAGCTACTTGGGACTGAGCAGTTTGGCTTTCTTTAGGTTTATTAAACTTTTTCCGCTGGTGATCTCTGCCAAAATTTTTCAAATAGGCTGGTTTCTGTTTCCTCCCTTTGAACTCATTCTTATTTACCTAGCTTTTTCCTTGTTCAGTTTTTCCTTTGAACTGTTGGTAACATAATCTGGCTGTTCTAACAGCTTCGTCCATTGTTTTTGGGTTTTCAAATTCAATTTTTTCTTTGTAAACAGTAGGCAAACAATTCAGAAACCTCTGTACCTTTGCCTTCTCCTCCCTTATGTAGGGTACATATCTCAGCAGATTTGTAAAATTAGTAACAAACTCATCAATAGTGATTTGTTCCAGTCTAAGTTCATGGAATTCCTTTGCTTTTTCATCATAGTAATGTTCATTTAGTTAGCGGTTCTTGAACTTAACCTGGAAATCTTTCCAGGTGATTGTCTTTTCATCGATGGCATGCACCATTTTCGTCTCCTCCCACCACAAGGTAGCTTTGCCTTGTAGCTGGTAAACAACTAATCTGGCCTTTAGATTGCTATCATATTCATAAACCTGGAAATACTTGATCATGTTCAATAACCAAGCTTCCGCATCTTCCTCCTTCTCCCCATCATAAGAGGGAGGCTTGATTTTTCGGAATTCCCCCTGTAATTCCTTTTTCTATTTGTATTGATGCCTTACTGCATCCTCATCTTCAGACTCATCAGTTTTCCTCTTTCCGGAACCTTCGCCTTCCTGGTTGTTCCGCGAAGTCAATTCCCTGATGAGCTTTTCCTGCTCCTCACTGGCTAATGACAATCTGTCATTCTGGATTTTTATCTCATCCAACTCTTGTTGCAATTCCCGCAACATAGCCATCATGGGCGCATTTGGATTTGGTGCATTATCCTCATCACGTAGATCAACATAAATTTCACCACCTTCTTCCATTTCAGCACCACTGTACACACTCAACACAGATCAGTGAGATAAAAAAAATATATATATATATATATATTTTTCACAGAATTAAATTTATTCAGTGAATACACAGCAACAATGAGCACAATGTCACCAGCCCAGTTTTATAACTTGGGCTCTGATACCATTTGTCACACCTCCCATTTTACCTCAAAAAAAAAATTTCCCATCTAATTACTGCAGTGAATCCTAGCAAGGGATTATGCTTATTCTTTTACAAATGTGGTCTGTTCAGGATCGATTCCCTATATTTCGATTTATTTCCCTCATATCAACTTGTTCCACTATACATAATAAAATGGGTTTGAAACCCATATGACATTTAAATCACTTGAACCCTTCATCACTCTATAATTACCATAATAATGATATATATATGTTTATAACAATTATAAAAATATGTTATAGATTTATAACAATTATAGCAATGATAAACAATTATAAGGAATGGCTATGTAATTATGTCTAATTATCCATTTCATAAGTCCCACTCTTGTTGTACTTGTTGGACATATTCGTAGACCATGGAGGAACGTAGAGGAATCGATTGGGTTTCACACATTTGCCACGATTTTAATTATACATATACTATGTGAATTTTTCGTAGGCTTCTGCCTTTATAATTCCACGTATTCCAATCTTTCACTAATGGACAGCATATAAGTCATGAGGGATCGGACTTGACTTATGGTGATATTTGGGCGTACATGTTAATCAAGTCGATTTAATTGTTCCCCCATCTTTAATTCGACTTCACACCACGTTCATTGACTTGGCCGCCACGTAATATGAGATTGTTGTTTGGTGCGTCGTATGGTTGAATGGGGACTGAGAATCAATCTCCCACGTAAGCTCACAGATAATTTTTGTTTCGTTTTTGGTTTCGCCACATAGGCAGTAACCAGTCTCTGCCCATTTGTGGTCACGTGGATTCGTTCCACGACAGTCCAGGCTCTTCCCGTCACCTTACCTGATCGACTACGCTCCTTCTATAACCCCGCCAGCTCAATCGACATTTATTTGGCATTACTCGTTGCGTTGGATTTTTAATGCAGATTGTACCTGGCTTATTTAATACCATGATCTGTGGATCTTTCCCTCCGATCTCGCTAGTTGGACGACGTCGATTCATCGTGACTTTAGGGTTTGTTGAATATCAATCCACATATAATCTCACATGAGACTTTGTTCAGGGTTCTTTTGGTTTTCTTCCTGTGCGTCGGTGTTATTCATGACAGAGTAATATTTTTGATGCTCTAGCTCCACATCGAGCTCGGTTACCTCCTGGGCGTAGCTCCAGACTATCCTGACGATTCAGGTATGAACTTACTGTTAAGTCAAGGTTTTCTTCTACGAATTTAATTGTACGCTTCCTTCGTTGAGCCCTTACAGCGATTGTTGATTTTAGCTGTATCATATGTAGTTATTGGTTACAGGTGATTTGCATCCACACAATTGATACGATTTCATCGCGTCTTCTACATTTCTGTGTTAGGTTGCAGGGATTTGTTGGTTTGCCTCTCCTGCGTTAGAGAGTGCATATTGAGTTTATGCGTTGGCATTTTCATATGCGAACTCTCCAGAGCTCGTTCTAACCGAACGTGCTGGTGTTCAGAAGTTATCCTCCATCTGAAACGCATCAATGGTTTCTCGGGGTTTTTCGTTCTGAAGATGACACGACGCTCTAGTTCATTCCCATCTTGACCTGTGTAGGTCGAGTTCCCACATATTGGGTAAGGCATTGTTCGTTGTTCGATTTGAGCATCTATTTTCGTGGTTTATTTACTGCTAACAGTTCTTCTATCTCCTGTATACGTGTACAGGCTCTGGATTGATTTCGACCTCTACTTCCCCAGGTACTATCATGTTTCTCAGACCTCCTTTTTGTTTTAGCGCACTTTCGTCCTACTGAGCTCGTTTAGTAGGGGATTTAACTTGGTAGTAGACTTGCGCAGGTAACGTAAGCATTGCATCTTGGTCTCTTACATTCCCACAAAGCGCAATGGCGGCCTTGACGTTAACGTTGGCTTCGTTTTCCCCATGTGCAGGTCGGTATTCACCAAACACTAGCTCAAGGGAATCCCTATAGCTGTGTAGTGCTCGTTAAACCGCTTAAAATTTTTATTTATGAGTTGTATAATCTGGACAATTCCATTGTTAAGTCTCGACTTGAAAAATTTATTTATGGCTACTCCCGTGGCATTTCGATACAGTCCTCGAGCCACTGGGATTTACCCTCGTTTCAATTTTCTTGTATATTAATATGTATACCTTGGTCAGAATGCTAATCGCATAGATTTATATCAATTTGCCTCGTTCAACTCATATTTTTGTTTATGAATCCGCGATAAAGTTTATATACTATTTTCTCTTCATGTTGAAACTCGGTTACATATATTCTTATTCCTCAGTTTTATTTTGGTGTACTATACTGGTTTATTCTGTCTGTCCTTCTGGTATTTGTGAAGGCTTTCTGCCTGGTGTAAAACATTCTCATACTGTACTAGTGTATAGTTTTACTAGTTGCAAGAGCTAAATCTCTTTTAATACTTCTAGAAAATAGTACAACACATCGTCATTTCTATTTTATACCCTTCTTATAAATGTGCAACTGATATTTGTCAAATTAATATACAGGCAGTGTATAAGTATGTATTTCTCTTTTCATATTTAACAGACATATGTATGTATGATCTACTGTTTTACCTCCTTGACTTGGGTGTATATAATGGACTAGGGTACATATACTTCAAGATACTATACTATACCTATATTGCAATATACTATGCTGTATATATGCACTTCACTATACTATGCTATGGTACATATACCTGTTGTTCATTTGCATAACTATCCTTTTGTCTTTTCACTTGCTGGGTTCTAATGCTAGGATGATTCCAAAATATACTATCAATGCATAGTTTATTGCTATACAGTAATTGTTTTCCTTTGCTAAAGTGTGGGCTGCTTGCATGTATTACAAATTTACCATTGAGCCTCTGATTATATATGAATTATATATAGACAATAGGATTAGTGGATATAGTACCTACTTTCATTTCTTAATACACATTGAAGATTTACAATTCCCCTTCCGCTATTTCCAAGTTTGTTACTGTCAACTCACATTTCTTTCTATCTTATATGTATGCATGTTAAATCATGCTATGAAACAGAAGCAGATTAAAACCAATTCATAGAATTCTTCTGTGAAGGAATAGGTATCCACAGATTTAAACCAACACTGGTTTAAAGATTCTGTTGGATTCTCCTCCACAGCCTTTAGTTCTACAACTATTCAGAATTTCAAGGGTGTATTCCTTCTGATGGATTCTGTTAAATGTAGAACTTAAATCTAATATAAAATTAACTTTTATATGTAGCCAATTCATACTGTATAAAGTAAACACACCAATAATTTTAAAGACATACCACTCATGCAATTGACCAACCTCCCAACCTTAGAGTTCTTCTGTCTCCCGGAACTGACCCCCGAGCTGAGATCATCTCCTTGCCACAGATCAACCTCTAATCTGGGCAAGAGCAGCTTATTTAAGCTATTGTTCCCCAAAGCATGTTTCTAATTCTGCGTCCAGAATCTCAGGATGCTTTTCTTCCTGTTTGCCTAGGCTTCCCAATTTAGGGACACTTTAAAGTTGTTTTATGCTTTTCCTCAGCTTTTCCAGCTTTTTCACCTCTTCCCAACTACTTTCCTCATCATTGGGGAAATTTAGATTCTTCCTCAAAAATCTAAATTAGAATAATTTCTTTCAAGGATTTTTTGAAAGATTCTGGGGATTAGTTGCCTTATCCATCCTCATGGATTTAGAAAGTGATCTCATAATTCTCCTTTTGGTCAATCTGCACACAATCATTTTATTCATTTTCTCCAATTAAATATTTAATTACATTCACAAAATACTTATCCTTTGGGGTCCACTCCCCTTAGGATTAAAGTTCAAATGTCTAGCTTTGAAATTCAAACACATAAATTGCGGGTGTTACATTATTATTTGTGTTTCTATTTTATTATGATTCTCCACCGGTTTCTATAAGGATTTAGAATATTTCTTCTTACTGTCTTCATCAATATTCCTCGACTTTTCATTCCAGATCTCCATAAAGAGGCAAAGTTACAGCGTATCCTCATTCGACAGTAAGAATTCGTCCTAAATTGTGAATTTCGCTTTCTTTTACCAATTCTGGAATTCGTTTTTTTTTTTCTCGCAACCCCGAAATTTTCCCACGCACACCATAACTCTGTTTTCTTGTTAATGATATAAAATCCATTTCAGGTAGAATTTCCTACAGGTAATAAGTCATTTTCTCACCTCTGTCACACACACACACACACACACACACACACACACACACACACACACACACACACACACACACACACATATAAGTGGTTTTATATCTAACTTTTCCTCTTTCTTCTAATTTCGTTTCACTTAAATTTACCCTTCTAACTTTATTTCAGCTTTCTCTTATAGGTAAATTTTTTTTCTTTTGAGTTTACTTATAAAAATTTTCTTCCTCGAGCCCCGAGGAGACCTATTAAGTAGTTCCATTTGCATTATAGGTCGATAATGCTTCGCCTTCTCGACCATCTTACTCCGATGGCCAAAATTCGCGGGAACAATTCCACTCGATTTGACAACATGCAGAATGCCAAAATTCAATTGTTAGAAGTATTTTTTTTTCCTGACTGAAATTGTAATAATATTCATTGGGACTATGACTTTTCTTACCCCCTTATATCAATTGTTAGAAGTACTGAACTGGGAATATTTATTTTTCTGCATATCTATGTTTTAAAGGTATAAATTGATATCTACATGTCTTTGAAACTTGCTTATTCTTCTCTACAATAGCTCGTAATTTTTCCGTTTACTAATTCTTTAATGAAATAAAGTAATTTATTTCTTTAAATGGAATTGCCTTGTTTTTTTTTCTATTATACTGTGTTGTTACTGTAAAATAACATTTTTTTTCTAATCCATATCCCACTAAATGCGATTTCAAAATATAAATTCTCTGATATATATATATATATATATATATATATATATATATATATATATAGATATATAGATATATATATATATATATATAGCCTTCTCTTCTTTTGCTTCTGAGATTTATTGATTTACTTAAAATATTAAAGTTCTAACTACAACAATTTTTAACAAAGTATCACCACCAATACTATGCTTCATATTTGGATAATGCTACTATCCATCTCTGTTGTTTCTAAATATTTTTTATTATTTTTTTTTAATTATATTTTCCAGAGTTGAAATAGATTAGCTATATAGTAGGATAGATCATTTATGATATTCATAAAATCAGTACCATAGACAACAGAATTTTCTACTATTTTTCATTCAAGTTTCTGATTTTATCTAATTTAGGTTCCACATGCGATATTTTTCTATCTAACAATAAGATGTATTTGTGATAATACATAGGATGAAAAATTCTTCACTATGTCTTAGCTATCAGAAATGAGCAGCTATCAGGACAGAACTAAACTGATCATGTAATTATACAAAATAGATAAATATATTCAGTTCTAGAATTTTCCATTTACAGAATTAAGGGTTCGTGGTAATTCTTACCACCCTACCCATTTCCTTCTCCTATTTCCATGTTTAAATATTATATAGATATTTAATCATGGTTTATTAGATGCAACTATATAGTTCGGAATAATTTTTAACGTTGACTTCCACTCCATATTTAAATATGTATCTCCTTTTATACCTTCTTTCAACTACAGTATATTTTTCTGTGTGATTACACGATTTTCCCAATGGTTTAGCTAAAGTTCTACATGTGAGTTTTAATCTTGGATATTAGATTGCCCTGCAAGTATACCTGAAACTATATCCAAGATATTCTTATACCTGAAAGTATTGAAAGTAAAATTTTTAATATTCATAAAATTTACAATAGCTTATTGTTTCTTTGTGAGCACATAAATTGCCTAGTTTTTCAACTAGCGCTTTGATACCATTTGTAACATCTCTCATACACAAAAAAAAAAATTCCTCCTTTTTCCTGTTTACGATCACAGCTTCGGTAATTACAGGTATTCGTAGTATTATAATATTTCCCATGAGGAAATTTGGCTTGACTTTATTTCTTATCAGTCAACCTAGTCCACTTATATATATATATATACATATCCTTGTTTATATTTCTCAGGTTGGTTCCTCAGCTTTTTGTCCAACTCTAACAGATCAATATGCCCTTCCTTTAACTTTTCAATTAGCAATCTTTATATAAATTCTAGCATTTATAATTATAGAGTTTTAGCATCTATGTATATGCATATATACATACATATACATATGCTCATTTAACTTCATTTGTTTCAAATAATTTTGTAGCAGTTGATATTGAAAGTGGATAAATGATCTTTTCCAGTATTTTAAATATGCTTTTACTCTTCTCCTACACATATACTTTTAGAACACATAAGTAGATTTTCAATAGGACTTTTTTTGCTTATATTCTTGTTATAATTATTCAGCATATTTGTAATTCTGGTGTATATTAAACACTTCCCTTTGAAATATAGAATATAGATTATTTTTCTGCAATCAAAGGGAAGTAATGAAACTGAATTTGATATTTTATACTCACTAATTTTAGATGCTAGTTACTTAGGATTTAATTTCTGATTTCGTATATTTAAACTTCCATGTAATAGAATAGTTTAAATCCTTAATTCTACAATTCTTGTCACTGTAGTATGCCTATTATACTGTAACCAATACTTCCATAACAGGTTTAGTTGTTTTCTTCCTGCTGTTCTTGTTGACAGTTTTGTTAAAATTTTATGTTTATACAATACACCAACTACATTTTCATTTAAAAGAAAACAAGCTATAACTTTAAATTTGTTATTAGACTAGACATTCAGATGATATATCATTTCTAACCTTTATTACTGTAGGGTACCTATCCCCAGATCGAAACCATCTTTCGTTTTGACATTCTGGGTGATGGTCCCTACTTAATTTTCTCCATGCTATTAAACATACTGAAATTTCAGCTATTAGATCTAGTTTGTAACTGCATGAGGTACTGAACAAACAATCAATCTAAAATTTGGATAAGAAATTCTAACATAAAATTCATATAACCTTGATATACTTAATACAGAATTAAAATAATCTCCAAAATTATGCATGCATACCGATACTATGACCAGTCATCCCAAACATAGAGTTCTTCTGTCTCCAGAACTCACCCCTGAGCTGAGATCCTACAAGGATAGAATAACCTCAATCTATTCTGGAGCAGCTTATTTAAGCTATGCTCTCCCCAAAGCCTTTTTCCAATTCTGCTTCCAGAATTTTAGGATGCTTTATTCTTGTTTGCCTAGGCTTCCCTTATTTAGGGACTTTAAAGCTTATTTTTGCTTTTCCAACTTTTTACCTCTTCCCAACTACTTTCCTCATCATTGGGCTATTTTTTTAGATTTTTCCTCAAAAATCTGAATTAGAAATACTTCCTTTCAAGGCTTTTTGAAAGGCTTTTGGGGAAAGTCTTAAACTTTTTCCATAACCTCATGGATTAGGCATGTGATCTAAAAATTCTCATCTGGTCATAGTGCAAACATAACCATTGTATTTATTTTTAAATAATTAATTAAATCCACCCAATAATTCTCGATTAGGGTCCAATCCCCTTTGGATTTATGTTCAAATGTCTAACTTGAAAAGCATAGAACTTGGGGTGTTACATATTGCCACTAGCTTACTTGAGTGATAAGTTCATGAGATGATACTATTCACATAAAGTTAAAGTACAAATTTTCCACAGTTGCTAAACTTAACAAAAAATTTAAAATATAACTAAGGTAAAAAAAATCGAAAATTTAGTTAACATTATCTTTTTCTTTTATTTCATTTATTTTCCTTGTATTGGAAAAAAAACCAGTGGGATCTTACAATTGATGGAAATTAGAACTTTTGCATGTATCTATGTATATGTGGCAGGAATCTCATTACATCAAGGATGGTTTCTTCTAATGGCGGTTAATCTTTTGCTTTTGCGTAATGTGACAGGAAGCTCATCACATCCAGTATGGTTTCTTCTAATGGCGGTTAACCTTCTTCTTTTTCCAAGCTAGCTCCAGTGTAATATGTTGAGCTTCAGTGAAATAGGTCGATCCATCAGGCTTGAAAAAGAAGTGGTTGAAAACAAGAAACAAAGTGTTAAAGTCCTTCCATCTCATCTCCAACTCCATCCCTTTTTCCCAGACTTGTTATGAAAACTTAGCTGGCTAAGGAGATGGGTTAAAGCATTGGAATGTTGCTAGAAAAGTGGAGTACTTTGAAACTACATGCAAAAATGTGCGTTTAAAAGTGTATCACTTATTTGCAAACCCTCACCACCAGAAAAATATGTTTTTAGAACAATAAGTTTTTAGAACGTAAACATTTTATGTTTATGAATTAATGTCAGCATTACTTTCACGGATCTTAAAATCAAGATTTCATTTGGAATTTAACCTATGTTAGAGAACATTTTGCCTCGATATGAGGCCAATAAGACCTCAAAATTTCTTATTGGCTGAAATAACAGCAGGACAAAGCTCATACATTAACCAAAAGGTGGACCAAGATATAAAATTAGAAACATTGGTTTAAATTGACTTATAAATTTTGGTTACTGTGGAGGGACTAATCAAAATCTTGTTGTCGATTACAATAGTCCTTGCAGCCCTGAAGGGGGCAGGGACTAATAATATTGGAGATATATACTAATTACAATAAATAATCAGTAATGGAGAAATTTACATGTTTCACTTCATTACTATAATATTATTTTATTTGTTTCTGCTTTCGAAATTGGAAACGGTTATTACATTTATGTATTTCTGAACAATTATTTAATTATTACTCAATAATAATTTAATGTATAATAAATTGATATCATTATATAAGTAAGTTTTGTATTCTAATATTCTTTTGAAAGTTTAGTTTATTGAAAATAAAATTCATTAAAGTAATTACATATTCACACAATTGAAAATAGAATTGGACATTTTTTAAAGACCTTATTTTTTAGAAGAATCTTGCAAGACTATCTCTATACCATCAAAAGATATATTCCTCTAGCTATAATCCAAGTTTCTCTACATTACTAACTAATATTATCACCTTAATATTACATAACTCTTTTTAAACATATAATTCCAAACATTTAGATATTAATCTCCCCTAAGTTATTGGATAGAAATCAGAACATGCATGTTTCATAACACCAATGAGACATAGCTTTCATATTCAGAAGTATCCTAGAATATTAGCTATTTGTATTCCACTACTTCCCTTCGAGTCTTCAAAGTGTAGGAATTCTTAAAATATGAGATATGCAACAAATTCATTTTTGTTCTCTACATTTTTTTGGGCCTTGAATAAGAGTTTTTATGACACAAAAGTTAATCACCTAGTAAAACTTACTAAGATTATCAAAATATGTTAGTATGGATTTAATGCATTAAAACTCACTCTTGCATCACAAAATCGTAAAAATATACAACATAACCACTTTCACTAAATTCATTTATTTTAAGCTATGTTCTTTATTTTACCCTTTTATCTGAAAGTGATTATTTTGACTAATTATCTAAGGAAATCATTACTTTTGAATAAATTACCAATTACAAAGGCCATTGTCTATGATTTTGACCTTTTACCCTCATATTTAATCAACAAAAAAATATATATAAATAACAAAGTGGCTTAGATCTTGATTTGGGCCAATAATTGTATTATATTATTTGGACCATACCAAATGTAATCAGTTTTTTTCTATAAATATGAGATCTTTTGTGCTCACTTCACATGAACATTTCCTCATGTAAATTATCACCTCACTTCACATGACCATTTCCTCAAGTGCATTATCACCTAACTTCATTTGAGGTCACCCATTTTCGAGTTCTCACACCTTTATATCAACCATAGGACATAGATATATACCATTCCTTATAGGTGCAATATACAACAATATCCCTTCAAAGGAGGTGGTTGAAGGAGAACTACATCTTCCAATAATCTCTCCATAAGTATAATTAGACATTTTGTTGAGTAAGGGAGATCATATTTCTCTTTCATGGTTCACACTCTTAAATAGTTATTTTTTATTTTTGAAGTCTAATTAAATATCATTTCCAAAGAGTAATCATTCTTTTTTAAGTTTAATTAAATATCATTTTCAAAGACGAATCATATTTATAATTAGGAGTTTTATCCCATGATGTTTAAATTTCATATTAATTATAGCCACTAGGAATTCTTTTTTGGTAACTCTCGGTGTAGAGACGAGACAATAGAGTGGTTGATCGACTACGGATATAGGACATATTAAGTTTTGGGTTAGTAAAATGCCTTTTTCAATTGTTTGTATTTGTTAGGCTTTTGTACTATTCACCTATTTCTTTCCTTGTTTACTATATATATAGGTTACAAGTTTTTAAATGTTGATATATGGCACCACTAACTAATTTTTCGCGTGGAGAGGACCTATACCTACCAACACAGATATCCTTGGGAAAACCTACATTGGAAAAACACACTTATTTTGGAACATTTCTATGTTTAACCAATGCCTCTCCAGGATAGTTGCTTGCAAGAATCAATTGTGTATAAATATCTATTTGTTTTAGTCTCTTGCAATCACTACTGTTTTGTTATATATATATTTTCTCATGCTTTAATATACCCTTATTTACCTTCTATATCTTTAGTTTCTTAATACAATGATAGGACCAAGATAGAATATCATTGGATATCCAGGGAAAAATCATGGGTGTATCTCTCTCTTCCAGCACTCAATAAGAACATATTGGTTGATAAAATGTCTATTGGCAAAATATGTTATGTCAACTCAGGATATAGGAGAATCAAATTTAGGTTCCACCTTGGTAGACATAAACATAAATATTCAGGAAATCAACCTTCGTCAATTGCATTAGTATGCTAGATAGGGAAGAATGGAGAAGGATATCAAAACTTTTTAGTGGGTTGAAATACCAGGATCCAGTATCAAATACCCCACCCCAGTGGAGTCAGAAGATGATTAGAGATTTTAGTACTTCTTTCTTGTTTAGCAGCTAGCTTTAGTTTTTGTACATGATAGTATTAGCAGAATTTGATATTAGTTATCTTAAGACTTTGTGGAGATCGTTAAGGAAGTTTATGTTTTGGATAACGTACAATGCACTTAGATGGCCAACAGACCTAGTTTCCTTCAGGCAGGTTGACGTCTATTTTTTGTATCTATGTTGCCTAGTATTTATATTAATAGAAAATGGGAAGGAACTACTAAGCTTACAAAAAAGCAAAAAAAATATACAACCAAGACCCATATTGGTTCCTAGTACTTCTCCAAGAAAAGGATCCTTGCAGGGCCTTAGTTCTATGTACTATTATGGGTAGTAAAATACACTTTCTAGGGTTAAATTATCTATATTTATGCCTCTTTCTACTTAGGTGTTATATTAGAAAATAAACTCTTTGGAGTTGAGCATCAATCCATCGGGAATACCTCCTTGGAAACCAAATTTTATTTTTCAATTGTTAGCTCTATTTTCCTTGTTACGTGCAGCCCAATACCATTTCTATTAGCTATATACATTGCAAAAAGTATATTTAGATAAGAAGAATGTGTTAGACATAATCCTTAAATAATTTTATCCTTGTAAATAAAAATGTAAATAATATGAAGTAGGAAAATAAGAAGCTGAATGGATTGTTGGATGATGAAATAAGGTGTCATTTAATTGTATAAATTTGACTGCACACCGATAGAAATAATATTGTGAACTTATTATTTAAAAATAAAAATGTTATAAGGGCATTAGTGGTTGATATAACTCCATGATTACTCCTCTCTCTTAAAGAAATGCCACTTACCACTCCCCTGTCAAACATTTTCCACTCTATGGATGAAGTTTTTATACTATTCTACAAGATTCCTTTAGTTATTTAAACCTCCATATTTCATGAGAGGTCTTGTTGGTGGCTCTTCCTGAATCCTAATGCTTGAAGCCTTTACTCAATTTTGTACCAATTATTTCCCAAAATATATTTACCGCTACAATGTCCAAATTTTCTATAGCACTATCATTGTTCATGTCAGTTTAGAATTCATTTCTCTATGTTCCAATCACTCTCCCTAATAAATAATATGAGGGATTCAAATATTCCATGAATCAAAAACTAGGAGGATACAATATGCACTATTTTGAAGGATTCTATGATTTATTACTACTATAAGATATCCCACCATCAAAATCGACATTGAAAATATTTTTTTTTCTTTCAAGCCTTAACTATGCAAATGGGAGGCATAATTGTATTCTTTGACTACACATAGTTAGTTTCACCCCTCATTATTACATCCTATTGTGCACGAAATATTTATATAAACGTAGGTACAATATGTTACTTTATACAGAATACTATTAGAGGAAACTCCCATTCACAGTAGAGGATTTAACCACATTTAACTTGTGGGGTGAGAGAGGAAGCCAATCCAAATTCTTGAGGAAAACGAATCAATAACATCGTGAGAGAGGAAATGTCAAGATATCCAATAGAGGTACCCCATGATTCGTTTTCAAAAAATATCAAATTAATATAACATGACGATGTCATGTATGGATTGAATCTTACTTGGGAACCACTAGAAATCCCATCTATTTGATTTCATTTGAATAGTTTGCGTGAAAATTTGATGATATTTCCCAATGATAGATGTATTATTCTCTAGTCAAATTTAGTATTTGATTTATATTATTCGTGTTCTAAGAGACATTGTTTTGAGTATTTATAGTGTTACTCAAATATTTTGTTTACTCATCGATGTTTTAATCCTTTGAAAATGCATTCCATCATCTTCATTTTTGGCATAGTATTGAATGGCAAGGACTACCAAGAGTGTTCTAGAGAGCTCAAGCACATTGACGGATATCTAAATCACCTTTCTAATATTTTTGGAAATAAAATTAATTTTATAGTCACTTAATTATCAATGAGGGATTTATTTAGAATTTATTAGCATTTATGAACTATCATGCATTGTATATTCTAATAAAAATATCTAAACATTGATTTTGTTAGTGTGTTGTATTGGTAGGAACACAAATAATGATTACAAATAAGGAGTCTTGGCACACTTTTTAACAAGGTTACTAGAGATGCATTTATCCAACAAATAATAAGATCACAATATTTTAGTAAATCATTCTAGTTCTTAAAAAAAAGTGACCCATTTTAACTATAAATGAAGCAATATCACTTATAGTTTTTCCAGCTTACAATAAATGGAAATGAAATGAACTTTTTTATAATCAAGGAAATAATTATTTTTCTAATGAAATAAAATGACTACACTTATTGAATTCTATATTTAGGGATTGAAATGAATAGTTGATGCTCAAAAGGAGTTACTTTAGAAAGAAACCACTCTTGCAATGGGAGGAAAATAACTATGAGGCGATCTCACCAATTTGTGCTTAGAAAAATATCAAATTTTAATTATCTAAGAACTAATCTCAAGATGAAGCCAAAGAAAATAAACATGTTTAGAGTCCTCTTCTAAAGATCCACAAAGTTGATGCTTTCAACAAAGATTATAACTAAAAAATCATCTATACTAGATCCTCCTAAAAATTATTAGGTTGAATGAGAAATATAAAGTAGCTATTGCATACAAATGTAGAGAAATATAGTATTGTAATATAATTCTCAATTTCATAAAATTGCAATATTAAGTTAATACTTTTAGTTGTATAAAAAATGGAAGGACCCAAATTAATGATTAAATAACTAAATCATAATAAGATATAACATTGCCTAGCTAAGAATTTGGGCCTACCTCCTTATACAAGATCATACAAAGAAAAAATAGTGAATTCTCCAATTCAAATATTTGTTCACCAGAAAAAAATGATTTATAACTAAAAAAAAAAAATATATTGAATAGTAACATACTTATATTATATCAAAATTACAACATAGAATCTCATTCTATGCACAAGGTGAGGAGGGTATTTATACATAGTCTAAAATATGTATTGTTAGGAAAGGATTTTGAGGAGTTGTGCAAGAACCTATGATTACTAATATGTTCCAATTTATTGACTCTAATAGGTAACTAGTTCGTATTATAAATAAGTTTTCATTGATGGAAAATTGATGGCAAAGGAAAAGATGGTTTCAAGTGGATTGATAAAGGAATGTAGTATTTGTATCCAACTTAGTTATCATAGAACATCTCAAGTGCACATATAAACTTTTCAAATGAATAGAGATTTGAAAGATTTTTTCAATGATATATTGAAGCTTCAAAGAGGCTTCCTAGATAAAAAATTATTGAGGGTCATAGTTCAAAACTTAAAAAGGTTAAAAAGAGGTGTCCAGTCAAGGTTCCAAGTTGGGAAGGTTTTGAGTTAGGCTTGGATATTCCCTAACCATTGACCTAGTTGTTCCTCACAAAGCTCTGACCCTCGACACAGTTGGGCCTTCAACCTAGTCCGAGGTTGGAGATAGTGCAGGTGCCCAAAACAATAAATGAGCTTCGACCCCCAACCCTACAGCTTGTAATGTTCCATTTCTTTCTAATTTTATAAATAAATTCAATGAAAAAACAAGGTCCAAAACCCCTCTTCCACCCTATTATTTTACAATGTGGACCAACTAGAGGATGACATAGGAACATTTAGATTGGTTAAGAGAGGTGACATGGACACATAGGCGGAGTCACAGTGACACATGACATCAATATAATGTAAGTATAGATGATGTTGTAGTATCGACCAAAGGACACATGGCATGCATTTTTGACATTTTTGGTTGGCCAAGTGGGTTAAATCCGAGTGGAACGTGTCACCACTCAAGGGCCTCCACGTTGCATTGATGACACAAGGAGTATGTCAAAATTTATGATGTGGAAAAACCTAAAAATTCAGGCTAGGTGTCATGTTCGATGAGGTTTTCCTATGTATTTTTCTTTCAGCTAAAATTAGATAAATTGGGCCTAGGTCGAGATTGAGGGATAGACGTGCCTCCATGCCAGTTAGAAGAAAATTTCAACAGAAAATAGGAATACGAGGTTGAACTCTGAAGTCTTTTCCTTGGTAAAAGCCTCAATATATTTGGCCCTCGACCTCATTAAAGTTGTGGTCACAAACGTCAAGTGTATGTGAAAAAGAGGCAGAATATAGGTGTTAGACAAATTCATCATCTTGACCAGTTTCTATGATGGTTTTGGCAAATTCACCTAGATTTAATCAATTTAATAGTGAAATTAACAAATTTAGAAGTTGATTTGGCACTTTGGAAAAAATTAGCACTTAAATAGATTTAGAACTGCAAATAAAACCTTTGCTAAAACCTATAAAATTACATAATTGCAAATTTTGAAGAGTTGAAGATAGAATTTAAAAGACTTGAAGATAGAATTTATAAGACTTGATATAATTATATGAGAAAAAATATGAATTCATGTAATGTAAAGAGTTGAATTTAACTGAAATTTGAAAAAATAAAAACATCAATTGAATTTCTATATAAGAAGAATCAAATTTGTAAGAAGATATGAGTAAAGATGAGTAAATATGAGTCAGTATGTATTCATAGGTTAATGTTATGGTGGTTTGGTCAGTGATAAGAGATTGTTGAAGGAGATTTTATGGTGTTTGGGGTGAATTATTAAGGTGAGAAATTTATTGTTAAATGAGTGGCCTTCATTATTTGAGTTTGAAAATGGAATGAAAGATGAATGAAGGAGGTCATCAAAATGGTAGATTGTGGATCAAGGGGTTTTGGTCCTCCCAGTAGTTGTTGGTAAATGTTTAGGAGTTGGATATTCTTTCAGTAGTAGTTGATAAATAAGGATTTATATCTCCTTCCAGTAACAACTAATAAATCAAGGAATGTATCTCTTTTTTGTAGTAACTAATAAAATCCTGAGTAGTAGCTTCCTTCCGGTTGTAGCTAGAGAAATTTTTAACAACAAGCTAAAGCTTTCCTTTGTGAAAGTAATTGAAGGAAAGTTTTAATAGTCTATGTGTGTTATTTTTACTATTT
This sequence comes from Pinus albicaulis, assembly GCA_034641835.2. Classification (NCBI taxonomy): domain Eukaryota; kingdom Viridiplantae; phylum Streptophyta; class Pinopsida; order Pinales; family Pinaceae; genus Pinus; species Pinus albicaulis. The sequence continues at coordinate 1,529,348,947 of CM076575.1, read as the reverse complement.
ATCTTGATTATTTTGATGCTCACACGAAATATTTCTAAAGTTTATATTAGTGTCGTAATATTATTCACTAGTGAAAGAAAGGTTTAAAATTCCCACAATATTGATTCACCACCCCCCGGCCCCACCACCCCCCGCTGCCCCCTTGTTAGTATTGTCCTAGTTTCTAAAAATTGATATTATAAAAATTAGGTTACTTTAGAATTAGCTTAACATGTGTATGAGAGACCAAGGACCACGGAAACTTAGAAGTAGGATACGCCAATAGGGCACTAATGTTCAATGGAAAATGTTGAAGCCTTGGTTAAACTGAGAGGGGGGGGGGGGTGAATCAGTTTAACACATTCATTAATTTTTAAAAAAATTCATTAAGCTCATTTACAACTTAATTTCATGATCAGCTTTATATGTGAACAATCTTAATATGTGACTAGCAAGTATAAAGATAATGTGATAGCAGAGACTTATTATGAGAGCAACAAATATTCAGAAAACTGAATAAACCATATCAACACATAAACATCACACATAGAGACAACATATATAAGTGGAAACCCATAAAGGGAGAAAACCACATATTATTGTTGTTGTGATGCAAAGGCAAGATCCAACTTCCTCTCACCACTTATTTTCTATAGGCACCAACCTACAAGAGGCTCCAACCTCAGTTATGCAAGCTACAACTTGCACGGAAGCTCCAACTCCCATCAATTTTCTGCAGGCACCAACCTACATCAGGCTCCAACCTCAGTCAGCTACAACTAACATCTATCAAGCTACAACTTGATAGGGAAGCTCCCACTTCCTCAATCTATCAAAAGAAAAACAGTTGACGATTTACCTTGGATATCAACTCTATTATGTACCTTCTTTAATGTTTTCCTACAGTCTTCATATGTGTCTTATATCTTCTCTGACTCTTCACATCATCTCCACCTTCTTCTTATTTTCTCTCTTTCAATTCTGCATTCTCTAACCACTTTATGGATATCTATGAGATATTATTTATAGAGATTTCCTTATGACTGTTAGCATTCCTCGGGGAATTTGAAATGAAAAGCCATGCCTCTTTGTCTTCTTCCTCCTCATTTCCTTTACCATCTCATTCAGAAAAAAATATAACAATATGCATTAATTTCAATGTTACAGTGGGTTATTTATTTTCCTCTGAAGACTTGCCTTTGAATCAAAAACAATATAAAAACAATTAAGCCATTTACATTTTTAGTTGCAGTAATAATTTCAGTTTAGTCCATTCAGTTTTGTCTCTCTTGTGAGTTTGTCTTCTCTGTTGTTGTAGTGTAACTATTTTTCATACTTTGTTCACTATATTTTTCAGTTCTGCATATTCTCCTGTTTTTTGTGCTTGTACATCTGTCAAGACCACATTCTCATTCCTGTGCATATTCACCTGTTCACTTCAATTGTTTGTCTGCTATATATATATATATATATATATATATATATATATATATATATAACTCCATTACAGTATATATAACTGCTGACTTTAAATTTGGGAAAATTCCAATACTTTGGTTTCCTTCACTGGCAATTTAAATAAATGAGTGTGGAGGCTTTAATATCACCATGGTTATAAAACCAATATAGGCCCTCTATGCAAGGTTCTCTCCTTATATTGTTTCAAGAAAATTAATGTTCATTCTCGACATTATAATTTAATATTTGAACTTTATAAACCATAACCCCAATGGTCAATCAATTCGCCTCATCAATCTTAACTCAACCATAATATATAAATATATATTACACTTCCCATTCAAACATTATGGTAAAACCCATGCCTTTTATTTGATTTATTTAGAAACCCTACCTTAGCATTTTATACAATGGTTTGACCTTCAGCTTATAATAAAATCTTAATGCAGTGCACCCCTTTCTTTCATATCAACCTTCAGACTTATTATTAACCTCAATACATAGGCCCTACTACCAATGTGATATTTTATAACACGTTCGCCATGGGTATTTAGTGAAACCTTCACAACATTAAACTAAAATGTTGGCGCCATTATAAAATAACCTTCGGGCCCCACCAATTTTAAAACATACCTCATATTAACGTGTACGCAAATTTAATCATGATCCGACAATTATTCGGTTCTCGTGCTCCAAAACTCGATTATGTGCCCATCCAACGACAATCGTGCAATGTCGCGCACATTAGATGCGCAGGTGATACTTGTTCCAAATCATGTGACTAACCGGTCACACTAGTTAACTTTCCCCTCGCATCCAATGGTCATCAGCTTATCGCGCCTCCAACCTCAATCCCACAATATCGTGCAAATTACGTGCACGGTGATTAATCTTCCAAAGTTGCATGATGTAAATGGTTTTAGAAAACCAGCTTAGGACATGTGGCGAGTAGAGACATATATCGCGTTATTTTTCGTTATACCACTTACCATTTTAATTGTCGCGTGAACCCACTAGTTTTTCAATGCCTATTTCACTGTTTGCTCAGGGTTCCGTCTAGCACATGGTTCTACTTCATTAAATTTAACTCTTATTAAAAAAATTCCTTCTCTCTCTCTTGTTTCCTCTTGTGTTCTCGACATTATAATATGGTGCTTCCATATGTTGAACGCTTGACTCCATTAGGTTCTCACTGTGTATTTACGGTTCCTTTCTTGGTCCTGTGCCTTGACTGGTTCCACAGTCGACTATGTTATTCCTTTGAAATGGGGTCTCATTTATTATTTAGTGCCTTTTCCATATAAGCTCCGCCTCTTGTTATTTTTTTATATTTGTTAAAGCCTTTGCGATATAAGCTCCGCCTCTGTTATTTGTTTATATATGGTTATGCTATGCCTTTAAACAACTCCGTTCTCTTACAACATTAGTCACTGTATCTCCCATTTGTTGCACATCCAAACTGAGTTTTATCTGCGTCTAACTGAAGTAACCCTTCTCTCCTTTGCCTTCCATTTTGTGTTAAGCGTTCAATGCTTCATTCCACAAGGATTAATTCATTCCACTCAAAGGGTAATAACTCAAATTCCTTCCTCAGTATAATAACTCTGGAAAAAAAAATCGAACTCTCTCTCAAATCTACTCTGTCCCCCCAGATCTCTTTTTGTTGCCTCTGTTACTCTACTATTTTGCTTCTCTTATTTGCCATCAATGAAAACATTTCCAACAGTCTCCCCCTTTGGCATTGATGGCAATACACTTCCTCTGCTTTCCTTTTAGGACCCTTTCTTTTGTTACTTGCTTTTCCTCCCCCTTTGACATCAATGGTAAAGGGTTGCCCATTTCCCAGTATGCTTTCCAAGTCTTGTCCATAGTTTTCTGATCTTGAGTACCTGTTCTATGCTATGCTTACTTGTTCTAGTTCTTTTGTGGCACTCCTTGTTGACTGGTATCCCCCTGGAATGATGTTTTCTTTTTTGTTCTCCCCCTGGAATGATGCTTCCTCTTCATGTCAGAGAGTAGCACCTGCAGATACTACCCCTAGTTTGTTTCTCAGATATTCAAATGGTTCTCTAGCAAGAGGTTTTGTGAATATATCTTCTATTTGTTCTTTTTTTGGCACATATTTTAACTTCACTACCTTCTGTGCTACTTGTTCTTTGAGGAAATGGTACTTGATTTGGATGTGTTTAGTTTTTGAATGAAGTACATGATTTTTTGATATACGTATTACACTTGTATTGTCACATTTGATAGAAATAGGCTCATCAATGCTTACCTTCATGTCTTGGAGAGTTTTTTTCATCCACATAACTTGTGTGCAACAAGCTGCTGCTGTTATGTATTCTGCTTCTGCTTTAGATAGAGAGATGGAAGTTTGTTTCTTACTTAGCCATGCTACCAGACTTTTTCCCAAATAGAATGTTCCTCCACTTGTGATTTTCCTATCATCCACATAGCTGGCCCAATCTGCATCTGTATATGTTGTCAAATTGAAGCTGTTTCTTTTTGGATACCATAGCACATAATGTGCAGTTTCTTGTAGATATATGAATATTCTTTTGACTACTAGTAAGTGATTTTGTTCTGGTGCTGCTTGATATCTTGCCACAAGTCCTACTGCCAACATAATGTCTGGTCTAGAAGTTGTTAGGTACAATAGACTTCCTATCATGGATCTGTAGAGTCTTTGATCCATATCTGCAGATTCATCATCAGCACATAGCTTGCATCCAGCGACCATGGGAGTTGACACAGGTTTGCAGTCTTCCATTTTGAACCTTTTCAAAATTTCTCTTAAGTATTTTTCTTGTGAGATGAATGTACCTGTGTTATTTTGCTGAATTTGAAGTCCTAAGTAGAAGGTGAGCTCTCCAGTCATAGACATCTCAAACTATGATTTCATCTCTTCAACAAATCCTTTTGCTAATTCATCTTTGCTTCTTCCAAACATGATGTCATATACATACACTACTACAATCAGCAGTTCATTTTCATTGGCCTTTATGTCAAATTGTTGTCTACTCCTCCTCTCCTAAAGCCTCACTTTTGCAAGTATTTTTCCAGTCTTGAATACCATGCATGAGGAGCTTGTTTCAGCCCATATAGGGCTTTCTTTAATCTGCACACATAGTCTTCTTTATCTGTTAATGAGAATGCTCCAGGTTGTTCCATGTAGACTTATTCTTCTAGATCTCCATTCAAGAAGTCAGATTTCACATCGATTTGATATACCTTGAAGTCATGGTAGCATGAAAAGGCCAAAAACATTCTAATAGCTTCCATTCTGGCTACAGGGGAAAATATTTCATCATAATCAACACCTTCAATTTGTGAATATCCCTTGCATACAAGTCTGGCTTTATTTTTGATTACCTGTCCTTGTTCATTCATCTTATTCTTGAATACCCATTTTCAGCCTATGATTTTTTTCTCAGTGGGTCTTGGAACTAATTCCCAGGTATTATTCTTCTCAACTTGGTCTAGTTCTTCATTCATATAATTCACCCAATATTTGTCCTTCCTGGCTTCTTGAAACTTCTTTGGCTCTATTTGTGATAACATAGCTAGGTATAACTCTTCTGTCTGTTCAACTAGCTTTCTTCTTCTCTGGACTCCTACACTCTTGTCCCCAATGATTTGTCTTCTGGATGGTTCTTTTGAGTGTATCTTAAGGGACCTTTTGAGTCTAACTCAGTATCTTCTGTTCTCTTGCTTATTTTTTCATCATCTTGGTTCTCTTCTTCATGATCTTTTGGAGGACTACTGCAACCTGTATTTCTTGTCTTGTTTGGTAGTTCTTCATCAAATCTTACATCGATGATTTCCACAATTTTGCGAACTGTTTTTTTGTAGAACCTGTAACCTTTACTCTTGGATTCATATCCTAAAAATATTCCTTCATCTTCTCTTGCATCAAACTTTCCCAGATTTTCATCATTATTTTTTATGAAACACTTGCTTCCAAAGACTCTAAAGTGCTTGATTGATCTTGATTTACCATGCCATAGTTCATAAGGAGTCTTGTCACTGTTTGGTCTAAAATGAGCTTTGTTAATAATATTCACAGCTGTGTGTACTGCTTCTGCCCAAAAGGTTTGGGGAATGTCACTTTCTTGCATCATAGCTCGAGCAATATGTTGTATAGACCTGTTTTGTCTCTCTGATACTCCATTCTGTTGAGGTGTACCTACAATTGTAAACTGTTGTTTTATTCCATGCTCATTGCATAGGTCTGCAAAATCATAGTCCGTGAATTCACCTCCTCTATCTAATCTGATGCACTTTAGCTTGCTTCCTGTTTGATTTTATGCCAATGCCTTCAATATATTGAATTTCTCAAGTGCTTCCAATTTATATTTGAGAAACGAAACCCATGTCATTATGGAAAAATCATCTATTATCAACATGAAATAGGATTCTCCACTTGGTGTTTTAGTTCGTGAAGGTCCGCACAGGTCCATGTGTACAAGTTGAAGTGGCCTACTTGTTGATAGATCTTATTTGGTCTTAAAGTATGTGCGGGTCTATTTGCCTAGTTGGCAAGATTTACATATGGTATTTGAGGGCTTCCTTATTGTTGGCATATCTCTGACTGCTTTCTTCTTGCTCAGACTGATGATGTGGTCGTAGCTAAGGTGTCCCAATCTTCTATACCATAACCATGACTCCTATAGTTTGCTAAGGTGGCAAGTTTCATTCTCTTCCTTCACTACATAGACATTAGTTTCTATTCAAACACCTTTGATCAGGTTCTTTCCTGTGGTGCTTGATCTTACTTGATAGTCTTGGGCTCTAAACAGAACTTCACAGCCTTTATCACACATTTGAATGACACTCAACAGATTTTCTTTCAACCCATTCACAAAAAGTACATCTTGGGCCTTTCCTCTGCCATTATCCAGACTGAATGAGCCTTTTCCTTTGATTTTCCCTGCTTTATCATTGCCAAAAGTAACATTTCCATATTTCTTATCATCAAAGGTTATAAACTTGCTTCTATCTCCAGTCATATGCTTTGAGCATCCATTGTCTAAATACCATTGGATTTTCAGACCTTGAGCTATTAGAGCTAGGTCACATTTATTTACCTTCTTTTTCCACTGCAAGCATCCTTTTGTTTGGTACCTTTTCTGAGATGATGGACCATATTCTCTGAGAGGACATATTGAAGATATATGTCCACCTTTGTTGCATACACAACATTTGATCATATCTTTAGTAGAATTATGAGTACGAGTATACTCTCCATGATTCATAAACCTCCTTGAGGTTTTGAACATCAGTATTTGTCCATATTTTCTGCATTCTATGATTTTATGGCCAAATTCCTTACAGTAAAAACAGTATCGATAAAAAAAAATTGCATACCTGATGAAAGGCTATCTTCTCCATTTGTTTACTTGAGATAATATTTTCACTGTTTGCATCCTTTGTTGGTTTGAATTGATTCTCCTTGAATGATAGTATGCAACAATATGTCCCAGCTTGTGGCAGGCATAACAGGTGGCATTTTTTATAGGAGGGAAGAATCTCCTTTGATGGCTTCCAAATTTGACATACTCAGGAGTATATAAGCCTTTTTCTGTTGACTGTTTATTTATTTCATTCTTTTTCATTAGAGGTTCCTTTTGGCTTCTGTCTACTTCATTGCAGGTTTCTTCTTCTGTATGAATCATCTGAGCTGCTTTATCATCCTTATCTTCTTTTACAAAAATGATATTTCTGTTTTTCTTTTCTTTTTCTTTACTTGATTCTCCTTCATAGCCTATCCTAGTTTTTATCAGAGGGAATCTTTGAGCATCTAGAATTTCATTCAACTTACCAGAGCTTGTCATTTGAGAAGAATTTATTGACATTTTCCTTTGGGAGTTTTCCAATTTATTCCTCAAGCATACTACTTCTTCTTCCAATTTCTCTTGTTCCTGAATTTTATCCTTAATTTGCTAAGTAAAATGTCTTCTACCTTCTTGGCTTCTTCAAGCTATACTTTCAACTGAATGAGGACTTCTAAATTTTGTTATTCTCTTACATATTTGAGGAGAATGTGTTTCTATTTTCTGCACTTCAATTTGAGTTTGTCAATTTCCTCCCAGGCACTTCTTAGCTCCCCCTCAAGATCAACTTCACCTTCTTCTTCATCTTCTAGAAGGAATCCTTCAAGTTTTTCTATAGCCAACAATAGAAATTTAGAGGTTCCTTCTTCACTTGAGGGTTCATCTGAGTCTTCAGATGCATTGCTGCCTTGTTGAGCATAGAAATAATTTCTATTGAATCACTTCCCTTTCTTAGATATGGTTTTCTATGATTCTTGACTCTGATTCTTTGTTTTATTGTGAGGACAGTTAGCGGCATAGTGTCCAACTCTTCCATAGTTAAAGCATTTAAATGGAAGTTTACCTTTATATTTACCTGAGCCTCTATCCAATTTCTTGAACAAATTTGGCCTCTTCTTCATCAGAGCCAAAGTATATCTCTTCCTTTTCTTCTTTATTATTCTCTGTCTTAAAGGTTGCCTCCCTTACATTTGACTTCCTCTGTGGAAGTCTCATCCCATAGGCTGTTAGGTTTCCAAGTAGTTGGTTCATGGTCAACGTTTTCCAATCAAATTTTTCTTCTATGGCATAAAACTTGGGGTTAAAGCTGGGTGGAAGAGATCTTATAATCTTTTGTACAATTACACATTCTGGTATGGTTTCTCCAAGAGCTTTCATATTATTAACAATTTCTGCAACTCTTAAGAATAAGCTGGTAATATCTTCATCATCATTCATTTTTAAATTTTGAAACTGAGCTCTATATACTTGAATTTTGGTTGTCTTCACCTTTTTGTTTCCCTCATGGACGTTTTCAAGAGTATCCCACATTTCTTTGGCAGTCTTGTTGTGCATTACTTTGATAAATTGTGCCTCACATAGTCCATTTAAGATTGCATTCATGGCCTTTGCATTAGATACAAAATATTGTTTTTCTTCTTTCTCTGAGTTAGTCGACTTTGGGGCATATCCAAATTCCACAGTAGCCCAAACTTCTATTCCTAGAGACATTATGTATGCTCTCATTCTGATTTTCCAGAAGGCATAATTTGCACCGGTGAAGAAGGGCGCTTTGTCAGTAGATCATCCTTCTTGAATCGCCATCTTGGGGACCTAGGATCTCCTTTCTGTTGTTAAACTAATACAAAAGGAACCTGCTCTGATACCAATTGTTGAACCCTTAGTTAAACTGAGAGGGGGGGGGGTTGAATCAGTTTAACACATTCATGAATTTTTAAAACTTTTCATTAAGCTCATTTACAACTTAATTTCATGATCATCTTTATATGTGAAAAACCTTAATATGTGAGAAGCAAGTATAAAGATAATATGATAGCAAAGACTTATTATTAGAGTAGCAAGTATTCAACATACTGAATAAACCATATCAACACGTGAACATCACACATAGAGACAACATATATAAGTGGAAACCCATCAAGGGTGATAACCACATATTATTATTGTTGTGATGCAAAGGAAAGCTCCAACTTCCTCTCACAACTGATTTTCTGTAGCCACCAACCTACAGGAGGCTCCAACCTCAATTTTGCAAGCTATAGCTTGCATGGAAGCTCCAACTCCCATCAATTTTTTGCAGGCACCAACCTACAGGACGCTCCAACCTCAGTCAGCTACAACTGACATCTATGAAGCTACAACTTGATAGGGAAGCTCCAACTTCCTCAATCTATCAAAAGAAAAATAATTTCTAATTTACCTTGGATATCAACTCTTTTCTGTACCTTTTGTACTGTTGTCCTCCTGTCTTCATATCTGTCTTATATCTTCTCTGACTCTTGACAGCATCTCCACCTTCTTCTTATTTTCTCTCTTTCAATTCTGCTTTCTCTAACCGCTTTATGCATATCTATGAGATATTATTTATAGAGATTTCCTTATGACTCCTAGCATTCCTCAGGTTTTCTGAAATGAACAACCATGCCTCTTTGTCTTCTACCTCCTAATTTCCTTTACCATCTCATTCAGAAAAAAATATAACAATATGAATTAATTTCAATATTACAGTGGGTTATTTATTTTCCTCTGGAGACTTGCCTTTGCATCACAAACAATATAAAAACAACTAAACCATTTACATTTTCAGTTACAGTAATAATTTCAGTTCAGTCCACTCAGTTTTGGCTCTCTTGTGAGTTTGTCTTCTCTGCTACTGTAGTGTAACTGTTCTACATACTCTGTTCACTATATTTTTCAGTTCTGCATATTCTCCTACTTTCTATGCTTGTACATCTGTCAAGACCACATTCTCATTCCTGTGCATATTCACCTGTTCACTGTAATTGTTTGTATGTCATGTGTATATATATATATATATATATATATATATAACTGCGTTACAGTATATATAACTGTTGACTTTAAATCTGGGAAAATTCCAATGCTTTGGTTTCCTTCACTGGAAATTTAAATAAATGAGTGCGGAGGCTTTAATATCACCATGGTTATAAACCCAATATAAGCCCTCCATGCAAGGTTATCTCCTTCTATTGTTTCAAGAAAATTAATGTTCATTCTCGGCATTATAATTTAAGATTTGAACTTTATAAACCATAACCCCAATGGTTAATCAATCTGCCTCATCAATCTTAACTCAACCATAATATATAAATATATATTATGCTTCCCATTCAAATATTATGGTAAAAACCATGCCTTTTATTTGATTTATTTAAAACCCGACCTTAACATTTTATACAATGGTTCGACCTTCATCTTATAGTAAAATCTTAATGCAGTGTACCCCTTCCTTTAATATCAACCTTCAGACTTATTATTAACCTCAATACATAAGCCCTACTACCAACGCGATATTTTATAACACGTTTTCCATGAGTATTTAGTGAAACCTTCACAACATTGAACTAAAATTTTGGCACCATTATAATATAACCATCGGGCCCCACCAATTTCAATACATACCTCGTATTAACGTGTACACAACTTCAATCATGATCCCATAGTTATTCAGTGCTCACACTCTAGAACTCGATTATGTGCCCATCTGACGACAATCGCGCAATGCCGCACACATTAGATGCACAGGAGATACTCATTCCAAATCACGTGATGAACCAATCCCACTAGTTAACTTGCCCCTCGCATCCAACGGTCGTGGGCTTATCGTGCCTCCAACCTCAATCAGATGATCCTCGCACAATATCACGCAAATTAGGTTCAAGGTGGTTAATCTTCAAAAGTTGTACAATGTAAATGGTTTTAGAAACCACCTTAGGACATGTGGCGAGCAGAGATATATATCACGTTATTTTTCGTTATACCACTTACCATTTTAATTCTCACGTGAACCCACTGGTTTTTGAATGCCAGTTTCACTGTTTTCTTAGGGTTTCGTCTAGCACATGGTTCCGCTTCACCAAATTTAACTCTTATTAAAACAATTCCCGCTCTCGCTCATGTTTCCTCTTGAATTCTCAACATTATAATACAGTGCTTCCATATGCTGAATGCCCGACTCTGTTAGGTTTTCAATGTGCATTTATGGTTCCTTTCTTGGTTCTGCGCCCTTACTGGTTCCACAGTCGACTGTGCTATTCCTTTGAAATGGGGTCTCATTGATTTTTTAGTGCCTTTGCCATCTAAGCTCTGCCTCTTGTTATTTGTTTATCTTTGTTAAAGCCTTTGCCATATAAGCTCCGCCTCTGTTATTTGTTTATCTCAGGTTCCATTGTGCCTTTAAAAAACTCTGTTCTCTTACAACATTAGTCACTGTATCTCCCATTTGTTGTGCATCCAAACTGAGTTTTATCTGTGTCTACCTGAAGTAACCCTTCTCTCCTTTGACTTCCATTCTGCGTTAAGTGTTCAATGCTACATTCCACAAGGATTAATTCATTCCAATCAGAGGGTAATAACTCAAATTCCTTCCTCAGTATAATAACTCTGGAAAAAAGAATCGAACCCTCTCTCAACTCTACTCTGTCCCCAGAGATCACTTTTTGTTGCCTCTGCTACTCTGTTATTTTTTCTTCTCTTCTTTGCCATCAATGACAACATTTCCAACAGAAAATATTTGTGTTTTGGAAAGTAAGGATGAAAACCTATATTCAAACACTTGTTGTTGATGTATGGGATATAATTGAAGAAATATACTAAAATCCTGAAGCCTTGATTATTGGATATTAGAATATGGAATTTATAGGAAATTCTCAAGCTATGAATGCTCTATTATCTCACATCCCAAAATCAAATCTAGTTATGATCGTGGATTGCACTACAAAATTTAAGTAGGACAAGAGGAGCACTTTATATGAAGGTGAACATAAGGTAAAGCATGACAAAATTCAAGGTTTTAGAATGCAATTTGAGTCTTTGAAGATTAATAATGATGAAGATATTGCTAAATAATTTCTTAGAGTTGATGAGGTTATGAACACTATAAGAGGTATTGATTAATATTTAAAAGAGCCAATAATATTTTCAAAGGTGTTAAGATATCTCCATAGTATATTTAGTACCAAAGTTTCACCCATAGAGGATATGAAAGATCTGACGACTCTTACTTTGGATCAAGTACTCGACATTCTTATTTCCTATGAGACGAGAATATTTAATGGCAAGCTAGAAAAAAATAAATCAACCTTCAAATTAGATAAGAAGCCCAAGGAAGAACATAATTATTTATTTTTTGAATTAGATGAAGAGAAAGCTATTTTCATGAGGAACGTGAAGAGAGCCTCAGGAAAGTACAGAGGTAAGATACCTTTCAATTTCTTTAATTGTGCTAAAGTAGGTCACTAAGCTTCCAAGTGTCTAGAAAATAATAAGAATGGATATGACCCAAGAGAGAATTTTAGAAAAGTAAAAAACGATAAAAATAAGAATAAGAAGAAAATATTTTCCACTTAAAATGTGAACACCTATGAAAGTGAACGAATCTAATTATCGGATGAGTACAAATATTATGAAAGTTTAAAGGAATTTATGCTCATGGTCATAGCCAATTTGGAAGTAGAATTTTTCGATTCTAATGGGGAAGAGGTTGATTTTCGCTTAGAAGTTGAGTTGGTCAATGATCTTGAAGATATTCATAGTCTTAGAAGGAAAAATAAACTAAAAAAGAGGTTTTTAGTCAAGTACAAAGTTGAATCTAGCTCATGCAAATTGGAGAAGGTAAGAAGATTCAATAAAATCTAAATGAGCAGGTCATTGAGAAAAATCAAGTATGTGAAATACATGAAGGAGAAATTATTATGATACGAAAAGAATTCGAAAAGTAAAAAAATTGGTTGAGATTTAATGAGAAATTTTGAAAAGTCATAGAAATCTGAAATGAGATCCTTAATGCAACATGGCATCAAAAGGAAATATAGCATAGCAGAGACTCCACAATATAATGGTGTAGTAGAAAGAGCTAATAGATAGTTCAGCAGTTGACTAGAGCCATGATGGAAGAAATAAATGTTCAATAGATATTTTGGGTTGAGGCCATTCAGATAACAGTGGTGGTTCCAAACAAAGAACACTTTACACCAAACAGGGATAAACTCCATATGGTCTCGGGTATGACATACTTGCTACAATCAAACATTTTAAAATGTTTGAAAGAAATTGTTATATCAAAAGGAATGATGAAACACTTGGTAAGTTCAATGTAAGATATGATGAAGGTATTTTTCTTAGATACTCTCAAAATATCAAGGGATATATAAGCTACAACAAGAATACAAAGATGATAGTTGATTGCACTGATGTTAAAGTTGATGAATATATTGATTTTGAAGACAATCAATGAATAACTATCAACTTCAATGATCCAATCTGCAATGATGGGATGGAAGATGAGCCATTTTCTATATGAATACATTGAAGAACCCCTCAGTCCACAATCTAGATATCCTACAAGGTATGTGTAAAAATTCCACTCAGCTCACCAAATTATTGACGATTGAAATTTAAGCATTGATAGATGAAGAATATTATTAAAGCCCCCTACAAAATCACATGTAGCTCTTTTTTCTATTATGGAACCAACAAATTTTTCTCGGGCTAGCCAAGATGATAATTGGTTAAAGGCCATGAATGCATAGGTTGACCAAATTAAGAAAAATTCGACATGGGATCTTTCTCTAAGGCCAACAAACAAGAATGTGATTGGCACAAAATGGATCTTCAGTAACAAATTGAATGAACATGGTGAAGTGGTACGAAACAAAGAAAGGTTAGTTTGTGATGGCTATGCCCGAATTTATGTTTTTTTTATGAAACCTTTTCTCCTATCAATTTATTAGAGGAAGTTAAAAAAAAATTGGCTTTTACAAGTTTCAAGAAATTTAAGATATTTCAGGTGGATGATAAATCTAGCTTTTTAAATGGAGAATTCTAGGAATAATTCTACATTGAGTAGCTTGATGGTTTTCAACTATATCATAATCCTAGTTATGTTTTCAATATGAAGAGGCCTTGTGTGGTCTCAAGAAATTCCTAATAGCTTGGTACTCCAATTTCGAAGGTTATTTTCTCATGTGTGGCTTTAAAAGGCGTGAAATCGATAGTAACTTGTATGTGAAATATAATGATGGATTTGTTTTAGTGGTGTTTTTATATGTTAATGATATTATGTTTTCTAGTGATTCAGATTCTCTAACTTTCCAGTTTGCAGTTGCTATTAAAGTTGAATTTGTGATGTTTATGCTTGGAGAGCTTTCATATTTCCATGGTTTGTAGATTGGATAATCTTCAAAGTGAATTTGTATTTCACAAAAAAATTATCTTAAGGAATTTTAAGTAAAGTTTCCATAGAGGAATGTTATTTGGTAAGAAATCCAATAGTTACATGATGCAAGCTCAAGAAGACTGATGAATCACCAACAGTGGATCAAAATTTATACATATCTATTATTGTCATCCTCTTATATTTGAAATTATCACAACCAAATATCATGCAAGAAATCAATATTTTTGGAATATTTCATGAAGCCCCCAGACAAAATAATCTCCTATTAGAAAATATGATTCTCATGTATTTAGAGACATAATGGAATATTTGTTTTGGTACCCTAGAATTACATATTTTTTTTCTAACTTATTTTACTTATGTTGATTGGGAAGGTGATGTGGATGATAGAAAGAGCACTAGTGGTGGTGCTTTCTTTCTTGGTTCACGTATTTTTTTCTTTGTTAATAAAGTAGAAAGCTTCAATTTATCTCTCTATTGTTGAAATATAATCTATAACATCAACATTTTTTTTCTCTCAACTCTTATGGATGAAGGATACTTTAAAAGATATAGAAGTGAGATTTGATCAACCTAGAGAAATCATATGTGATAATACAAGTGCAATAAGCATGTCCAAGAACCTTGTTTTCCATTAAAATACAAATCATATTGAAATCAAATACAATTTCCTAAGAGAACAAGTTTCAATTCAAATTGTAAAGTTGGAGTATGTAAGTAAAAAAGAGAAGGTAGTTAACATATTTTCCAAACCTCTCCAAACATATCAACATGAGTGATTAAGGAAAATATTGGGAGTAGTTCCTCTTACCTCCCTCCACTTGATATTCCTAAAGAGGGAAAAAGGTAGAAAATAAGCACTCATCATGTTAATAGAAATTTTTCATGTCCAAAGGATCATCTAGACAAGGGGAGGTAAGTTTCAGGGGGGCCATGTTGTTTTCTTTTCCCTTAATGTCAAAGGGGGAATAGTGCACCAAAGGGGGAGTAATACCCAAAGGGATAGTAATACCAAAAGGGAAAGTAATACCCAATCGTAGAAAAAATTATTAATCTCTTGAGGATAATAAAATTTGTATATATGATTTTATTGATTAATTTTAAGTGATGCTTGAAAAGAAAGCCCAATTTTACAAATTGTTAATAAGGTATACTAGTATTGTTTTGACTTGGAAATTATAATATTTATGATTACTATTTTTATTAGTTATTTTAATTTAGTTTTTATATGAACCATTAATTTAGGGAAAATAAATAAATGTTATTAGCTTTTAACATAAAATTTATAAAAACTAAAAAAAATGTAATTTCCTTTTATTTTATTACTTTTTCAATTATCTCGACAAAAAATACTCTATCTGACATCTCATTTTAAGCAAGAAGGTTTCAAAAATGTGTATTTATTTTTACGTTTATAGGTGTCCAACTATTGCAATTGGCCACTTCAATCTTTTTGGTAATTAATATTTTTGATAAGATGGTATAAATTGAAATATTCTAGTACATTCTCATCATCACAACTACATCAATGGATGAAATTCACACCAATAACATTATTGCATATCTAAATGACATGTTTAAACCATAATTAAATATATTATTTTTAAAAAATGATTGGAAATTTATCATACCATGTGTTTATTTACATCTATCAACATTAACACCAAGCGAAGGGATATGGGAAGATCAACCAAACTAAAAACCAACTCAACAATTCTACATTTAAAAAAATTATAGTGAAAATTTACTATACTACCAACCACATATCTATAATTAAAAATTAATATATACAATAAAAAATGACATCGTTCTATAGTTATGAAAGGTATTCCATCCTCTGTTGTTGTTAGCAACATGGAACTTGGGATTTTGGAATTCGCTATTTTTACCAATAAAAGAAATACAAGAAATCACATCCTCGTTAATTAAGAAATCCAAACAATCAGCTACAGCAATGTGGCTTGGGGTTATGAAATTTCTTCTTGAGCTCAATAAAATCCAAAACAACAACATTCAAAATATATAGGAAACATGCTTTATGTAAGCAATATTTTGTTCATGAACAGTCTGGATCATTGCCTTCTATCAGTCAGTTGCCATAGGGAAGGTTAAGATGGGTCATAAATATGAAGCAATTGATCATACATGAAGTCAATATTAGGAACGATCACACCGCTCCCCTCTCTTGATTGACTACCATATACTGATATAGTCCTATATATTTTTTGAAGACTAATATGGATCATAACGTTTAAGAGAAATATCATACCTAAATATTCGTCATTGATACATCCAACTAATGGGCTTGAGACACCCAACTTTACCACAACACACGGAGGGTATAAAGCGACATAGATTTTGTTGCAATCGAAATTCATTTTAAGTGAAATGTAGTAGTATTTACCTAATTAATAGAATTTTTCAGAGGTTATATTTGAACATTTATTTCCACTCTCCAAGTTAAGAATTTATGTGAAAAGTCATTTTTCAAAATGGAAATAGATTTAGAAATTTTTTCCTAACCATGATTTAATAAAGGATATACTAACCCGATCAAGATGATATTGAGAATCAAATATAAGGATCTTAGAATCTCCTTGTTCTTCTTTTCATTGAAGAGGATAACCCAATTGGTGCTTTGTGATGGAGTAAGTCTAAACGAAGATAGAAGAAGATATTACCAATTTGTTAGAAGGTTATCTATAAAAAATATTTATTTTTTTAATTAAGTGTTGAATTTTTAGTAAAATATTAATGGAATGGTGGATTGAGTTGATATTGAAATATAAATTTTGTTTTGAACTCGCTGGACTTCCCTGCAATGAATATGGTACCCTATTTTTTCTTTTTTTCTGTTGGGACTCAAATATGCCTAATTTTCCACTATATATTACCACCATTCATAACCTAAATTCGGACACCTTTACACTCATTTCACACCATAATTCCATCACTTGTAGTCAATTCATGACTTACACCTCGTGGTTGATTATCATTAGTTTTATTAGATTTTCTATGATTAGAGATGATTTAGTCATTATTTTCTAATGAAGATTTTTATCAGTTCATTTTCTGCACGATTCCATTGGTGAAATTCTTCACAAGCCAGTTAAACTGGTTACTGCAAGTAGAGTACGGAAATGTCCATTTTGGAGTTTCGACATCCCAACATGATTTCAGGAAAAATGATGAACGTTAGTTACCAAAATAATTTTTTAATACCTTCCCATGAATTTGATTGCATCCAGGCTGCACATGTCGGTTCCTATGAACTGATTAATGAATTTGCGCAAAATTTGCAAAGTTTTCAAACCACCAAAGTCGACCTCGATATGTGTGCATATCGAGGTGAATCTGGAAAATATAAGAGAATAGGTTTATTAAAAATATAACCAACTATGTATATACAAAATGGTTTCTCCAAATTCGAATTATTCTAAAAGTTATACACAGTTTTTGGAGGCAGTTTGGTAAAAAATGATTGTTTTTCCAGCATTCTAGAACCTTGCAAAAAGAGCCAGACAACCAACTTTGGATATCATTTTTGAGAATATGGATTTGAATGAGACAAATCCAAGAGAGGTTTTTATTGAAAAATAATAAATTAGGATCCCTCCAAATATTTTTCCAATATTATCCATGGTTAGGAAGATATGCAATCTCTTTGAGGTCAGTTTGTTAAAATTGTTCATTTTTCCAGAATTGAGGAAAATTACTAATTCACCTTCTAAATATTGTAAATGGCTCAGCCATGTTTTGTATTTTAATATTGGGAAGTTTTTGAAGGATGAGGAAGACCATGTGTGAACATGAGACAAATTATTGAAGGAATATATGTAAGTGAAGTTATTATTTGAATCTTAACACAATTTGACTTTGCTATGAATTCTTTGTAAATGTTATGGTTTTGGTTAATATTTAGGCATTGATTTAGTTTATACTTGTTGTAGGAGTGGAAAAGGCCTACCATATCCTGGAGGTAAGTTGTGTAAAACATCATAGGAAAGATCTAGGTGTAGGGATTGTTTTCTGAAAGAATTTGCTAATTAAATTTCGTAATTACGATTTTGTACTCAAGATTATAATTTATTTCCTTGAAATTAAACAGATAGTTCATAATCAACTCATTGAATACCAAAATGAATGGTTTTGGTCAATGATTTGATTGCATGAATAACCCCTTTGTTACAGGTTTAATATTGGAATATTTAGAGGTGACTCTTGATTGGATAAACAAGAGATTAATAACTCCATTTCTTTAAAATATGAATTAAAATCGATTATGTGTCTTATAGATCAGCTATAATTTCCTGTAACATTGTGTTTTGGCAACCAAGTATTTGAAAGCAATGCAATGAGACCATTGAATGATTGTTTGGAGTTTTAGTTTAGTTTGCAATTCATTATAACTGTAATTAGTTATTGGTAGAACCATGAGTCAATGTGCTTATGTTTGAATGATTTATTGAGTTTGATTAAAGTAATCTAAGGATAAAATAGTTTTGTATTTTGTAGTATTTTAGATCTGAAATCATGTTAATTAGAATCTTGGTTTACTTAGTTTCTTTTCAAGCAATTGCAGAGTGGTGACAGAGGTTAGTTTGAATGATTATTTCATTTTTTTTATCCATCCCGGGAACTAGATTAGTTTAAGTCTTGTTTGTTCATTGACTTAGTTTAAGATAATTTGAATGAGGGTGAATTTTATTGGGATTAAGATTTAACATAATTTTTCTATCATTTTAAAGTAGTCTTGATTGATTTAAGCTTCTTGTATTTATATTAGATAGATCTTCCTACTTAGATTGAGATTTCCATTACTTATATTGAAATTAAGATCGTTTAAATAGTAATTTGCACTGCTTGGATTTTGACTAATATTTCTCCAATGTAAATTAGAGTTATTTTATTTGAATTTAATTTAAGATTGATTGAATTTGGTTAATTTAAATCAAGGTAGAGAGAGATGAGTTCTAGTTTACTTAATTGATAGAATAGTGTTTGCTTAATGATCATTAATAAGGAATTTATATGTGTTGATCATAAGCTGAGCCAAATGCATGGTACAACTCAGAGCCTATGAGACCCATGTTGAAAATTAAATATTAAAAGGTTTAATCACTAATTAATACTCTCAACAGTGTCAAATAAATTCTGCACCAAGATCGTTATTAGTTGTCCATAATGTTGTCTAGAAATAATTTTTAGCTTTGTAATTAACTGAGTAAAATTCTAATCATAAGGTAGGTATCTACATGAGCTTGATTCTCTTATATTGATGAATAAGATACCCTAATTGGTTCTTTGTGTCATATCATGTATATATCTAGATAGGTGAACTAATTATTAAAATTGTTTCTATAAATATTTAAGAACTGGTTATTTGATTAAGTTTATAGGTTAAGTTTAATGATCTTGGTCATGTATTGCTTTCTAATATATTATAATTTAAAATTAGGAGGAATAGATTATATTGTACTTTGTAGAGATTAATTCTTTGTGTGAGAAACAAAGAAAAAAGTCTTGTATAACTGTATAATTATATTTTAAATTATATGACTTTATAATTAACCATTAAACTATCAATATATTTTTTTTATGATATTTAGTTTGATTAAGCGAAAAGTCACCGAACAAAAATTCTTGTTGATTTTATCTTTGGAGAGTGGAAACAAATATTCAAATATGACCTAAGAATTGCATTTCATCTTAGAAATACAATGAGATTTCACTTACAATGAATTTTAATTGAAACTGAATCCATCGTTGGAATTAATTATTCCTGGTGTTGTTCTGAGTTTTCATTGTGAGTCCCTAGGTGTCATTCTAGAAGTATTTATTTCCCTATGTGCGTGAGTTATTTATGAGTCATAGATCCACATTCTTCTGATCTTATCATCTAGAAGTTGGTGATATATAGCTATATATTTAACATGTTACATGTTGAATAATATGATGGGTGATTTATTCCGTGTGAACAATATCTCTTCTCTCTTCATATTTCTATCATGGTATCATAGTCTATTCTCGCATGACTCCTTCATGGGAGGGATAGGAATATGTGCGAGAGTCTTGATTTTATTGATTATATGTAAATATATTGGTTGAGTGTTTGATTTCCATATTTCTTGTGTGTATTTTTTTTCTTGTGTGTTGTGCATTTTGCGCTGTTCAGGTGTTGCAATCTGTTTGTTTTGCAGTAGAATTGTGGAGATTTTTTTATTGGTGTGGATCAAATTGTCTTAAAAAAATAAAAAATAAAGATCAAACATTATATCAGCACTTTGAAAATATTTAAAGGAGTGATCGTGCACTAAATGACAAAAAAAATACAAATTTTGGATCTAATATCCAAGAGTGATCTAATTTTGGATCTAATTTTGGATCTAATATCCAAGAATTGTAGGCTATTCTAATTCTTCACACAAAGCGCATGACAATCATTGGTGTTGGGTTTTTTAAACATTGAACATAGTGGTTTGGGCATTAAATAAATTCCATCATATATGAATATTTCCAACTCCAATCAACATCCAACGTAAGTGGAATAATCTATTATTAGAGTGCATGGAAATTTTCTATCAGATGGAAGTTTTATTGATACCCTAATTTCCAAGAGGTGAAATAGTTTTGCAACAAAGAAATGGGTAGTTATTGTCATGTGCTAATAGATAGTAGCTAGCACAGAAATGGAGTGTAAGGAGGCCATTCGTTGAATATAGAATTTTATTAGTAGTCATGAAATACTTTAAGTCATGAGACAACGGCTATCGTGAGCCACTTGTTGTTCAGGGAAAAATATCTTGAAGTTTAGAAGCATTGGAAAATCTCAGTAGTCCATAATATGTAAACTATTGCATTTTTATTGATGTATTGTAAGTTTATTCACATTTATAAGGATTTTATATAAACTCTCTATATAATGTTGGTAATTTTTAAGGTAAAATAATTTTATATTGTAAAATGTGGGGGAATCATTTTTATAGAAATGGAAATTGACAATCTTTTTTTTTGAAAAAATCATGGAAAATTATCACACTTGGGAATATTAACCCCTAAAATTTTCCATGTTGTTGTTGTAGATTCACTATTAATTTATAAGTTCAATTTTATTTTGGAAGTATTCACATGGAAAAGGTATTTTTCTGGAATTTAATTTTCACGTGGAGAACGACTTTCATTTCTTTTCAAAATTTAAGTCATTTAATCTATAATAATAATAACAATAATGATGATTTTTGACTTGTAGATGGATTTAGGTATTAAATAATTGATGCAATGTTGATTTACGAAAAGTTGAAGTGAGTTAATTTAAACTATCACATCAACATCAAGACGCTGCTAGCTAAAGAAAGGATCCAATGCTATAGAGGTTTTGTCGATCAACTCCACATTTAGATTATCTTGTGAGAAGATATTCTTTGAAGGTGGTGAAATAAAGAAAAAAATAAAAATTTGTTGGTATATGTTTTATGGTGGAGTTTTATATTGTAGTGTGCTATTACACAAGCGTATTGTTAGAAATCAAATGACACAAAACCATAAATAACAAGCCAACTATTGAAAAAATTAATGCAACCCATCGTGCTCAAGGAGCATTAGTCATAAGAAGTTCTTAATAAGGTTAAGCTGTTACGACCCATCATGCTCCGGGATCATTAGTAAATGCTATTTTATAAGGACAAGTTGTAGAAATTTCTGTTGACGACATTCTATACCCATAATTCTATCCTAGATAATTAGTGAATATAGATGAAGGTTATATATTCAATATATGGTGGAAATTACATAGGATGGTTGAGTATCGAGACTCACCCGTTTCACTCTGGGAGGATGAGAAGAGTAATTTTTTTAAAGCATGTCAACGATGGTCTCAAGTGGTTATGTCTTGAATGGGTCGAGTGGGAAGCTCAGAAGTGTGGTGAAGAAAAGATCATAAACCATGATATTGCAGAGTGGATATGAGTGCTAGTGATGATCATATCAGACAAACATGAAAAATATTCAATTTATTTTTGTAATGTTTGTTACTTGTAAGCATTAAGGGAGGGTGTTGGAATTAATTCTTCCATGTGTTATTCTGAGTTGTCATTGTGAGTCCCTAGGTGCCATTCTAGAAGTAGTAATTTCCCTATGTGTGTGAGTTGTCTATGAGCCATAGATCGACCTTCTTCTTATCTTATCATTTAGAAGTTGGTGATCCAAAAATATATATTTAATATGTTACATGCTCAATAATACGATGGGTGATCAGTGTTGTGTGAACAATCTCTCTTCACTCTTCAAATTTCTATCATCCATGCGATTTTATGCTTTTTATTACAAGTTTATCATATAAATTAAAAAAACTCTTTATAGATTACTCTACAAATTTAGTTTTATTTTACTTTATTTTAATAGTTATTCACATTCATGAGACATCATAGATAATAATATATAAAAGAAAGAAATTCATCTATTTTATTATTTTTTGTTTAATTTTTTAAATATGAATATTTATATTTTTTTAAAAGGATTACATAAAATTATAAAAAAGCCATCCTTATAGCTAAATGGAATTTCCAATAAAATATAGCTAAATGGTATTTCCAATAAAATTTTGATGAAAATTGTGATCATATTACTCATAGAAAAATATGGTAAATGGCTTTATAAATTTTTCATTGTGTGAAACTTGAATAGGAATATTTCCACAATTTGGCACAAAATTGTGTAACTAATATTATATGGAATAGAATTTATCAATAAGCTTAATAATTTGTATAAATATTGAGTTTTATAGTAATACCTTGTTGAAATATCTCACCCCCAAAAAAAAAAGGTCGACATGGAAAAGGAAGTGAAATTTAATTCTGAAGCGGTCTTCTACAATTTTAGAGAAATATGTACCATTCAATATTCTTTGACTATCTACTGCTATTTCCCCTAAAACTGAATGCATGTTACCCAGTTTATTATAAGTATTAAAGTCTCTAACCTTTGGATTATAATTTTCTCCAATCTTTGAAGAATAGGCCAAACCACAAAAGTAGTGTTGACCTCTATTGCTATTGTATACAGTAATTTCCGGTGGATTATTGGAAAGGTCGATCAAAGGTTCACACTAAACGGCTATTGATATCGTTAATAGACATGAACTTAAAGATCAGATCACAATCTGCTTTATATCTAGAGCTTGGTGTAGCTTACACTCAATGATTTCGACTTGTTCTTGATTTTATATTCTTAAATCAATAAAATATATTGATATATCAAATTTTAATAAGTTCAATAAAGTAATATTAATAAGTTTTATTTTAATACTAAGGTTAAGTTTAAACTTAATAAATTTAATTTAAATTTAATAAATTTAACATTAATATTAATATTAATATCAATATCAAATAATTAATAATAAATTTTAATGGTATTGATATTATTAATAATAAGTTTATGATGATATTGATGTAAATATTAACATTAATAATAATATTGTTAAAGGAATCTAGCTGAAGTGGTATGGTTCACAATTTGTGTCCTAAGTAGTGCGGGTTTAAGTGGTCCTTGTGACATGTCTGAAATATTCATTTGACCATGTAAAATAGTGGCATATTATTATTAATATTCAGAGTAAATTTACTATTTAAATTAAATTAGATTTACGATTAAAATACTAATAACATCAATTCATAATTAACACAAAAAACCTTATTTCTTAATACATGTCAAGATGCTAAAATTGAAAAAAAAAACATAAAACTAACTAATTCGTCACTTTATTTTAATTTATTATGATATTGTTAATTATAAAATGAATTATTATATAAAGAAAATATATATACATGTGAAAAAGATGTGAAACAAGATTCTTATCCATAGAGATATACCCCTATCTACTGTGGATATTCATAATCTATAAATATGGATTGTTACTATGACATGGAACAACACCATGTATTATAATTACCAAATTCCCATAATCTATATATAGAGATTGTTAATACACCATGGACCAGCACCATGTCTTATTAATACGACATGCCTAAAAAACTATAACTCATTTCACATGACACTTTGTCATATAACATTTATTTTAATTAATAAATTTACTTAAAAGAGAAAAAAACATAACTACTTTGGAGGTAAATCTCAGTCTTTTGTTTGTGTATACTACTAAGAATATTCTAGAATATTCTATAGAGGATAAATCCCTATCATTAACTTAATAATTATTGATAGTTAAATTAAAACTATGAAAGACACACACACACACATATATACGGTATTTTACACACATATATAAAGCGTATTCCTTTAGGTTAATAATCCCATGGGTTTTAATACATTAATATTTTTCAGTTTTATACTATTAATGTATTGATCTATTAATATTAATGTATTCATGGTTTAAAATTTATTAATGATTTATAATTTTTTAATAGTTTGTAATGTATTAATAATATTCGAATATATTAATGTGTTGATGGTTTTTAATATCTTAATATTATTTATGCTTATAGTATTAATATGAGGGCTTAAATTTTGGCAATGGTACATCATCCGTTTGTGCAAAATATTGTATGAAAATGAAAATCAACCATGGCTAGACATTTACTAACATGTTTCTTAAATGGTGTATATTATTTTTATTGAGGTTTATACAGGTTCAATTTATATTATTTGATAAGGTTTAAGAGTGTTCCCTTCACTTAAATATTTTTCCTATGTGTTTATAATCCATTCGGATTCCTGTATCAATATCTATGTTGGGACTTATATAGCTTGGGTTTATAATATTTATCCATTGGGTTTGATATTATTCCCTTGGGCTTATAATCCCTTGGGTTTTTAGTATTAATCCTTTTGGTTTTAATTCCGTTGGGTTTATAATGTCAATCCCTTGGGTTTATTAATATAAAGGCTCTTATTCCTAGGGTACAATATTATTCATAGGGATTATAATGTTAATCCTTAAATCTAATATAAATCCTCTTTATTTTTATAATCATGGTCAATTGTGGTTCATCCTAACATTGTGATCAATATTTTCTTAATGTGGAAATCAACATTGTTCCAACATCACATAGTGATAAATATTGTTTCCATATGAAAATCAATCATGGTCAACCATGGTGCAATGTCACATTGTGACAAATATTGTCTCAGTATGAAAATAAACCATGGTGCAACGTCACATTCTCACAAATATTGTCACAATACGAAATATTATTCATACATTTTATAATATTAATCCTATAGTTTCATATAAATCCATTGGCTTTCAACCATGTTCCAATGTCACAATGCAACAAATATTGTCTCAATATCAAAATCAATCATTGCCAATCATGGTCAGTCATGGTCCAATGTCGCATTATGACAAATATTGTTTCAATATGAAAATCATCCATGGTCCAACGTCACATTGTGACAAATATTCTATCAATATGAAAATCAACCATGGTAAACCATGGTCAACAATGTCTACTTAAGGGATTACAATATTTATATTAGGGTTTGTATAACTTGGGTTTAAAATATTTACCACTTAGATTTTTAGTATTAATCCCTTTGGTTTATTATTTCCTTGGCTTTATAATATCAATCCCTTGGGTTTAATAATATAAGCGTTCTTATTCCTAAGGTTTAATATTATTCATAGGGTTTATAATATTTATCCTTGGGTCTAATATAGATCCCCTTGGTTTATAATCATGGTCAACCATGCTCCAACGTCACATTGTGACAAATATTTTCTCAATATGAAAATCAACAGTGGTCCAAAGTTGCATTGTGATAAATATTTTCTGCATATGAAAATCAATCATCGTCAACGATGGTTAATCATGGTGCAATGTGACATTGTCACAAATATTTTCTCAATATGAAAATCAGTCATGGCCAACCATGATAATTTTAGGGTCTACGATATTTATGCTAGGGTTTAGATACCTTGGGTTTATAATGTTAATGCCTTGGGTGTAATATTATTCCCTTCGGTTAATAATCGGTTAATTAATTAATAATTATTGTTTTTTATTAATTTTTATTATTATTTAATAATTCATTATTTAATTAATTTTAAATTTACAATATTTTTATTATTATTAACACACACATATATATTATTTATTTTAATATTAATATTATTTATTTTAAAATAATAATAATAATAATAATAGTAATATTGTTAATTTTAAAATAATTGATTAATTATTATTAAGAACGATAATTTCAAAAATTAGTAATAACAATAATGGTTTCAATATGATTATAATAATAATTGATTAAAATTAAAATTATTTATTGATACAAATTAATAATAACTATTATTATTTTATTATAACAGTTATTTTTTAATATTATGATTATTATATTTTTAAAAATATCTATATTAATTTTATGATTAATATTATATTTATGTCATTAATGCTTACTGGCATTTTTGAACTGCATTTACTAATGTTGTTGGGTTTATAAAATTAATAATCCGTAGTGTTTGTTAATCACTTGGGTTTATAATATTAATAATCATTTGAGTTTATCAATCCCTTGGATTTAAAATATAAATATCTTAGGTTTAAAATATTAATTTCTTGGATTATAAATCCCTTGTGTTTTTAATATTGATCGCCTAGTTTTTTTTATCTCTTAGGTTTATAATATTTATCCCTTGGGTTTACTAATTTATTGGGTTTTTTAAATTTAACTTTTGGGTTTATGACTCCCTTGGATTTATAATATTAATAATTCTATGGGATTATAATTTAATACTTTGCGTTATAATATTAACAATCCCTTATGCTTATTAATCATTTGAGTTTAAAATATTAATTCCTCGGGCTTACTAATCCCTTAGGTTTAAAATGTTAATTTCTAGGGTTTATTAATCACATGTCTTTTTAATATTCATTCCTTGAGTTTGTTGATCCTTTAGGTTTATAATATTTATCCCTTGATTTTACCAATTCGTTGGGTTTATAATATTAAACCCTTGGGTTTATTAGTCGCTTGCTTAATAATATTTATAACTCTTTGGGTTTACAATTTAATTCCCTTGGTTTATAATTTAAATCATTGGGTTTCTTAAATACCCTGAGTTTATAATATTTATCCATTGCATTTAATATTATTCCCTTGGGTTTATAATCCATGAGTTTTTAGAATTAATTATGTTGGTCTATTATTTTATTGGGTTTATAATGTGAATCCCTTGGGGTTATTAATTTAAGGGTTATTATTCCTAGGGTAGAATATTATTCATAGGGTTTATAATAATAATCCTTGGATCTAATAAAAATACCATTGGTTTATAATCATGGTCAACCATGGTTCATTTTCATACTGTGATAAATATTTTTTCATTATGGAAATCAACCTTCATCCAACTTCGCATTGTGACAAATATTTTCTTCGTATAAAAATCAATCATGGTCAACCATAATGCAACATTGCACTATGACAAATATTTTATCAATATGAAAATTAACCATGGTCTAACATTTCATTCTGACAAATATTGTCTCAATACAAAATATTGTTCGTAGGGTTTATAATATTAATCCTCTGGTTTAATATAAATTAACTGCCTTTATAATCATGGTAAACCATGTTCCAATGCCACATTCTAAAAAATATTGTCTCAATATGAAAATTAATTATTTTAAACAATGGTCAACCATGGGTCCAATGTCGCATTATGACTAAGATTGTTTCAATATGAAAATCATCCATGGTCGACAATGGTTCAACTTCACATGGCGACAAAGTTTGTCTCAATATGAAAATCAACCATGGTCAACCATGTTTATTTAATGGTTTATAATATTTGTCTTAGGTTTTATATACCTTGGGTTTATAATATTTATCCCTTAGATTTATAATCCCTTTGGTTTTAATATTAATTCCTTTTGGTTATTATTCCCTCACCTTTATAATATAAATTCTTTGGGTTTATTAATCTAAGGGTTATTATTTGTAGGGTTTAATATTATTCATATGGTTTATAATATTGATCTTTGGGTCTAATATAAATCCCCTTATTTAATAATCATGGTCAACCACGGTTCAACATCACATTGTGACAAATATTTTCTCAATATGAAAATCAACCATGATCCAATGTTGCATTGTGACAAATATTTTTTGCATATAAAAAACAATCATGGTAAACAATGTTTCACCATGGTGCAATGCCACATTGTCACAAATATTGTCTCGATATGAAAATCAACCATGGTCAACCTTGATCATTGTAGGGTTTATAATATTTATCCCAGGGTTTAGATATTCTGGGTTTATAATATTAATCCCTTAGGTGTAATATTATACCCTTGGTATTTTGTACTACTCCCTTAGTTTATTATTTCAATTGGTTTATAATATCAATCCCTTAGGGTTATTAATCTAAGGGTTCATATTCTTAGAGTGTAATGCTACTTATAAATTTTATATTATTAATTATTATGTTTAATATAAATATCCCGGGTTAAATTAATTAATGATAGTTACATAAATGAAAAAAATACAATATTCTATTTTTTTTAATAAATAATAATAATTTGATTTTTGTTAATTAATTACTTATTATTAATTAAAAAAAAAAAATTATTATTATTATAGTATAAATTATTATTATTTTTTATTAATTAATAATTAATATATTATTGTTATTATTAAATATTATAAATTATAAAGCAATAATATTTACTTAATTAAATATTTGGTTTTAATATATATATATATATATATATATATATATATATATATATATATATATAAAATAGTGTTTACGAGTTTTTGGATAGATACTAATGAGGTGCTTCATGAAGGTACTCCTTAATGTGAAGTCGCTAATTGAATTTCTCGTTCGAATCATGGTAATATATTGGACATGATGAAGACTTAATCCTACCAAACTTCAAAAATAATAGTAATAAAAATATAGTTAATTTAATTTTAATTAATTAATTAATTAATTATCAATATTTATTAATTAATAATAATATTAAATTTAATTCACAATAAAAACAATAATATTAACTATTCTAGCTAGATGACCTACATCCATGGGCTTGGTAGCAGCATGGTAGACTATGTTATTTCCGATCCCCCTTTATACAACGAAATAATAAATTTTGACATCTTATACGACCACGAGCCTGACTCTGATCGTAGGCCTTTACTCATAACTCTCAATTTTGTAATGCATAGAGATCCCATAGTAGATAATCCTTATAGTCAAAGTAACTTAATCTTTGATAGAAATTAAAATGACCTCTTTCTAAATGAATTAAAATCTAATTTTCTTCCTTTATCTAGTATAGACAACATAGATGACCTCTATCATAATTTTACTACAACCCTCTCATATTATATTAACAAGTTCTCAATTGAAGTCTCAAGTAATAAAAGAAATAGAAAAACCAACGCATGGGATGACGAAGATTTTAAAAGTGAGAGGAGAGAAATTAAGGAAGATGTTGATGAATCTCTCAAAATTGACAAGATAAAAATCTACAAAGCCCTAACTAAAAGGAAAAGAAGGCAATATATTCGTAAAAGATAAGAGAATCTCTTACACCTCTCTAAGGTGGCTCCTAAGAAATTATGAAGGGAGATTCTAACTAGGAAAACTAAAGATAATAATAAAATTGCTTTACACGACTGGAAATCATATCTTAAAAAGCTTTTTGAATCTGCAAATGCCATGGATTTTGAAACCCTACTCACAACGAAAGAAGTTTTCTCATTAGAAGACATTGATTTTGGGGTTAAATGCTTGGAAAATGGAAAAAATAAAGACATTGAAGGTTACCAAGAGGAAATATTAAATATTGGAGGTCCTGTCCTCATCCCCCACATCCAGAATATTTTCAACCAAGCGGTCAAGCAAGGGTTCCATAAACCTTGGACTCAGAATCTCATTATCCCTATTTTTAAAATTGGGGATACAAATAACCCCTCTAATTATCATACAATTATGATCAGCCCTCTCTTAGCCAAGTTATATGGTATTATTTTGGAAAAGAAGTTCAACATTTGGAGTGAAAGTGAAGGTAAGCAGGCTAAAGGCAAAGCGGGTTTTAGAAGGCAGCACTCAACAACGGACCATCTCGTTACGCTTAGGATCATTGTGGAGGAATTCCACAATGATAAATCCAATCTCTTCTGTTGCTTTGTGGACTTTAGAAAGGCTTTCGATACGGTTCCTAGAAACAACCTATGGAATAGATAAGAAGAGCTAAATGCTCCTTTCGAGCTAAGAGCGGCCACTATAAGGTTATATGAGAATTTAATTTCCAAGTTAAACAACAATGAGGGGTGGTAAAAATATATTAAGTGTAATATCGGAGTTAAACAAGGTTGCCCCCTCTCCCCTACCCTATTTTTCATTTACATCGACAAGCTAGAAGGTTTTTTAGAGGAAGCAGGATGTGCTGGCATGATATTAGCTGGGATAGTCATCATCCTTCTTCTCTATGCTCATGATGTTGTTCTTCTCGTAAGGTTCCCATCTGATCTTGATAAGAAAGTTAGACTTCTTAAGGATTTCTCCTCTACCATGGGTATGTCTGTTAACATTGACAAAAAAAAAGTTATGATTATAAAATCCAAGAAGGACACTTATGATAATTTTATGTATGAAAATAGTAAATTGAAGGAAGTGTCTTCTTACAAGTACCTAGGAATTGATATTCATCACAAGCTAACCTGGAACTATAGCATTGAGAAAAGGATTAATGGGGGGTGGAAATATTATTTTGGTCTTGAAAATAATTGTAAAACGAAAAACCTCATAATGTGGGATACAAATAAGTTCCTCTTTGAAACTTTAGTCACTCTTGTTACCTTATATGAATGTGATGTTTGGGGTTGCAGCATCTCTAGAGAATCCTGGAGAAATATTGAGCAAATGCAGAAGTGTTTTATAACTTATAACCTTAAAATTAAAAGTAATACACCCTATCCTATTCTCCTTATAGAAGTGGGTCTTACCCCTATCGAGAGCCTAGCTATGACTAGGCTTCTGTTGTACAAGCACAAGCTCAATAACATAGGAGACCATAGACTTCCTAAGATAGATTTAAATTCTAGCCAAAACCACCTAAGGCTTAAACGAGGTTGGTATAAAGACATGAGGGCCTAGTTAAACCATTGGGAGATCGACGAGAATGTTGCATTGCAAAACATTAATAACATTAAAAAAATTGTTACTTCTAAGTTCAAAGAAAAAATGTGATGTGAGAAATATCTAGAAGCTAAAAGAAAATTAAGATATTATAAGGAGATCATCAACCCCACCCTAGAAGATCAAAAGTATCTCTCTGTTTTAACTAGCTCAAAGAAGAAAATTAATATAGCCAATATTAGAATGAACTCTCATGAGCTCCATAGTGAAACAGGTGATTGGACAGTTCCTAAAACACCACGGATGGAAAGGATCTATCATCTATATGAGAATATGAACATCGAAGATGAAAATCACTTCCTCTTACAGTGCCCCAGGTACAACCACATTAGAGCTCAATTTCATAATCTTTGTTGCAATACTAACCTTCCTATCCTCTTAAGATGTCAAAATTATAGTGAGCTCAGGAGGCTTCTCTCCAAGCCTTTTGAGCATAGGAATAAAATATTAAATCAAACTAAATAACTCTTAACTGAATAACTCTTTTCTTTGGGTCCGATAGACTAAAGATTGGTATGAGTGGACGTTAACGATCATCATCATCATTGATATTGATTAATAATAATAATAAATAATATATATTAATATTAATAATAGCAATAATTATAGAAAATTAGTAACAAAAATAAATTCTCTAAAATGACGATAATAATAATTTATTAATATAAATTAATAATTGACAATAATAATATATTTACTATAATAGTTGTTTTTTAATATTGTGATTATGATTATTATATTTTTATCAGTATGAATATTAATTTGATGATTAATATTAGATTTATGCAATTAACATCTATTGGTGTTTTTCAACCATATTGACTAATGTGATTGGATTTATAATATTAACAATCACTTGGGTATACTAATCCCTTTGGCTTATAATATTAATAATCATGTTGGTTTATCAATCGCTTAGGTTTAAAATATCAATCTCTTGGGTTTAAAATATTAATTCCTAATATTATAAATCCATCATGTTTTTAATATTGATCCCTTGAGTTTGTTGATCTCTAAGGTTTATAATATTTATCCTTCTAGTTTACTCATTTTTTGGGTTTATAATATTTATTTTTTGAGTTTATTACTCCCTTGGTTTTATAATAATAATAATTCCTTCGGATTATAATTTAATCACTTGGGTTTATAATATTAATAATCATGTGTGTCTACTCCGACCCTCTGCAAAGTCACAACCTACAATATCTCATCTCTTCAGTAAAATTCCCACAAATCTAATCTCTGCTCTCTCAAAAACTCGATCCATCTGTGATAGTCCCTTATCCACTGCGCACCCATCGGTGCTTGAAACCTCCCTTTACTCATTGAGCGCTCACACAAGTCCTTTGATCTCTGTACTCCCACACTTCGTGGACCTCTGTCTCACAGCAGCCAGCGCATATTGCGTGTCACAGTCCCTCATTTCAACGCATCTGCCTGGCAATCTTGCTCATGATTTCCAAATCTTGTTTGACACAGCGCTTTCTCATGAACTGATTGAAGATTACAATGGGCGAAGACTTAATTGGGCGGCAAACTCATCATTTAAATTTTAACCATGGAATGTAAAGTTAGTTTATTGCTTTTACAGTTCATTAGAATCTATACTGCCTCTTTCTCATTTAATGTTAAGATAGTCAGATGTAGAAGAAAAACTGATGCAAAAAATTCTGACAATTGGCTTTCTTCCTGCCAATTCCCCTTTGTAATCCTGGAGCGTTGCCTCCCTTTTCTTTTCTGAATAACAATTAGCACCCGATTCTGTAAAAAAAAAAAATAATCATGTGTGTCCACGAAGTCTTGGATATATGGTGATCGGATGTTTTGTGAAGACACTCCTTGATGTGAAGTCACTATTTCAATTCCCACCTCCAATCAGGGTGATATATTGGACATGTTGAAGACGTACTCCTGCCAAGCTTACAAAACAAAATAATCCCTTGGATTTATTACACCTCCAATCGGAGTGATATATTGGACATGTTGAAGATGTAGTCTTGCCAAGCTTGCAAAAAAAAAATAATGCCTTGGATTTATTAATCCATCGAGTTTAAAATATCAACTCCTAGGGTTTATTAATCCCTTCGGTTTAAAATGTTAATTTTTAGGAGTTATTAAAGGAGTTATTGATGCTTTAGGTTTATAATATTTATCCCTTGGTTTTATTAATTCTTTGGCTTTATAATTTTAAAACTCTCACTTTATTAGTTGCTTCGTTTATAATATTAATAATTCCTTGGATTTGTAATTTAATCTCTTCGATTTAATAATCTTTTGAACTTAAAATATTAATTCATAGGGGTTATTACTATCTCAGGATCAATATTTAAAACAAAAAAAGTAATAAATCCAAAAAAATAACAAATCTGCGATTTAATATATAAATTTTAAACCCTAGAATTTAAATTTTATAATATATTATTATTACATATTATATTATTAAATAATATATTATCATATATATATATATATATATATTATTTTCAAGTAATAATATAATATATTTTAGTTTAATATATAGTTATATATAATTAATATCATTAATATACTTCAAGTAGATATATAAAATATATTGACCATTATATTAATAAATATATAATAATTATTAATGATAATATAATTATAGAGAAAAATACATATTATTAATAATAATTAAATTTTATTATTATGTTAAATATGAATTATATTATAGCCTTAAATATAAATATTAATGTATTAACAAAATTTTATGGAATTATTAACATTATAGTAATATAAGAAATAAGGTTAACGTAGTAAGTATAATTGTATAAATAATAAAAAATATCGTATTATTATTTAAATAGATAATAATAATGAAAAATAGTTAGCTTTTAACAAAATACACTTAACACTTATTAATGTGGTCGGTGATTGATATATGTCTATCGTCGTATATCAACGACATTGGTAAATGTGGTTGTGCTAGTATTATGTTTATCTTTGAAATGTATAATTTTTATTAAATGTTTAAAATTGTGAGATTTTAGAATTAATTATTAATTGTGTATTGAAATAAATATAAATAAGTATTAAAACAATATTTTACATTATATTTAAGAAACACAACACCCTTAAATATTTAATGAAACATAATTATTTGAAAAATATTAGCTTAGTCCCTACAAAGGAAGAGTTCTAATAACACCATTTACATTATATTTAAGAAACACAACTCCCTAAATTAATTAATGAAACCTCCCATGATGGCGGACATTCCGTGAAGTTTGAGTTACGGGGTGCAAGCCCCGCAAGTGATGATTGATGAGCTATGTGATTCATTTCACTAGTTTCAATCCCACTTCGTCACCCCTGTTAGCGATTAGAAATTATGAGAGAGCAGAAACACACAATATTCACACACACAATAATTGAATTTCTATATTCAATCACACTAATACATTACAATATTTATAGTGCTTCTGAGATCCAACTAATTCCATTCTTGGAGGGAGTAGTTGAGAGAATCTCTCAACATCCTCCAACACACCAAAACAATCCCTAAACTATAGTATGCATCATAAATGAGGCATTATCTCAACACCCCCCCTTAATGCCTACATTATAGAAATGGAGAACACACTAAATTAATACAAATATTTGTCTGCCCTGGTCTTCATTAACATTTGTACCCACTCTGAGATCTCATAGACAACGATATTTTCTCCATCATTTTCGAGCTACCATTCAACCCATTTAAAATACTTTTGTTTCTGACCAGCAATAATGAACTTTGCAAGATCAACAATATTGACAACTCCGCTCGTCGGGGCTTCCGCGATAAGAGCTGACAAGTGATGAACCATCCTATGGACCAATCACCATCTATCGGATATTTCGCTTTCGGCTATCCATCAGTGGCTAGGCAAATGGTCTGAATACTGAATGTGTTCAAGAGCTAATCTAACAACTTGAGCTGCTTCACACAAATGGATCTCATACTGTAACCTGTAACTGATGCCCTTGGCCTGTAGCACAACAGATCAGCATATAACAAATTCACACAATCAAATTAGCCAATTGTCCTCTCATCCCTGTAGAACGTAGAGAAAGACTAATTTAAATAATGCTAAATTGTTCATAGTTGGTTCTGCACTCCACAAATCTCACGACAACAAAATTTATGAAATTATCCAAACATCATTCAAATAATTAATGAAATAGGAAATAACTTTCACTATGTTTTTGGCTACTAAATTAGTGAATATTGCAGCTTCATTTTGTTGGCTCGATCCCCCAAAAAACCTGGTTGTCTTTTGTTTCTGTCAGGAAAGAGAAATTAAGATTTCAAAACTCCTTATATAGAATCCATCCTTTTGGCTGTGCTGCACTCCGAATTATGAAAATAATTGGCTCGACGCCACACTCAATATCTATCAGATTCAACAATCCGAACACCATAACCAGAAGAATGCATGCGTGGAGTCTCATGATGAAGCAGTTTCACAATATTTAAGGAAGTGCAACCCAAAAATTGTAATGCATAATCAAGTAAAGGAAATGGCTCGATGTATTGTGAGAGAAGATTCACGCGAGCCACTATGCCTTAGGTGTGCAGTAGATATCGAAAAACTGGTGCAGGTGCAGGTATGCACATTTTTGATTTCTTTGCACTTCTCAATGCAGTCGATAGGCATCCGATTTGAATTATAATGTGAATTCACAATACAGTCGACAGGCATCCGTCTTCTTATTAAATTCGTTGCTACTTTTGAGAAGCACTAAGATCTACTCAATGGAGATCGATCTACCCATGTGAGATCGGCTTCTTATGAAATATGGCCCCATCATACATTAAATGATCCGGAGTAAATATAAATTCTTTGAGAAGCCCAATAGGATATAGATTCGATTTCGTTCTCTGTCACGAAAGGGCACTAGATAGGCTCTTTTCAGAATCGCATGATGGAATAGTTGATAATGCGTTGCTTGAGAGAGGCAAAGGAAATATGGAAAGCTAAAGCAGGACAGAAAAAATGTATGCTCGGCATGCGTAACCGAGAAGGACTCAACGACTACTCGACATGACAAAGATTGTTCACTGTTTTTTTGAATTGCTGCTGTTATTTTCGTTGGACCGTTTCACATGCAATGCACCAGCACTGTCCAAAATTCGTAAATTTTGTATGCTAACCTGCCACTTCCACTCTACACCCTGTCAGTATATGCCATCTGCAAATGCACAATAATACCTATCTAATCTACTTATGTACAGAAATTCTCTCTCAAATTATTTCATTTTATTGGGCACTCTCGTGAGGGATTAAGCCCAATTAGGCTCTGATACCAGATTATAAATTATGAGAGAGCAGAAACACACAATATTCACACACACAATAATTGAATTTCTATATTCAATCACACTAATACATTACAATATTTATAGTGCTGCTGAGATCCAACTAATTCCATTCTTGGAGGGAGTAGTTGAGAGAATCTCTCAACATCCTCCAACACACCAAACCAATCCCTAAACTGTAGTATGCATCATAAATGAGGCATTATCTCAACATTAGCATCACCCGGTGCAATGAGTGCTAAGTGGACTATTCAAAAATCATGAGAGTTAGTGAGTTACAACTACCTCTCATGGAAATGGTCATAGATGAATGACTTACTTAACACACTTGAATCCCAAAAAATTATTTGTAATATAATGCACTTTGAAAATATCTCGATACTTGAATGATTCATGAGGAACAATATTTTCTAAGGTTTTTCAAATGGGGTAGCAAGCTAAGTGGGCTTCATTGTAGGAAAAACTACACAGTTAAGCGTGGGGAAAACTACAAAGTTGGGCTTCGAATTGGCGACCTCTTGGGAAGTTTTTGGTTACCGAGTGCTAAAGTAACTATTCAAAAAGCACGAGAAATTAGTCAATTACTACTACCTCTCATGGAAATGGTCATAGATAACCGGCTTACTTAACACAGTTGAATCCTAAAATAATAATCTCTAATATAATGCACTATGAAAACTCCTCAATACTTAAAATAAAAACATAATTATTTGAAAAATATTAATTTACTTAATAAAAAAAATATTAATAACACCATAACACCATTTTTCAAAGTTAATATTAAAATCACCATTAAATACAAACTCTAAAAAAATAGTGTTCAATGTTAAATTGGTAGCTCTGTTATTAATTCTGAATGAGCTTAAAACACGTTCATATACACTCATATCATAGCATATAAAGTGTAGCATCCCATTTTTGAACAATTGGAACTTTTACAAGGTTCCTAGTGCATTTCCAAATCCTTCCGTTGCCTCTTTATCCTACAGACCATAAAGTAAATAGTGCTTTGCTTAAAGGACCATATTTCAGCTGTAAGGGCATTGACTTGAAGATAATCGACTCTTCTTCTTTTGGGAAAACGAAGATCATAATCAGTAAATATTTTAACCTCAAAGATCATAATCGGAGAAGATTTTAACCTCAGCTTTGTATCCATTTTCCAATTTCATTTCGAATGAGTGATCACCGATGCTATTAATGATTTCTTTGAATGCTAGATACCCAGAAAATTTCAACTATATTTGGTAATGTTGTATATGGAATTATATATTGTCTTTTTCCATAACCCATTCTTCAACCTACCATTTGTCAATTACCGTTCTAGTTCCACGCTTTTAGCGTTTCCCTCCACCCTGATTTCATTTATCACCCCTCTTCGTTTATTTCTCAATCATGATCAAGCCTTACTCTACCATGACCACATATTTAGATGTTGATCAAGCCTTATTCTACCATGACCACACATGTGAATGT
This sequence comes from Pinus albicaulis, assembly GCA_034641835.2. NCBI lineage: Eukaryota > Viridiplantae > Streptophyta > Pinopsida > Pinales > Pinaceae > Pinus > Pinus albicaulis. The sequence continues at coordinate 1,529,310,797 of CM076575.1, read as the reverse complement.
TATCCCCATTTGAGGTATGTGCCCACACCTTCACAATTACCGTGTCAGCTATTACTATTACCTATACTTGTTCAAAACTGAGATCTATGTCATTCCTCTGACCATCACCAATCCTACCTTATTACAATCCACACCCTTCATTGTTTTCAGCAAAATACAAACAATTTCAATTATGCTTCATACACTATATAAATTTAATATTGAATAAAGGTGAAACTTAGGATATTTTATTTATGAAATGAATTACAAACCTCCTTTACCTTTAAAAACAGTCAACACCCTGCTAATTATATTATTAATAAAAAATTATATTATATAATAACCACTTACCGTATCAATGGTAAGTTGTACTATATCCAGCATCATCAGGAGAAAAAAAAGAGAAAGGATAAAACGTTCCATACATCCATCTTCCCTTAGGATCTTTTAAAATAGTCGGATTTCCATCTTATTTTTTAATTTTTAATGATAATTAAAATAACAGATCTTCCACTGAATAGTAAAATTTCTAATGATAATTAAAATAGGAGATCTTCCACTGAACCATAAAATTTGACTGATTTACATTACTTTCCCCGAAATGTTCAGTCTTCATCGTATAACTGTAGTAGATATTAGAACTTCGTGGAAAATGCCATGCACAATTTTGTCTTTGGTTTCGAAACTATTCAACCAACATTGGTGGATGCCTTGAAAACGCGTGAATAGTCCAATACCTGTAAACATCAAAGGGGGGTGAAGCCGTGTGACAAATTATATAACGACATTCTTTAAAAAATACAATAATAAAGTAAAGCTCGACTCCTCGCAAAACACAATGAAGGAAAGCGTGACTCTTTGAGGTAAAGACAATGGAGGAGATGCAGACCTCTAGGAAAGTTTTTAGATTTACTTTTTATCGGTCACTCAATCAGGCTTAGAGTCCGCAAGATAGAGGACGATCCACCAAACAAATTGAACGTTTAAAATTGATTAACAATTTTAAAAAGTTCAAATATTTCGAAATAGATTATTGAGATAGTTTATTGAGTTCATTATGAGGGACATATAAGTATGTCATTTTATAATAATAATAATAATTTTTGTTTATATATTTCAAAAAAACAATAATTAAATAATTATATAAATAAACAATTAAAAAGTTATTAACAAAACAATTAACTCATTTTTTGATATTTCACTTTCCCCCTTCAATAATTAAATACAGAGATAAACAATGTAATGTGAGTTATGAATGAAATATTTTAACATGAGTTAATATAAAATCTCTCAATACACATGTTACGTAATCTTTATAACATTTAAACATACAATTTAAAGAATAAAAAATTACATATTATTTTTTGCACTCTAAAATAAGTTTGTAACAAAAGGAAATCAATCACTTTTGGTTCATGTTTAATCCGTGTTTTAGATGAATATATGATAATTGTCAATGAATTTGACGTATATGGTCAATAAAATATATTTCAAGGTCGCGAGATTTAAAAATATAGATAAGCTGCATATTGGAGTATCACGTTGATCGCCAATATGCTCGATAATTCAGGACACCAAAAAATGAATTACAGCAGATTCGAACACGCGACCATTAGTTTTTTTTGCATCAGAGGTCGAAGCCGCTAATGTTCTTTGCAATAGACGCAAATATTATAGAGAATAAAGCGAGGATGACAGGAAGCAAACTTACCAGCGATCTCAGCTCCCATTTTTTACAATGAGCCAAAGGTAAGGGAAAAATTACTTGGAAATGAAGGTAGTGATTGTTAGAGAATAAAAAATATGGAGTTAAGTGTTTTTATCAATATTATGAAACAGTTAAATAAAATTATACAAGGATAAAACAATAATGAATGACTTAAGTCAAACTCTCAACTAAATTTAACTGAACTCAACTAAACTCAAAGTGGCTATACCTCTTGGATGGAAAGTTATGACACATAGCATCGCTAGAATTAGTTCCTCCAAAAATCCCCTCTAATTACAACCACACAAATTTAAATTAAGGTTCATGCCAGTCTAAGTCACAACTACTCTTACAATTTAAAAGAAAATGACATCAACAAGATTTCCTTTCCTTTTTCTTTTCTTCCAAATCTTGTATCCTCTAAATTGCTTTAAATTTTTCATTTTGTTGTATGATTCAAATTTCAAATTATTTATTTGTTGATGTAGTTCTTCCATTTTTCCAGGTTATCAAAGCATGTGCTCAACTTCTTCAAAAAATTTCTTGAATGTGGACTGCTCCCACATGATGTCTTATGTTGTTGTGTTCTTTTCATCATTAATATTATGTTGCAACATAAGTCTACAGTGAAAATATATCTCTTGAAGACTCCAATACCTGAAAATTTCATTAATTTTTTCATCACCAGAGTTGTCTTTAAGGTTCATCCAACCTCTACGCTGACTTCATGAAGAGATGGTGTTGCAAGTCATGCTTCAAGGAACTTTAATTCTTATTCAATTTTTGTTTCTTATTTTTGGTTGTTGCTAACATTTTCATTCAAAATCAAAGTTGATATAAAAAACATGTACAAGATCATATTATTTCTACTCTACAATGAAATGCTTCTCTTCTTGCACTTCGTTTTTTTCCTTTCGCTTCCACTTTTTTACTAACTTGTGTTGCTCCAAACATGTTGTATCCCACTTGGTTTTCAGACCTAAGTGGGCTCCTCTCGCCTAATAACATCATGTCGATATGATGTTTATGTTGCATCATCTGCAACAATTCATCTTTGGCTAATTGTTCTTGATCAAACTTAACATTAGAAAATTTCATTGCTTGAGTCACCATAACACTAGCTGCTTCAATGGAAACTTCATTGTAATTAACAAACATTGATTTTGGATTCACGAAATTATCGCCCCCTTGTAGTTGTGCATATGGGGATTCAGGAATATATGTCTTCTCTTTCTCTGCTTCTTTTGCAAATTTTTCGTAGTCAGGAGGAAACATGAAGCTAGGTTACACTTTTGTGAGAATCGGGGGCCGAAATTTTTTTTCGGCAATAGTTCGGCCGAACATTTTCTAAAGTTCGGCCGAACTCTGTAATAGTCCGGTCGAACTTTCTTAGAAATTTCGGCCGAACTTGTAACACCCCCAAGTTCTATGCTTTTTCAAATTAGACATTTGAACATAAATCCATAGGGGAGTGGACCCCAATGGATAATTATTATGTGGATATGGTTAACTACTTATTTATGAAAAATAAATATAATATTGTGCATGCACTATGACCAGATGAGAAAGTGAGATCACATGCCTAATCCATGAGGTGATGGAAAAGGAAAAGACTTTCCCCAAAATCTTTCAAAAATCCTTGAAAGAAATTATTTCTAATTTAGATTTTTGAGGAAAAATCTAAATTTCCCCAATGAAGAGGAGTAGTTGGGAAGAGGTGAGAAAAAAGCTGGAAAAGCCGAGGAAAAGCTTAAAGCAGCTTTAAAGAGTCCCAAAATGGGAAGCCTAGGCTAAACAGGAATAAAGCATCCTGAAATTCTGGACGCAGAATTGGAAACAGGCTTTGGGGAAAGCATAGCTTAAATAAGCTACTCCAGAACAGATTGAGGTTAGTTTGTTCTTGGAGGATCTCAGCTTGGGGGTGAGTTCTGGAGACAAACGAACTCTAAGGTTGGGTGGACTGGTCATAGTAGAGGTATGCATGCATGAATTGGGAGAATTCTGTAAGTCCGTCTTAAACATATCCATGTTTTATGAAATTGTGATGTTATGGTTCATTATGCATTTTATGAATTGTGGTGTTATGGTTCATTATGCAGTTTATGAATTGTCATGTTATGGTGCATGATGCAAATGTTAGATTGATTAATTGTTAAGTAATTCATGTAATTGCAAACCAAAGCTATTGATAGCAGAGACAAATGGTTGGGTTGTATGGATGAGTATCTGGTAGTAATGAGGTTAGAGATGATAGATAAATTTAACAGCAAATCTAATAACCATGTATAGGTATAGCTTGCTATCTCTTAAAGAAATATTTAATTTCTGTGTGTATAAACAGAAAATGTTAACAAAACAGTACCCATGAACAGAAAGTACCAAACAACTGAACCTATCATAACAAGACTGAGGGCACAGAATTCACGGTAATCAATAACAGAAAGTAGGGAACAACAACCCTATGATAGCGGTATGGGGTTCAGTATGTCATCTGTGTTACAATGAAAATAATTGTAAAATCTAGAATTTACATTATTCTATTAAAATGTAATTGTACACATATGGAAGCAGAAGTTGAATCCTAACTAAGGACGAGGATCTAACACTAGGGATTCTAAACTATCCAGTTCAGTATTCTCTACCTCCAATTGAATGAAGCAAGAGGATCTGTTTCCTAGTTTTCCCATGGGACAGTTGAATCTGTACCATAGTGTGACACATGTTGAATGGTTGTAACAGAAAAATAAGGGGGGGAAAGCCTATTGCAAAATCTATTGTGTGATAAAAGTTGTGTGAGGGAAGATTGTAAACATGTGTAAAAATACCATGAACAGAGCATCTGTTTACCGTTCATAGTAACTACTGGAAAAGTAGTTGGCGCAATGGAGGTTAACTGCGTAGAGATAGATGTATGTGAGGAGGCGTACATCTATACCTCGATGCTGAAACTTTAAAAATGTGGAAAATTTTATCAGGCCTGCAAACTGGGAAGTTTGAGTAAGGGCCTAGTGATCCTCTAGAGTTGGACAGAACTCTGAACAGAAAACCTGAGAAACACAAAGTAATATATATAGATATATAAGTCTACTATATGGACTGAGAAGAGGGGAGGTCAAGCCCAAAAATTCTCATGGAAATTCTTATATTCCATGGCTGTCTATAAGTACTGAAAAGAATTTAAACCCCGGATAACAGTCTGAATTTGTAAGTGATTCAGTATAAAAACTATAATTGTTATCATCGCATAAAGCGGAGAATATTTGAGTTATGTTATACGTGTAGCACTCATCACAGGTTAATTGTCTTCCCCAATCGGGGTGATGTATCTAGACATGTTATGAAAATGAGAAAAAAAAAAAGGGGTCTGGGAGACGTGACAAATGGTATCGGAGCAAAGTTCACAAATTGGGCAATATGTGCTCACAAAGAAATGGTTAACTGTTATAAATTTTATGAATATTAAAAATATTTCTTCAAGTATACAAATATCTTGGATATACTTTCAGGTATACATGTAATAGAAACATTGATATGGGAGTAATATGAGGAGGCTCATATACCAGAATGGTTAAACCTATAATAGGTTTAAAACTGGAAACCGATATCTCTCAGAAAAATAGTATTTCTATGTAAAATAATAGAGTATGAAAAAAGTGTATAATGACATATTTAGCTATTGTTCTACTATCATCGTTATGTAAAAGGAATTTCAGCGTTTCATAAAGTTAAGATACTGAAACCATCTAAATACAGTAGAAAAGATCAATGCTGAAGTTAATGGAGAGGAAAGGGGAAAATGGTACTACCAGGAACATACAGAGGTCGAGCAAAGACTGCAAGGAGTATAGAAGGATGATTTCCATTCTTAAAACTGCTAAACTAAGTGTTCCTTACTTTGATGAAAAACAAGAGAAAAATGAATTTATATTTATTCCCTAGATACATAGAAAAGGGAACTTCTAGAGATAAGAGTCAAGGTTGTTCTGTGGTGGGAGGTTGGTCACTTTGCAGATATTGTGGTATGTTCTGAAATTCATATTACTATGTCTTATTACAGTATGAACTGGCTACATATAAAAACTTCATTTTATGACAATGAGAACAGTTGGTACTACATTTAACAGAATCTATCCTTAGGCATTCACCTTCTAGATTTTGTTTAGTTGTAGACCAGGAAACCCATAGAGAAGAAACTCCAGAATTTCTAAACCAAGGTTGGTTTAAATCTGGAGTTACTTAGCCTCTACAGATGAATAATTATTGTTTTTGTTCCCCATAGACACTAATGTGATAGTATATGCTTATGAATAGGCTAGAGAACCATTATAGCAGTACTAAAGTTACATGGTATAACTACAAACAGCTGAAAATAAGATATTGGAACATGACATTCAAAATGGTATAGAAGAAAAATATACTTCTACTCTATCTGATGGATACAGCAGTTATAAATTTATATATTGCATTGTCAAATCTATCCTTACTCTTGGGAAACAATTATTACAGCAAAGGGCTTAATTTAGAATTTCTGTCCTCTAGTCCAGTACTATTAAGTACATATAAGTATAACTCGAAAGAAAAATAGAAATGCAGAAGTAAGGACTCTAGAGTGGGTATCTTACATAGCTATTAAACCACAATAAAATCTACACTACAGTAGTGTGATAGTACCCATACAATGATAGAATAATGGGTATTATAACTTCAAATAAACATTAGGGCCATAAAGAAATCTATGGTTAGTATATCATATCAATCGGACTTTCGACTATTTATACATCTATGTATTCAAAACGAATGATATATATATCTATATATCTGAACAAGTTCGAGCGCTACCAAACTTCATTCTTGATTAATCTAAATTTCAATTGAGCCATCGATAGATATGCATCTGAATTTTTATATGTTCTCAAGGACGAGACAAGTGTAAATCTCATATCTAAACGATATACATGTGAAGGATAATAAGTACGAAGGGTATGTAGATATCAATGAAACATATAAATCACTTAATTAGTTAAGTGAAATGAACGCACAGTAAGGTAAATAAGGCGAGTAGGTATTACAAAAAAATCAACTATATAAATGCCGAAATACTCAGTCCAGTGTCGCGGTTCCACAGTCCACTTTCAGATTGAGAACTAAGGACAACTTGTCTCATTCATTCCTGCAATACATATATGGGCGCAAAACCAAACCAAATATGCCGAGAAATGATATAATCACTTATATTGCTAGCAAGTCCAGAGGAACGGGTTAAACGAAAAGAGGATTATGCAAATCATATAGTGTTATCGGGTTATGGTCTAATTCGAATTATTAGAACGACACAGAAAGTAAAACACAGAAAGTAAGTTAACCAGATGAACGTCTTCTGTCCGAACCCCATAATCAAGGCCGCGACATCGTCGAGCGTGTTAAACGTTAGATGAGCCGCGACCCACCAATGAACTAATGCGTACCAAGCAAGGGCCGACACTAGCAATTCTTGCTGTATATGGGGTGCCTGGGAACAAACTTCAACAAAGTTTTAAACCCGCATTCTCCATGAATCGAGTTAGAATAATATAGCATAATCAGAAAATCAAACATTTGCATATTATACATGAACATCAACTCCCGCAGTGCGGAGAGTTTCATCAGTAACAAAAGAAGTGAACTTGGCTGGTTATCGCCGGAATAGGAACACCTTTACAAAAACTCCGGATACCTGTATATGGAAAATAAATTCGGCACGAACTGATCAAGTCCAGATTCAAATCAGTGGATGTAGTTAGGGTCGGCTGGGGTTATTTAGCCATTCGACCTAATAACCAACTGGCGTTCGATTGTATAGTTCTGATCTACTAGAATAGGTAACTATGCACGCCAAAGGAGAGAACGTATGTAAAAAGAAAGAAAAAACTCAGAGTCCCCTTTCTGAATGGGGAATCCAACCCATATTAAATAATAAATGAGTAAATGCAACTAACAAGCACCGGAACCATAGATTTCCAGCACGAAGTTGGCCGGTGAAGAACGCTGCGTTCAGAGTCCAACTGCACGCATTGTGTTATCTTCCCTAATCCAGTTTTCAGTCGATTCCAAATGCGTATTAGAACCAGTACTAAAAACCTTCGTCAGGGAGCAGGCGCGGTAACTGTATCCAACCTCAAGCGTTACTCAGATACAGAGCACCAAAATCTAAATGAGTTCGGCTGATATAGTAACCTGAAAGAAGAAGCTGGGAAGAATGAAATCGTAGAAAACAAAATCTCTACAATATTACAGGAAAGAAGCAATGAGGTTAATAAGGATATGAATAAAATAGATTTACTTTAGCCCTGTACCGAACATAAGGCGCCAGCCATTCGACTTGCAGCCAAGGGAAGAATCCCTCCTCTGCGCGGTGCTGCAATAATCACCCTTGTCATGCACCACCACCGAGTTGGAAACCTGTAGATTAGAGAATCCGAACCGGAAGGAGTCATGATCTAGAAACCACGTTGGAAGTGATGAAATAGAAAAGGGATAGCGCTGGGGTTAACTACAGGTAACCGCTGAGTACATACCTCGAATTGCTAAAGGTACACGCGGAGGTTTTCCACTGGTTTAACATAGCAGATCAGAGCGCTAACCCTAATCGACATCAATGGAGGGTTACACATATCCAGAAAGAGATTTAATTGCCAGGACACTCAGATCGGCAGTACTACTTCGTAGTAGTTGTTGTCTTTTCTGGCTTAACCCTAAGTATGGTGCCGGCAGGGTTGCAGGCTGAGCCATACCCCGGTACCTGTTGAAGCAGATCACGAAACAGGCCCAGTATTTGTGAATGACACCTGTCGAGTTCACAAGCCGTGGCGCGGATGGGGAAATTATCAAATTTTCATAACACGAGCGAACCATCAAACCTCATGTACCCGTCAACAGTTCGGCTCAGTGGAACGGACCACGTTCACTTCACCTGCACGAAACTGGTTTGGGAGGCGCAGTGGAAGTACTCGCACCACAGCAATAGCGTGCTAATGTGGTCAGACGTCCCATTGAAACCTGCACTCCATCTGAACCAAAAGTAAATGCATTAGAGTATACACACGCCAACCGAAAAAAAAAAAAAAACCCCTAAGAATGATACGTAACGCATCAAATGCATTTATATATATATATGATACAGAGGTGTGTCTATAATGCATCGTAGTCAAAGGGAGATGATAGGTATATGTCGGCCGATGACTACCAAGTACGAGTGTTATATGGTATATGTATGTGAAACAATTATATTTACATAAGGTTTATTATGAGTATATATGAGATATATATATGAAGCAAATAAAAAGGGATGTATTATGCACATATGTGGGATGTATGTTTATATATATAAGAGTTCAAAAAAGTATGGTTGATAAATGAAATTTTGATACCTATGTTATCTATATCTCTATAGGTGACACATATGTATACCAGTCCCAAAATATATGAGTTGAATATCTATAAAGGGTTCAAAACAAAATATGTATTGAATATTCATAGGTGTTAAACAACATAATTGAAATGTATACCAGTTGAATGGTCAATACCTTTAATAAGAAAGAGATACTAGATGATGGAATAAACTTTACAAAAAGGGAAATGACATTAAATCCCTAAGCTCATTATTCCAAAGTGGAATCCCAGTATAAAAAAAAATAAAAATAAAAAATAAGGGCTTAAACCAGAGATGTGACTGTTGAATAGTTGTGTAAGGACGCCGTTACAAAAGAGGTTTGAACAAAGCATACATCCATGCGGTTTCAAGGTTAATCGTACTATTAAAAGGACGTGGTGTCGAAGTTATTACTATTAGTAATGGAGCGTGGTGCATATGTACATATACCTTGGTCAAAAGACCATATTCGATATAGGCATTCTATATACAATCATAGTACTAAAAGGGTAAAACTATGAACGTGTTACACAAGACTTTCAATGTATGGGTTATATATATATATATATATATATATATATATATATATATATGTGTGTGTGTGTAAGCCAAAGATGTATATGTATGTGATTAAGAATACTATAAGTGGAATGTTCCATGGTTTTATAAATATAAAGATGCTAGATGAGTAGAGAAAAACGTTGTCAAGATGTTACAAATTATGTGATATATATATAATTGCACATATGATATTTATTACATACAAGTGGTTAATGTGGTAGTATATAGTTATATGTATTGACATATGATATCTACGTTATATAAGCGGTTGACATAAGTGTATCTCGGTATATATATGGAATGGTTGTTAAGGAGTTTTAAAAAAAAAAAAAAAAAAATTTAATACACTTATAAACCCCACTAGAGGGTGGAATTGAATATAAATAATTATGTGGCCAAGAATATATATATATCTATAGGGAAATTAACCTTCAGGATAAGGTCAAAAAAATGAATATATGTTCCTAATATGTATACAATACTAGGTGTTACCATAGATATTGAAACCAAAGAAGAAGGAAAGCTTATAGTGGAACATATAGAGAAAAGTGAATAATAGAAAAATGACAAATTATATTTAATAGAGGTATATTAAATATAAATTGTAAATTCTTAAATTCCTATTAAGAATATATATATATATATATATATATATATATATATAAAATAATAATAAATTAAAGAGAAAAAAATTTCACGTGGGACATAAGTTAAATATACAATTAACATTATAGATATAGGTGATCTTGTTATATGTTATAATGTTAACTTTGGTTGTATGAATATAATATCTTCAAACCTGATAGATTAAGGAAGAAGAAATAATTCACTGAGGAAATATTAAAAGTGAATTTACCGTAAAATCTGCAAGTACAGGTATGAATTAGGGTAAGTAGTAATACTTGTGAATGGGATGAATGATAGTGATTACCTGCATTCACACTATAAAATTTTGTTGGTGAAAAATTTAGGTAATTCCCTGAGTCTTAAATTCAAAGATAAGGGCAAGCATAATCATGCATATGATACAATTGTTTCCATTCATGTATGAGTACTAATGAAAAGTTGTAAAATTGTTTAGCCAAGTGTGTAACAGGAAATTGTGCACTCTGGAAACAAGGAGAAAAAAGGTGAAGATAAATCACCTAGAAAAACAAGAAAGGATAAGTAGTGTACTCAAAGGGCACTAAACTATTATAAACCTGAACGGTCTGATTAATAACTTAATTTCTTAAGTTTATTGAAATGCAGAATGTTGTTGTGGATTATCAATTGTATGTACCTGACATTACTTACATTGGTATGAATTGTGGACAGAGAAAACAGAATAAAAGATTTTCTAGACCGACTTCTTGCAAAGAAGTAGAAAGAAAATCAACTGCATAAAGCAGGAGAGTACTCTGCTGGAATTAAGCAAGAACGAAGAAGAAATCTTCGTCAAAGTTGAAAAGTCAACGTTAAAATATAACACCAAGGAAGGTGTTGGAAGGAAGGGAAACTAATGGCTTATAAACTAGCCTTACCCTTGCATATTAAATTTCATGATGAGTTTCATATCTCCTTGTTAGAAAAATATAATTTTTGTACATGATGCTTCTCACATTATTGATTGGAATGTGGTCCAGGTGGAAACAGAAGAAAAATTCCTTCCAAAGCCGCTTCAAATCTGAAAACGAGAAAAAATTGAATTGCGAAATCGAACAGTAGCTGGAGTAAAGGTGCAGTGGAGCACTTTACTGCTGAAAAGCTACATGGAACGGTGAAGCTAAGATAATGGAAAAGCATTCATAATTATGTGCAAAATCAACTAAGTAGATAGTTGTCAACATCGAGGACGGTGTTTATTTTCAGAGGGGGAATATGTAACACCCCCAAGTTCTATGCTTTTCAAATTAGACATTTGAACATAAATCCATAGGGGAGTGGACCCCAATGGATAATTATTATGTGGATATGGTTAACTACTTATTTATGAAAAATAAATAAAATATTGTGCATGCACTATGACCAGATGAGAAAGTGAGATCACATGCCTAATCCATGAGGTAATGGAAAAGGAAAAAAGACTTTCCCCAAATCTTTCAAAAAATCCTTGAAAGAAATTATTTCTAATTTATATTTTTGAGGAAAAATCTAAATTTCCCCAATGAAGAGGAGTAGTTGGGAAGAGGTGAGAAAAAGCTGGAAAAGCTGAGGAAAAGCTTAAAGCAGCTTTAAAGATTCCCAAAATGGGAAGCCTAGGCTAAACAGGAATAAAGCATCCTGAAATTCTGGACGCAGAATTGGAAACAGGCTTTGGGGAAAGCACAGCTTAAATAAGCTGCTCCAGAACAGATTGAGGTTAGTCTGTTCTTGGAGGATCTCAGCTCGGGGGTGAGTTCTGGAGATAAATGAACTCTAAGGTTGGGTGGACTGGTCATAGTAGAGGTGTGCATGCATAAATTGGGAGCTTTTTTGTAAGTCTGTATTAAACATATCTATGCTTTATGAAATTGTGATGTTAAGGTTCATTATGCATTTTATGAATTGTGATGTTATGGTCATTATGCAGTTTATGAATTGTCATGTTTGGGGCCATGATGCAAATGTTAGATTGATTAATTGTTAAGTAATTCAGGTAATTGCAAACCAAAGTTATTGATAGCAGAGACAAATGGTTGGGTTGTATGGAGGAGTATCGGGTAGTAATGAGGTTAGAGATGATAGATAAATTGAACAGCAAATCTAATAACCATGTATAGGTATAGCTTGCTATCTCTTAAAGAAATATTTAATTTCTGTGTGTAAAAACAGAGAATGTTTACCCATGAACAACAAGTACCAAACAACTGAACCTATCATAACAATACTGAGGACACAGAATTCACTGTAATCAATAACAGAAAGTAGGGAACAATAACCCTGTGATAGCGGTATGGGGTTCAGTAGGTCAGCTGTGTTACAATGAAAATAATTGTAAAATTTAGAATTTACATTGTTCTATTAAATGTAATTGTACACATATGGAAGCAGAAGTTGAATCCTAACTAAGGACAAGGATCTAACACTAGGGATTCTAAACTATTCAGTTCAGTATTCTCTACCTCCAAGTGAGTGAAACAAGAGGATCTGTTTCCTAGTTTTTCCCATGGGACAGTTGAATCTGTACCATAGTGTCACACATGTTGAATGGTTGTAACCGGAAAATAAAAGGGGGGCAAGCCTATTGTAAAATCTATTGTGTGATAAAAGTTTGTGTGAGGGAAGATTTTAAGCATGTGTAAAAATACCATGCACAGAGCATCTGTTTACCGTTCATAGAAACTACTGGGAAAGTAGTTGGAGCAATGGAGGTTAACTGCGTAGAGATAGATGTATGCGAGGAGGCATACATCTATACCTCGATGCTGAAACTTTAAAATGTTGAAAATATTATCAGGCCTGCAAACTGGGAAGTTTGAGTAAGGGCCTAGTGATCATCTAGAGTTGGACAAAACTCTGAACAGAAAACCTGAGAAATACAAAGTAATATATATAGATATATAAGTCTACTATATGGACTGAGAAGAGGGGAGGTCAAGCCCAAAAATTCTCATGGAAATTCTTATATTCCATGGCTGTCTATAAGTACTGAAAAGAATTTAAACCCCGGATAACCCTCTGAATTTATAAGTGATTCAGTATAAAAACTATAATTGTTATCGGCGCATAAAGCGGAGAATAATTGAGTTATGTTATATGTGTAGCACTCATCACTGGTTCAATTGTCTTCCCCAATCGGGGTGATGTATCTAGACATGTTATGAAAATGAGAAAAAAAAAGGGGTCTGGGAGACGTGACAGAACTCGTGATTCCGTTTAGATTGACGGTACACTGATTTAGATTGACAACACACTGATGGCGTGGGAAAACAAAATTTTTTCCAGAGATTGGAAAACCGGCAACAAAAGTTTGGCCGAACTTTGAACAAAATTTCGACCGAACTTTGAACAAAATTTCGGCCGAACTATGAGTTCGGCCAAAATTTTACTTTTAAAATAGTTCGGCCGAAGTAATTCCTATAAAATAATCGCCCACGAAGCTATTATGTTTACCGGTTTCATTATTCCCCACTGCTGTTCGCGCGTTTTCGCTATTGCTGCCTTCTCGTCCCCGCTGTTGTTCGCGCGTTTTCGTTGTTGCTGCCTGCTGTCATCAGGTATGAGTACTTGTCTTAGTTTTCGCTATTGCTACCTGCTTTCATCGGGTATGAGTACTTGTCTTATGAGTACAAATAATCGTTATCTAGTGCAAAAAGATTTAATTTTTTTAGCCTAAGAAATTGCCAAAGTACACTTCACCAGTCATTCTTGTAATTCATGTTCATAAAATTATTAACATACTCGTTATTCCATTTTTACTTAGAATTCAAATGTATTTTTTTTTAAATAACATAAAGAAAATAAGCTGCATGTTACATCATCCCTTTCAACCCACTATTATAGAAAAAATACAAACAATATTTCCCACAGATATTGGTCAGATTATTCAATGGAGTTACATCTTAGTTATAGAGATAGTGTAATTAGTAATCAATCACATTTCAACTTTCATAAGGTGTAACCATAACAATAGAATAAAATTAGTTTGTACAATGGGATCAGTAGTATTGTTTAAACGCATGATCTTGCTATAAATTAGCCTATTAGCTTACCAAGTTAAACGCGTCATAGATATGGTACGTAATATCCCTAATCTATCACATGAAACAAGTGTAAACCATGTTCAAGACATATTACTAGTAATCAATGCACAGGTCTAAGTAGTAAGCTTAGTGTAATCTCCCAGGAATTAGCTTCATACTCTACTAGTTATGGAAACACAATTACCACTATAGATAGTATTGTGTTTGGTATATGATTAATATGTAAACTACAGGTAGAACATCATTGCACTCATATCTCTTTCTATAATCAACACCCTTTGTTATATCATTACTACTGGCTAGTTGTGGTTTGTGTTAAACGCATATCATACTAGCTTATCCTATTTAGAAAGAAATAACGAGAATACGATAGATCACGTTTGTTCTATAATAAAGAGTTTACGTAATATGATAGGTTTCAATAGTGTCATATATTTCATGAGTTCCATGTCATAATCGTTATGATTTCATCTTTATGAGTTAATCGTGCTCTTTGTTATGCTATTACCTCTTTATGGTGACTAAGCTTAGAATGATGGGATTTGATCTATTAAGGTTATGAACATACATACTCTGTTATGACAGCTCCATTGGTTTAGCTTATATGCCTTACTGCCACCATTAAGGGTCTATGTTTCCATAATCATACAAGGTGAGAGTAGTATATACTCTAATAAGAGGGGCCAATTCCCTAAGATCTTACTAGGTTAAAGCAAGTCAATTAACTAGGTTGTATTTATTATACTAGTTACCATTGTTATGATTAGAACAAAATGCCATCAATAATAACTAAAAAGGGTTACAATTGTGTTACATATGGCTTATATGACCGTAACAAAGCACCTATGAAAACTGATATCAATACTCTTAGAACTCTTATCCTTACTGATGACTATTTTCACTATTAGCTTAGAACTGATACCGTTAGTATCCCTAATTAAGCTTATCCTGGAATCGAGTGTTATAACATATTGAACCTACATGGGTCAGTAATACAAATCACTTAGCTTACTCATATAGTATATGTAATCATGTATGCATAATCACTTACATTAGACTAGTACGATCTTACTATACACCTCTTGCTTCGTATCACTGATTATAAGAACACAGCTTCACCATAGAGCTAAAGATCACATGGTAATCATAGTAAAATGTATCCCCTTCGAGAGCACCAGTGCTGTTTGTGAAAAAGAAAGACAGTACTTTCCGAATGTGTATTAATTACTGTCATTTAAACAAGCTGACAATCGAAAACAGATATCAATTACCCAGGATAGATGACCTCTTTGACCAGGTTAGAGGGGCAACAGTTTTTTCAAAAATTGATCTAAGGATAGGTTACCACTAGTTAAGGAATAAAGATGAAGATATCAATAAAACAACATTTAGAACCAAGTATGGACACTATGATTTTGTGGTTCTACCGTTTGGGTTGACCAATGCACCCGCCACTTTTATGTGCTTAATGAATAGTGTCTTAAATAAATACTTCGATAAGTTTGTACTAGTATTTATTGACGACATTTTGATTTATTCAAAAAGTGAAGAAGAGCATAAACAACATCTTAGAACTGTGTTGCACACTCTAAGGGATAACAAATTGTATGCTAAGTTTAGCAAATGTGAATTTTTCAAAGATAAAATTCAATACTTAGGGCATATAATTTCAGAACAAGGGTTGGTTGTAGACTTGGAAAAGATCAAAGCAATCAAAGAGTGGCATGTACTTACTGATGTATCTGTTGTAAGATCCTTTATCGGAATTGCAAGATACTATCGAAGGTTTGTAGAGAAATTTTCAGCCTTATCCTACCCCATTACTTCCTTACAAAGAAAAGGAGTAAAATTTGAATGGACTGAAAAATGTCAAAATATCTTTGAGAAATTAAAACTGAAACTTACTATAGTTCCTATTTTAAATATTGCTAATCCAGATCAGGAATTTGTAGTATGCACAGATGCTTGTGGAGAAGGAATAGGGGGAACTCTGCTACAAGAAAATTTTGTTATAGCCTATGAATCTAGAAAAATTAAGAAACATGAACAAAATTATAGTGTTTATGATGTTGAATTATCTGTTGTAATACACGCTCTCAAGATGTGGAGACATTACCTTCTAGGAAAAAATTTTGTGTTGATGACAGATCACATTAGCCTAAAGTATTTTTTCAGACAACCAGATCTGAATGCTAGGAAAGCTAGGTAGTTGTCTTTCCTGAGTGAATTTGACATGAAGATCAAATATATCAAAGGTAAGGAAAACAATATTGCAGATGAATTAAGCATAAATTCTTGGCAAAGTGTGAGTAGTATTGTAAGTAGTGTCAACTTTTACTTGGAGGGACTGATATAAGGGGTAGTGAACCAAGACCAAAACTATGAAAAGCTTCAGACAAAAATGCTGAAAAAAGAAATGAAAGGGTATACACAAAATAAAAAAGGGCTACTTTGTTACAGAGACAGATTGTACATTTCGGATGTAGACTACTTAAAGAAAGAAATTTTGGATGAATATCATAAAAGACCCTATACTGGACATCCTAGATATCATAAATTACTTGCAACTTTAAGAAAAAACCTATTTTGGCCTGGAATGAAAAACGATGTGGCAAATTACTTGGCTAGATGTATTGAGTGTCAATAGGTAAAGGTTGAACTCAGCATCCAGTTGGGTTGCTGAATCCTTTACCCATTTCAGAATGGAAGTGGGAAACTGTTTCCATGGATTTTATCACTGGTTTACCGAGAACCAAATATCAACATGACTGTATTATGGTTGTAATGGATATTTTCACTAAATATGCTCATTTTATACCTGTAGAGTCTACCTTTATAATAACTCAAGTAGCAAATGTGTTTATGAAAGAAATTGTGATATTACATGGTGTTCCTAAAATGATCATTTCAGATAGAGACACAAAATTTACCGCAACCTTTTGGTGGAGTCTGTTTAGAGGCATGGGTACCAAATTAAATTTTAGTACTACCTACCATCCCCAAATGGATGGCCAAACTAAAAGAAAAAACCAGATTCTGGAGGATATGTTAATGATGTATGTTATGGATAGACCAACCAAGTGGGAAGACTATTTACACTTTGAAGAATTTTCTTACAAAAAAAGTTACCAAGCTTCCATAAAGAATAGTCCGTTTGAAGCACTTTATGGCAAAAAGTGCCATACCCCTCTAAGTTGGAGTCAACTTGAAGATAAACTGATAGTTGGGCCTGAAGCTTTACAAGAAATGGAAAAAATTGTGAAACAGATTCATAAAAATATCAAAACAGCTCAGGATAGACAGAAACGTTATGCAGACAAAAAGAGAGTGCATCGGGAATTCAATGTGGGTGATCATGTATATCTGAGGATTAAGCCAAAGAAGAGTACTTTTCACACTAAAAGCTGTGCAAAATTAGCTCCACAATATTGTGGGTCTTTTGAATCATTGGAAAGAGTGGCACCAGTTGCATATAAGATGGCATTACCCATTCATATTAAGGTTCATGAAGTGTTTCATGTTTGATTATTGAAAAAACATGTACATGATTCTGCTCATGTTATTGATTGGAATGTGATTCAGGTGGAAACAAAAGGGGAATTCCTTCCCGAGCCACTTCAAATCTTGGAGTGGGAAGAAATTGAACTGCAGAACAGGATAGTGGCCAGGGTAAAAGTGCAGTGGAGGCACTTTACACCCGAAGAAGCTACTTGGGAACGAGAAGTTGATATGATGGAAAAATATCCATCACTATTTACACAGTGATTTAGTTAACTATTTTGTCAACACTGAGGATGATGATTGTTTTTAGAGGGGGAATATGTAATATCCCGAATTTCTATGTTTTTAATTTGACAATTGAACAAGTCCAAAGGGGCAAGTTGACCCCGATGGCGAACTATTATGTGGATTTATTTTATTAATAAAATAAAATGAAAAAGTATGTGTGCAATGACTAGATTGAGAATTGAGATCTGAAAACCTAAATCCATGAGGATGGATAAGGTGATGAGACTTTCCTACACCTTCCATAAAATAATTGGAAGTAATAAAACAAGTTACTACAAATTAGATTTGGAGATAAACATCTTATTTCTCCAATAAAGAGGAATGTATTGAGAAGAGGTGGAAAAAGATGGAAAAGCAAAAAAGACAACTTTAAAGTACCTCTGTGGAAGAAACATAGGGAAAGCCTAGGCAAAACAGGAATAAACCATCCTAAAATTATTGGACGCAGTAATTGGAAATGGTCTAGGGGAAAAAAAGCTTAAATAAGCTACTCCCGGATAGAAAAAGGGTTTCCTATCACTAGGAGCTAAGGTCTCTGCTCGAGGTGAGTTTCTGGGAGAGAACTCTATGGTTGGGTCGAAACTAGTCAAAGCAGGTTAGTATGCACACCTACCTAGAATTTTATTGTTTGATATTAATTTCACATATGTGTTAACTGACACCAGATTAAGAAATTGTTAAGATAAATGTGAATTTGCTAAAGCTAAACTTGTAGATTTAACATAGTGTTATTAGCATTGAGTGTAATGGTGTAGAAAAGGCCCATACATTTAAAATATTTTGTTATAGTAGGAATACTAAAATCTATATGGTTGTATGGACAAACTCTAGCTATATCCAACTCCTAGAGTGTCTAAACCCGATGACAGATTTAAATCTGTGGTTAGGATTCTAACAGAAAATATTTTTATTATATTTAAATAGTTACATTAGTCTTATTATTTGAATAAGAATCTCAAAACAAAACTATCACTAAACATATTTTAAGTATCCGATATGAGGCATACTACTCTACAAAGTGAGAGGTAAATGTAATGATACCACCACATAAAAACATGTATAAGAATTTAGTATGCCGTAATAAAACTTTGAGTGCTGTCAAAAATTAAACGAATAAATTACAGTGAGATTCTGAATGAAATTACTGTTGTAAATTGCTACTTGAAAAAGTTTAATGCTTATGCATGATTCTATAGAAAAGGAATATATATACTATTCGCAATTTCAATTAAGGAAACAAACATATGTGTAAGACTAATCTAGAGAAAAATATCAAGAAACTGATCGTTTTATAAGACAATCCTATATTCGATCGAAATAGTATATTAAACTCAAAATAGAAAACTCTGAATAGGATATATATATATTTGGTGAGAGAAAGCACATTATTCTATTATGTGCTTCTACTGATAGTATTTTTTACACTAACAATAATCAAACTTGAGTATATGAGACATATATAGACCTGTAGAAATGAATCAATATTCTATATTATCGTCAGTAATAACCGCAGAAATACTTACAAAAAACTAGTGGATACAAGTAGATCAATATATTATGAAGTTAGGAGTAGGAAAAGAATAATTACTAACAGCAGACAACTTTATAATAAACAATATTCTATTTTCACCCTTTCTTGAACGAGACGAGGCTGTGAAAGTGTAAATGTAAGATTTAAATGGATACTATGAGAAGATATATATAGGTAGAAGATACATATATATGTTCTGCTTAAATTACACTAGAATGCTCGTTCTACAAATGAATAATATGGCATACAAGTATACCATAATAGAAAACTTCACAATAGTATTTGAACTGGGAAAAATTATAAGAAAAATTTAATACAGTCCCAATTTGGATTATACACCCGAAATGTTTAAATGTATAAGGAAAATAAATATACGACTCAGTACAGTAGCGTAGCTGAGGTCGAGAAATCTTAAAATAATGATATCTCCACAACTTTGGCCAATCTGGAAAGATGACCAGGGTAGGAGAGACATCTCAGAATAACGTACCAACATGTGTAGGCAAGGTATTACGACGAACAAGTTAAATCATTGGTCGAATATCCAATAAATATGATGACAGTTAGAGGAAATCTTAGACATACCTGCATACCGAAAACAAACATAT
This sequence comes from Pinus albicaulis, assembly GCA_034641835.2. NCBI lineage: Eukaryota > Viridiplantae > Streptophyta > Pinopsida > Pinales > Pinaceae > Pinus > Pinus albicaulis. Next base: position 1,529,290,549 of record CM076575.1, on the reverse strand, counting down.
TAGAAACCCTGCAATAAAATTAAATTGCCGAAGAATGGGAATCATGAGAAAGTCAAGGCCAGAAGTTAACAAGATATACCTTTAGATGTTCAGCTTCCTGGTTACCCTACCTTTATTCATAGAAACATTATTAAATTAGAGAAGAAGTGTTGATAATATGTAGAGTAAAATTGTATGAGGAAACCCTCATCAACAAAAAGAAAACTTAATGCAGAACGGAGGAAATATGAAACCATACCATGAATACCTGATGTAATTACAAGAGTAACATAGATGGAAGGGTGACCTCAGGGGCCGACACCGTCCCTTTACTGATGAACTTCAACCAATTATAGTCCTACTTCCAAAAATTGGTATGAATCTATCGAATTGCAAACAATATTGAAGGCAAAATTGCGACTAAATAACTGGCTCAAACGAAAAAAAGAAAGAAAAATGGATTGTCATTGTTTTGAATATTAAGGAAACCATAAGCCCTACAACGAGATAATAAGTCAAATTTACCTCACAAAAGTCTGAGGGAAAAATTCATACCCAACATGACTATAAATTTAATAATCTAAAGTAGAAATGTTATGAAAGGGGAGGTTAGAATTTAGCAAAAAGGAGCTTGGTTGAATCCAAAAAACAAAGATGAATCCTGAATAAGCCAGAACGTCAGTAAGCCAAATCAATATAGTTGGAGAGAAGAAGTTAATTGATACAGTGGACTATTAGCCAAGAAGCTAGCGTGTTTAAACACGCAAGATGACGTTCTGCCATTAAAACTAAAATCCCTGATGGCATTTAGACAGGATCATATAACCTATATAATTTTCAAAGAGGAGGGGAGTTAAAGAATCTTACAAAGCCTTCTAAATCCATTAAGAGTAATGGTGGAAATGTGTTGCAGTGATTCGGCATACTAAAATCAAAGATTCTACTCCAAATCACTATGAAACTGAACTGTAGCTCTCGGTATAAAAATAAAAGAGTGATAATCACTAAGAAATTAACGTTTTAAACAGAACTACGACTAAGCCCCTAATTAATCTCAGCGATACAAGTGTCAACCGATTAGCAACGTCACTTAGATCAAGAAATCGAAATGGTGAATCCAAGACCCGTCACGTGATGAGGTACTGGAGGAGTTATGATGGTAGTAGACGAGTTAATGTGATTGAAGATGTGGAAGTACATGCAAATCTCCATAGGGTTCACATTCGGTTCAAGTATTGGATACATGAACTGACAAATTTAATGTCGATCCAAATTCATACATAGAGTTAGAAGTCAAGTGTACTGAAAAATTAAATCAATGTAACGTTGAAGTCAAGTTGTCAATGAAAATCTTCAAGCTCGAGGATAAATTAATAGTGTGCCATCATGGTGGTATGACCAAAGTTTAGTCATACGTACCATTTTAAATCTTGCAGAAGGAATGATTTTGATCTAATATGTAATCCATAACTAATTAATGATTTGATGAATTTAGAACAAGCCCTCAAGTAATCAAATTCGGAACGATGAAGATTTGATAATGGAGCTACAATAGATATGAAAAATAATTAAAGTAAGAGATACACTATATCATACATAGTATATGTATACATTTGTAAGGTGATTAAAATTTATATTAAGGAGAGCCTTTTTAATATATAAATTCTATGGAGTGGAGTAGCTAATGAGAAGGGAGATAAGTGATTATAAATAATGTGATATATATATATATATATATTTAGGAGGCCTGAGAGAAATATATATATACATTACCAAAGGAATGGTAAAGGAGAATGAGGGAATAAATAAAATACATTATTTCATAATAGATATGTTAAGTCTTTACAAATTTGAATTCGTCACAGTTTCATTAGTGGGCTTAAGACAAATGATAAGATTTAACTAAATTCCCAAATGTGTCTTGAGAGGAATAGTGAAGTAGGAGACTAGGATCTTGACTGTTAATGAATAATGCAAGCATGTCACTGACATAAAGAAAATTGAAATTCACATATTGTCAAAATGTGATGAGAAAAAAAAAATTTGGATTGAGAGACATTACACTCTTCCACGTTGCATTATTCATGCAAGGAAATATAGCGATATAGCAGCATGTGTTTGGCTTTATCCACTTAAAATTTGAGTTGAAAACAAAATGAGGACCAACAAATCCATGAGAGATTTCATGGCCCGTTGTTGACTGTTTGATCATTTTACGCAGAATGTATTGATTTTGTTTCTAGATATACGCATCCAATTTTGTAGTGCTGAGAATTTTTCATAGAGTTTTCTTCTGATAATATGTGGAAGTCATCAACAAAACATCAGGAATGGCTATTAATAATTAATTTAAAATAAATTTTTGAAGATAAAGATCAATAGAACCCATCGTTATATAACATTCAATATTGATGAGAAGTTTCAACCTATTGCCTCGCAATGTTAACGAGTTAGGTTTAGTCACAAAAATTACTCTGATGAGTATTTTCGTAGTTAATATAAGTTGTGGTCAATACTTCCTCAATCTCTAAAAATATAATTCTTAAAATTGGCGAAAGGTTTTGTCACAAAAAATAGAGATATTCTTAATAATTTCCAAGTTAGTACAGGTTACGATCAATTTTTTCCACAATCTCTGAAAATACCCTTCTTAAAATAGGAGTTGGTCACAAAATCAATGTTATGCCTAATTTTTCATAATTTAGTACAGGTTACAGTCAATATTTCCACAATCTCTAGAAATGGCATTGAAATATACCACGAATCTCGATAAAAAGCGTTGAAAAAAAAACCAAACCGGGCCAAATTCACTACAAAAACAACATTCCAGTTTTTTTGAACAAAAAGAAAGAATCAAATGCAATATCAATATTTCAGATTTCATTGTGTCGAATTGAGAGGGAGGCTAGCAATTTAATTGCATACATTTTACACAATCTCTGAAGCAAAAGCGGAAAATCAATAACCATCCTGTATTTAAACCCTTTCCCTCACCTTCAGTAGTTTGGACGTTTCTTCACATTAGAGGCACAAAGGTTGTGAGTCTCTCATTTTTGTTCCATTAGCCTCAAAATCTCATATAAACAGTTCCTACATTCATTCTCAATGCAACCTGATAGTGTGAGGCATGGGGAATTTGAGGCTGCATTTTCCTCCTCAAAGGAAATCCAGTTTATAGGTAGTAAGATAATGGCTGGTCCTTTTCTGTAGAGCTTCAGAAATTGTGGGGAAAGTGATCATCATGATAACGATGCCACATCGGAACGATTACTACATCACATATTGTCAAGGTAATAAAAACATGTCACACCAGAATGATCATGTCAATAGAAGCACAAATATCTTATCAAAAATATTAAGGTTGTATAAGCTTCCATCGTTGTCATGCATGATTGGTGAATACAGTACAAAGGGGCATGACTTGAATTGAGAAAGAAAATGAGGCAAGAGGTAGATTTGGAGAAAGCGATGGTTCAGATGCCCATCCAGAATAACAAAAAAATTGCCTCGTTTATTGCCAACATTTAGGCCTCGTATGCATGATTGTATAAAAACGTGGATTTCTTGGTTAAATCGCATATGATCCCATCAGATGGCTCAGTCACATAGGATAAATGCAAAAATCAAGTTAGGTAAGAGATTCAAGACTACTTGAAGCAGTGAAGATAGATCGCCACCAAGGAAGGTATTGAAGTGAATAGGCAGAACATGGAGAAGTACAATGGTGGTCATTTCCAAATCAACATTATGGTGCTCCCACTAAAGAAGAAAACATATACCAATTCCAAATCAGTCTACCCTTATGCCATAAAGGCTAGAATTCGCTTCCATCTTGACCCCATTGCAAAATTTGATGGACTCATCATGGAGTACAAAGTTTGGCACCATTACGTGGCCAAGGAAAAACAAGTGGAAGTTGTTGAACTGGAATTTTCTCGAACTCAAGCTTAATCTATTTTGTCTTATTAGGCTGCCTAGTTGGCTCTACCCAATTTTGTCTTATATGGGTATGAGCATATTGTAATATTTTTTTGTAAATAATTTGTAAGTCAAATTCCAAGTGTCAATCATGAAATGTAAGAGTCATGATGTAATGAAGTTGAAGAGTCACGAGGGAAGTCCAAGAGTCGCAAAAAGGAGAGGAAGAGTCACCCCTTATGCTATAAATATATTGTGATAACTCATGTAAAGGGCTTTTGGGAGCCAAGATTTTGACTAGGCTTCTAACTTAGGATCAAGAGCTTGGGAGTCTGTGAGAGCCTTGTACTAAAATTCATTTAGTACCAATTTAATTTACTCTAAACTTAAGCATATTTTCAATAAATTCCTTTATATATATATATATAATATGATTTAATAATAATAAAAAAAACATAAAAACAATTTATTATAAAATAAAATTATTTTATTAATATCTGTATTTCTTTGGTGTGTTGTTAAGGCACTCCTAGATTTTAACTCACTAGTACAATAAGCCACCATATTTTAGTGTTATTCTTGAACATGACCATAACGTAATCTTACTAATTCCGAACTTACAAAAAAATATACGTTTGTAGTCATTATAAAATTAGAAAATAAAAACTAACTAATAAATAAAAAAAATAAAAAAATAAAAAAATTTAACCATTAATTAATAAATTTAAACCACAATGTGAAATGACTCTTCCATACACATACTTGGCATACCTCTCTCTACTCCCTTTCATTTTAACAATCTAAATATTCATACTTTTTTAGAGTAAATTTGACGAAAAAGAAAAAAAAACAAAATAATAAATACGAAGCTTTCAAATTATTACAACAAGACATTTCTTAAATATTTAGTAGAATTAAATCCCTATCTTTGTGTAAAATAGTTAATAGAACTAAATCCCATAAATTAGACAAGCCTATAATTTTATTTAAACTAAATAATTAAAATAACTAATGAAAATAATTAAAAATGTGTTAATACAATGGTAGTATAATGATTTACGATGGTATAGTATAATGATTATATTTTCCTATAATGATTATTTTCACAAATATATAATTAACTTCACCATGATTATTTTCTTTGATTAACTTGGTAGTTTAATTTTTAAGTACAAAGCATTTGAAAAATAATTTAATTGATTCTAAACATGAATATAAATTTAATTATATATATATATTTAATCACTGTTTTTATAAAATATATTAAAAATTTACAAATTTATAGATTGGTTAATTCAATGAATTGTATTAAGTCTCTTCTATAATACTATAGAAAACATAAATATTGATTTTTATGGTAAAAATGAACAAATAAGGACATTTTTTTAACCCAAATACTACCGTAATTATTTATCAACTACTGCCATTGCAATATAATGCGACATTAGACCAACCAAAAAATAATTCACCATTTACATTCATCGCCTCCAATGACTTCCTATAGGCTTGGTGGCCTTCAATGGTTGTGACTCTACACATACATTATTAATTGACCTTATTCAAAAAAAGGCACACACACACAAATGACATAAAACTATAATCGCACTCGTAATTCAAAATTCCATATTGAATTTGTCCTAATCTCCCACAGAAAATGCACATGTATGTTATGATCTTTCCGTTGAAGCCAATACAATCCTGCATGCCAAGATGAGCTTTCTGCAATGCAAATATCTGAAATGTAATGATTGCAATATGTGTGAATTGCGGAAGAAGCAAAGAAAGAGCACACAGATGCTCCTATAATCCAATATGCACAGCTACAAGTGGATGACAATATGATGAATCCAACAACATTGTCTCCTAATGGTAATGAAGATGACATTAAAGCAATCAATGCTATTGTGAATCCAACAAGTCAATTTATTGATGCAAGGTTTGATGAAGAACCCTTAGCCAAAGATGAATGGTTCCAAGTGATGCAACAAAAATATTACATCAACATGATACTATTCGGTGAGAGAAGCCTACCTGAGTCTAAAAACTAAGTGCAAGAAAACCTGTTTCTAACAACACAGTTTAGCAAAGAAGTGGAAGTGACATAGGCAAAGAAGGAATCACAAGTGAAGAAAACTCAAATTCCATAGCAGAAAAAAGAGAACCAATGTAGTTCTGCAAATGGTTTTAGTCTTAACTTTGGTTTTGAATGTGCAGATGTTAGCAACAACAAGAAATAAGCAACATTTTTTAAAGAATTAAAGCTCCTTGAAGCATGGTTTACAATACCATGTCTTGATAAAGTCTACATAGAAATTGTAGAAATGAATCTTAAAGACAACATGGATGATAAAAACATGAATGAAATTTTGAGGTGTTGGAGTCCTCAAGTGATAAAATTTTACTATAGACTTATGTTGCAACGGAATACTTATCATGAAAAGCACACAACAAAATATGACATGTGGCATTAGTCCACATACAAGAAGATTTTTGACGAAATCAATGATATACATGGACAACGTGGAACAATGGAAGAGTTGCACCAACAAATAAAAAATTTGAAATTTGAAGCCTACAACAAAAATAAAAAGCTAAACCAATTCAAATATTACAATAATTGGAAAAAAATAAGGAAATTTAAGTGATATCATTTTTTTTTAATTGTAAGCCTATTTGAGACTCAAACTAACAAGTGTTGAAAATGTCACCCAACAGGATTCTAGTTTAATTTTCCCTTAATTAAATTAGAAATAAATTTCAATGCCACATCACATGACAACTTGTAAGTGTTAACTAATTCAGGAAGACTTAGTTAGCTCACTCAATTCGATTTGAAGGTAAAAGTGGAGCAATGTCAAATTTACTCTAATTTTTAGGGGGTCTAGTTGGAGTTTGTTTCAATTTGTAATTAGTTAACTGAATTATTTGATTTTAAATCAATTTAACTAGTTGTAACTGAGAGATGAGCTAGTGATAGATTGATTGAATTAAATATTATTTAATTCACATCAGTGATCAATCAGATAACTGATATTTCATTATAAATAGTTGTTGCATGTCAGTTCAAAGGAAGGGCCAGTTGAGATTAGAGTTAAAGGGAAGTAAACTATCAGTTTTATAATTAGAAAATTGTACAGGAAATGCATGAGGACATTAGGACGCGTTGGATGTATTGTGAAATAAATTAGTGGGAATTTCCTATTTAATAGGGGTTTAATTATATCAAGAATGTGTAATCCAGACTCATTAATCAGGTGCAAGTTTTCGGTTAAGTATTGGACAAAACTTGCTAGGGTGAAAGTAAGATAGTGGGCAGAGTGCAAAGTTTTCTCAGGAAGGGAAATAAAATTGTATTCTATCATGTTCTTTACTTTATGCAATATACATATAGCAGGGTTTTTAGCTTAGACTTTCCCCTGATACATCTTCTGTTGTATGGTTGATATTTCTTTCTCTTACCTATTCATGCGATTGTGCGATCGAAATTGGTTTTCACAATTTGTAGAATTGATTTAGTAATTTTTTTTAGTACATTACAATATGATTTGAATCTATTTATATATTTATACAACAAGAATCTTAAATTAATTTTTTGTGGTTTTAATTAAGGGCCAGTGTTGTAGAAACCAATTCCAACCACCAGCAAGGTGTCATAATTATTCATCCAAGTGTCATAGTCAACTTGAGTTCAGTCCAATTCGATTGAGTTATATTTCAGTTCCAATTTAGTAATTTATTTTTTATGTATCCCATGTAATATATTTAATAGTTAAGTGATATTGAGAAGAGCATTGCTCTCCAGAATTTTCATTTTCTAACATGGTGATAGAAAATGAAAATTCTGGAGCGAAGTGCTATTCTCAATATTCTTAAACTGTTAAAAAATATAAGTACATTTAACTCTATGAATTCCCCCCTTAATGTCATATCATAAAAATTTTACACCATATATAGCCTCTGGGGTCACATAATAGTACACTAGTTTACATAAACAAATCTTCAAAGATTCATAATTAGAGGCTTTACATTTCAAGTAACCCAGTAATAGGATTTTCTTATATTCATATTTTGTGACTTCCACTAATATTGATACCTCAATCTAGATTCAATTATTTTTAGGTAAACCTTCATAACTAGTTGTGTCATGTTTTATTCTTTGATTCTATGCATTGTTGAATGTGGCTTCAACACTTTATTGTAGCTTTTGTTTCTACATAATGTGTTTCCAAATAACAACTCTATCATGCCATATCCCATAAATATTGTTGATTATTCTAGATATTCTTCCTTCAAAATCTAATGTAAATATTCTTATTTTTCTTCAAAATATTCTTTGTAATGAAAAATGTTGATATCCTTTCACTTGTTATAATTCTCATTTATTTTGCATACCCATGTCATCCAACTTCTTTTCTAAGACAATTGAATACACTATCCTTTCTAATTTATCTTCCACAACTTACTTTAGATATAATTTTGTGATATTTAAATTTGACATTTTGATGCCAAAGCACAATGTCTTCAATTAATAGTAGTGACCTTATGGACTAGGTCATGTGTTTTTTTGTTTTCCTTCTTGACCTTCATTTTCTAAAAATATTTTTGAATCCGTTATTATCCCAGACTTATTTCCTTTTAAAAGGAACTTCTCTGTACTCTTGGGGTATGTCATTCATGTCATTTCTTACACGTAAGAGCTATGTTCTCATAGTCTAAAGTCTAGATCCATTAATTTTCCAAATAAATATTATTATTTAATCTGTAAGATCCCCATTTACATTGATATGCACATATGTTGTTCCATATGAGTTGTAGCACCCCATATTTGTCACCTCTGAGACTTTTACAAATATTCCTAGTGTGTTTTCCAATCCTTCTAATATCTCTTTCTTCTAAAATTCATAGGGTAGTGATTGTATCTAGATCCATTAAATATATTTGATAAACCCTTCATCTAGTGAGAACCTTTTAATCCAATAATTAAGTGTAAGCTAGTTAAGTTGAAGAAATTTTATCCTTCAACCATAATATATCTATTTTCCACTTTGATTTCATATGGGTTTTCTACCACCCCATTAATGCTTTCTTTGAGGGCTATATGAAAAAGAAAAAATTCTAACTATCATATTATTTCATTTATTTAATATCATTAATTATAATTCTTGAATATCATTAATTATAATTCTTGAATAATTCTCATACTCCTAATTAACTATGGTCCTTGCAAGATACCTATTTGTTCAACTTGTCATTTGTTCATTAATTCTCTGTACAATTTTTTAGATTTCCTTAAACTATGGCCTTCTATCTCACCCTTTCAATTATTTATACACATAGGTTGAGCTGAATCCTCTGGGCACCACATCTTTCAATAATATGCCCCACTCTGAGATATGCTCCACTAGCCCCACCATCTATTCTCTTGTTACTATTATCACTTATAGTAATTAAAAACCCTAATATATTTCATTCCTTCAAAGCTTTTAAAAACCCCCAAACCCTACCCACGCATTCTCTCTCGTCATTCCTAATAAAGTACATATAATTTTCAATGATTTCTTACTACACCAAATAGATATTGAAATATTTAATTTCCGATAAAAAATTGAATATTATTTTTACTAATAATTTATTTTAAATGTGACATATTCACTTTATCTCAAAAAAAAAAAAAAACCACACATCTCTTTCATAATGAAAGAAGAAAAACTCTGTTAAAAAAATAATAATGGTTTTTCAATAATAATGTTTTCGTTTTATTAATATATTTATAATTAACATAAAATATTTTACTCAAAAGTAAATTTCTAGAATATTCTATTTTTGGTTAACAATGATATTTTTTTTTTATTAATAATTTTTAGATGCTATATATATCAAATTTAGGTTAATAAATTACATAATTTTCTGATGCTAAATTTTAAAGAAAGGCTTAATGTAATCAACTCCAAATTCACACTTACATTATTTATGGTCTTTTGTATCATATTAAACATTATTAAAATTAGCACAACCAAATAAATGGGTGATAAACACAAACAAAAATTAGTTCAGGCTAAATATGATAACATGAACCCCATAAGACATTTTAGGTAGCTAAGATTAAAAAATCATCAAAACTAAATAGATTATAAATTTATATTAAAATATTATTAGGTGTTAAAAGGGAATTAATATATGAGGTAAACATACATCTATTACAAGAACATGTTACAAGATTATTAATGGATCGCTTAGAAAAAATAGAACATAAATCTTAATCTAATGCTAATTTTATTTAAAATTATTATTACTATGTATTATAAAAAGAATTGATAACTCAATTAAATATATATATATTTAAAAAAATATGAAACAAAATTCTTAACCATTTATCTCATTTGACTAAATAAAAGTGTTTAATTCTTATTCCAAAATAGACACCCTAATTTAATCAAAAGACAAAAAATAAGAACTTTTAATTTGATAAATCTCTCATCCACCTATTAATTATTGAAATTAAATGAAAATTATGAAAACTTTTTTACAAAATACAAACATCTATCTATATATAAATAAATCCATTTTTATTTAAGATATTTTGAAAACAATTATTTTGATCAGTTATATATATATATATATATATATATATATATATAAAAGAGAGAGATAGTGTAAAAATATTTTGTTTATAATAAATAATTCAAATTTCATATTAATATTACATTTTTTTATTATTAATATTTTAGAAGTGCTATATATAATTTTGTATTAACACTAATATAGATCTATCTTAACTGTAGATTTACTAAGGGTCGAGAGAGATCAAATCTCTTAACATGAGAGAGATCAAATCTCTTAATATGCCAATATCCAATATTTTTTTTACTGTAAAGATTGAGGAGACGCATTTGATTTGTCTCATCTCTTATAAGATTGGAGTTGGATGTATGCAATTTTTGAACAATAAAATGGTTAAAATATTTTAGTTATAGGAATTTTTTATTTCTACTCATTTTATATAATATATAGTTTACATCTAAATATTTTATTTATAATTCAAATTCCGTACATTTATATTTATATATATATATATAAAATTTTTTGTATTAATATTTATTAAAATGTTATATATAGAGAAAAATTATATATTAAATTATATACAATTTATGTATACATCTCTACAATTATTAAAAGTGAATATATAAGAAAATTCTTACTTTTAGATTACTTCATTTTGCTTCTTATAAAGTTATATTGGATATTGAAATATTTTACTTCATATTTATTACTATTATTATTTAATTTCAATTATTTTTAAATTTTAATAAAAAAAATAAGATAAAATAAAAATTGAAATTGAAATATTTATAACTATTATTTTTAAATTAATATATATATATATATATATATATATATTTCAATAACGTAAATTTCTGTCATCTTTTCTAAGACAAATAAAGCGCAGGCCATCGAAACTATTTAAACAAACATCAAATAACATTTTCTTGCTGTACATTATTAACACTTTCTCTGAAATGTTCAATCTTGTCAGCTTACCGTTTTGTTTTTTGTTTCACTACTATTCAAAACAACATAGATAAATCGTTGAATGCACTGTGAGTATTCAAATAAGTGCACATAAAAAACGCAAGGAACTTTTCCACAAATTGGAGAAGAAGGTTCCAGGAAATAGTACAGAAAATCTTAACTCCTCAAGGAAATGACAAGGAAGGATATATAGACCACTAGCAAAGTCTTCAGATTTAATTGCTGCGTGAGGGTTATGCCCTTTTTATCATTCAAGCCAACTTGAAAGACCTTGATGAGGACCCCTTGCCACCAGACAAATAAAGAGACGCTATCCATGAAGCAGTTTGAATGGCTAAAATTGTTGAACCTGTCTATAAAAATAAAAATATCCAATCCGATCGTTGTTAATCAACTTTACATATACAAGGTTAGTAACATATATTTCAATGTCGTTCGTGGGGTTAAAAATAATAGTTTATAATCCATATTAGTGTTCACCCGGACTTTTTGAACAGTGTATTACCTTACTTTGTAAGAAGCGTCAATATAGCAATGTCTTCCATGTAGACCGTGTAAGGTGTCTTGCCCGTACACAATTAGTTGATTTGTGATTTGTTATATATATATATATATATATATATTTTAATCTTAATTTATTGTGGTTTGATTTTATTGGGAGGATATATAATTATTTGATATAATATTTTTTCTGTATTTTTTATATTAGTTTATGAGGGTCAAATAATTTTCAAACTGAGGTTACGATCTTAGCACAACAGCATGCAACTCTATGTCGAGAGTCACATGCAAAAATGTTTGGGGCCTGGTATGCTAAGCCTTTGATCGGTTGCGGTATGTAAAATTGTGGTCAATCTGACAGCGATCAAAATTGATAGGCAAACCTTACGTGTTCGGAGCACCTTCATTCAAATATTAAAATATACCCACTAAATTTTAGTGTTGCGTGCGTTTAGAGGGAGAAATGTAGTATTGTGTCATCGGAATTCCTTGAAATAGTACATTTTTAGTCCTTGCTGTTAGGCATGTGGGACCATAGTAATTGGAAACAAGTTTTTTACATTAGTTTTTCTACTTTTTATTCGGTTGGTTAAGCATATGGTAATTTATTTTATAGTTCTATTTTGCCTCTTCTGGAGGCGGAGAGGCCAAAAACATATATTAGGTTTGATTTTGCCTCTTTCCTATTTCAGAAATGTAAACTAATGCTAGCATTAGTTTGGTAGTGATAAATATTTGTTTGTTAAATGTATGTTTGTTAATTCAACCATGCTTTCCACACTTTGGCCCATGGTGGTGACATTTGCTCTTAAATCAAAATCATCTTTGTGACATGTACTTTGTTTGACATGGATATAGGGACATAATGTGCTTTAGCTATTCTTTCGGCTTTCCCCATCAGCTCTTCGCCTCTTAGCTTTGTTCCTTTGCGACTGCGACATCGAGATATAGGTAGATCAACGACAATGGAGAGTCTCCACATCCTTAAGTTTGCATTGTTCCCACTGCAACAACAAATGACTTGCAATGTGCCCACTACTATCAATGCCTTGATAGGTAATCCACCTCCCTTCTTCTTTGTTGCATGACTCGAGTCTCATAGGTAATCCATCGGATTTCTTCAATTAGATTACTATTGAAAACAAAAACTCCTACTTCAGTTCCATATTTTTTCTATAAAAAAAATATACTATGTAAATACCCATTTTACATATGCATTATAAAAAAAGCCCTAACAAACAGTTAAGCCCTAAAAAATGATTATGATTTCAAGAATGAGACAAACATCAACTAGAGACAAAGAATTTATGGTGGACAGTTTTGTTACAATGGAGAATTTTCTTGCACAGAGAGGCCTTGGGCACCAAAAATTTGGTGAATTATCGGTTCACAGTGTCATATGAGTTTGACTATCAAGGTGATGTCCTGCTATTTTCTGCATAGTCTTAAAATCCCAACCTTTCATTCTTTCCAGTGCCTCTTCATCAATGCAAAGAAGGTTAGATGATCTAGGGTTTGTCCCACTTTCTAGAATGTTGACAAATGCCTCCTCAAATTTGTTTTGTTTACAGAAAGTAGATCTCACCAAGACCAGGAGTGTTTGAATGAGCATTTTCTTGGAAGCCATTTCTAGAATTTCTATCTATGAGCAGAGATGCATAGTCCAGCTTCCCTATTTTGCAATCCATCAATTAGATTCGTATTGTGACTAAATTGGGACTGATCAGATTCTGCAATATCAAGTTGAAGATCTCCCATGTTCCAAACAACAAGTATTGATTGCAAACTCCACTCACGCTACAAGGAAAAGACCCTCTAGCGGATGTTGTTTCGGAAGCCCTTATAAAAATAGCCCAGATATCCATTTGTAGCAGAGGTCACTAGAGGAGGATGGTGGATGGATGTTTTTGCAGATGTTTTTTTTGCAATGTGTTTCTAATCATAACATGCACCAGTGTGTTTTATATAAAACACACCGGTGCGTACTATCAAATGGAACACTGAAACATTATTCTGTTCGTACAAACTAGCCCTGTGAGTCTAAGTAATCTATCACACCGTAAAGAAGTGTGGTGCGCCATTGATAAAACCGCCCGATGAGTCTCATAATAGAGCACACTGAAAAAGGGTTAATTTATAAAAAAATATCAGCAATAAAAAAAAATCATTTTTACTTATTCAGTGCTCTAGAGCAACCAAGCAATAGTTAGAGTTTTTCTTCTCGGACGTGCCCTGCCATCGGTGTTCCCATTGCCTGCATTGCTTCTGTCCATTTCTCACTACATGGAGTTTTAATTTTTGAAAATGGTGGGCAAATTTGTTTTTTAGTATTCCTCAGCAAATATGCCTCCTCAACAGGCAAATGTGAAGGTAATGTAATTGTTTCTCAATAAATTAACCTTTTAGTGGATTAATTCTCAAATTGAATTAAACTTTACCGTTTAAAGAAAAAAATATGCATGGTGTGTTCGAGCCATTCGGCTCACACCAATCGTGGTGCTACCTGTAAATTTACAGTCTGCATCATGAACTATGTTAACAAAACAACACCAGATTTTGGTGTGGTACAGAGAAAACCTGGACTCATTTAACACTAAAATAGTTTGGTGCATGTCGGTTGTCAGCCGCACCGACCATATAAATTTTTTAAAAATAACACACTATTTACGACTATACGACAGTGCGAATGTTTACCAGACAACACCGACAATTATGTATGGTTGTCGGGCGGTGCGTTGACCAAATTAACCGCCCCGGGGCATATATTTTTGTCAATGAACCACACAAAAATATTTTCTATTTGCATACTGTGTGATGTTTTTTCATGCGCACCATGGGCGGTGCATGATAAATAGGTACGCATCGGTAGCGGTGCGTGACTGTTTTTTTGGGTGCACCGAATGTTTTTTTTTCAATAAATTATATATATATATATATATATATATATATATAGATATATAGATATATTTGTAAATAATTTTTTCATTTAATAAAAAAAATGTATTTAATATGGGAATAATTCTACTATATCCACAAAGTGACGAAAGGGAACGACAAGAGCATATGGAGGACCGTTATAACATGATTCAGGAGTGGGAGGCATGGGAAAGAGAGAGACTTTTATACCCTCACCCTATTACGGAACCCACCCTATTGCTATTAAGGGATGTAGGCCTCCTTATGTTCTAGGAGGAGGCTACATGCCTGAAGGGGAAAAGTGGGTTATTGGGACAACTCATCTATAAGTGGGATGTCGACCGACAGGCTTTGCGGGTCGGTCCTAACGAGTGTTATGAGCCTAAGAGGAGGACATTTATTTTATTACTGGAATATCTAGGAGAGGGCAGGATTTTCCCCAGTTCCCAAATGTCCCTATCGGTTATGCCACAACGAGTCAGTTGGCATTATCCCAGACATACATTAGGGATGATATACTTTCTCCACCAGATTTTCAGGTGTTCGGTGGTTAGTTACACATTGACTCATTTGGTATAGAGGAGGTGAGGTGCCTCTCACTACTATTGATGACCAATGCACACTATACTAGTGACTGGAAACACATTATTTGCCAGCTTTTATTTTATTTTGATTCTTTATTCTAGACACCACAAATTGTGAGATAGTTTACCATTTTTTTGCAGCAGTTTTGTATATTATTAGATAGATGTCATTCTGAGGCATGTGGGAGATTGACCTTCCCCTTTTCTTAAGAGTTATTTTGTTTATTTTCTGAGAGGTTTCCGGAGACGAGGCCTACTTTTGTTCAACAGCCTCCTAGGCCAATGTTACCTGTACGAATGCAAATGTGGGGCCAGACGATGCCCAAGAGTGGAATTTCCGACTATCTGGCTAGGATATCTAGTGATGCACTAGAGATACTAGCTAGTTTTGATGATCATATGTTTGTGAGGTGCCTCTCACTACTATTGATGACCAATGCACACTATACTAGTGACTAGAAACACATTATTTGCCCACTTTTATTTTATTTTGATTCTTTATTCTAGACACCACAAATTGTGAGATAGTTTACCATTTTTTTGCAGCAGTTTTGTATATTATTAGATAGATGTCATTCCGAGGCATGTGGGAGGTTGACCTTCCCCTTTTCTTAAGAGTTATTTTGTTTATTTTCTGAGAGGTTTCCGGAGACGAGGCCTACTTTTGTTTGACAGCCTCCTAGGCTGATGTTACCTGTACAAATGCAGATGTGGTGCCAGACGATGCCCAAGAGTGGAATTTCCAACTATCTGGCCAGGATATCTAGTGATGCACTAGAGATACTAGCTAGTTTTGATGATCATATGGTTTTGATTGGCAAGGGTGTACCAACATCCTCTTGGTAGAGGATGAGCCAACAGGTACTAGAGGTAGTATTAGTGATTTCTTTCAATTAACATAGTTTCATTTTATTGTCTTAATTAATGAATTAGAATAAAATTTATTCTAACATGTTCTTTAACTTGTTTTATTAAATTTTGTAATGAAATTGCCTAATTATTCTTGTGTACTATATATTTTGTAAATTTTGGCACATTCGTTGGGTACATGATTCCACCTCCATGAGATGATCCTGTAGATCATGACAAGGAGATAACAGAGGTCGTGGATCAGGGTGATATACCTAATCCTCAAGTGTAGATAACCTCGAGGATGCAACGTACACAGACATCTGATTCTGGATGGAGTTGGGTGACTGATTGTGTCAACTCTTCATTGGCGAGGGAGTCCACCCTGCTATAATAAGAGAGATCCGGTCTTAGCGTAGGCTCACATAGCTCTGGAGAGACATTCCCTAAGATATGATGACCCTTATGTGTGATATTGTTGGAGCTTCTAGGATACTGGTGGATAGGAGGGATAAGCATCGTGGAGATGCATGATAGAGAAGATCAACGAATGATCATGATCATAATGGGAGTGATGATCCTTATAGTACTCCACTTGCTCGTCCTTCACCTCGTGCTGGAGATGAGAAGCCATAATTGAGTCCTCATCAGTAGGAATATTTTGAGCAGGCACCATCTCTGTAGGCACCTGTTCCTGAGCAGACACGACCATCGACTGTGTAGGCATCTGATCATGAAAAGGAAGGTCCATATGAGCAGGCACCTCCTGAGTAGGCAAGTCATCCATCTGACCATGAGGCTGCACCATCGACCGAGTAGGCCTCAAGTACTAGTTATAATATTGATGTAGTACCACTAGATATCTGGCATTTATATGCAGTTCTATTACAATTGTATATTTTTGACATTATATATATATATATAGTGCATGTATTTTATATTCATGTTGATGTACTTAATTTACATGTTGGTGTTCATAATGATATGTATATTCTTAGGTCATGTTAGATATCTTCATTTAATGTGTTTTCATATGGATGTGTATGTGAAAGCAGTCATTTGACATGAGATGTATATTTTATGTTTGTGTTGTGATGATGTTATACGATGCTTGTGTTTTGTTAAATTATCATGATCATGATGATTCGATGATGTTAGTGAATTTGAATGCGTATTTTAGAATATGATGTTTGTATGATGGTTATCATCATAGTGATGTTTATTTTTAATATTAAATCATGATATTTATTAAATATTATGTATTGGTAATTGTAAAAATGTGTAATTGTAATTTTAATTGTATGTATCGTGATTGTAATTGTAGTTTTAATTGTAATTGTATGTAAAATTGTAAAATTGTAATTCTAATTCTAATTGTAATTTTAATTGTAATTTTATGTAAAATATTTGTAAAATTGTAATTGTAAGTGTAATTGTATCATGAAGTTGTAAAATTTTAATCTTAATTGTATTTGTATGTATTTTCATGATTCAATTTTATTAAAATTATAAAATTGTAAATTTGTAAATTTGTAAAACTGTATCTGTAATTGTATGCATCGTGATTGGAATTTTAATTTTAATTGTAATTATATGTAAAATTGTAAAATTATAATTGTAATTATAATTATAATTTTATGTAAAAATTTTGTAAAATTGTAATTGTAATTCTAGTCGTATTATGAAACTGTAAAATTGTAATTCCAAATCTGTAATTGTAATTGTATGTATTGTCATGATTCAATTTTAATAAAATTTGTAAATTTGTAAAATTGTAAATTAATTCTAAATTTTGAACCATAACTACTGTAAGTAAACTCTATACCGTACATTTTGTTAAATGACCATAATTGTAAATTTGTATAAATATAAATAATTGTAAAATAATAAACCTAGAATAATATGAATTTTTGTAACATAATCAAGTTTGGAAAATAATGAAAATAAATTCATGTTTAGAATTATCATTATTTTATCATGATGTTACATACCAAAAATAAACATATACATTAACACATTTTTAAAATTTTGAAGATATCACACACACACACACACATAAATATATTGCATTTATTAAAGTAATGATATAGTGAAAAACCATTTGAAGCAATCAAGTAGTTGTATTATTTTAGGAATTGACATAAAAAAAAAGAACTTCATACATTCCATTTATTTTGAGATCAACATAATTGCAAATTATAAAGTGAAATGATTTTAACATTAACACAATGAAAACTAATCAATTAAAAATACATATTATAATGTTTGGAAAAAAGAGTCTTAGTTATAAGGTTAAGTCCTCTTCTTTATAAAAACTCATCGCAATTAATATAAATGATGAAATAATACATGTACCATATCACTCTCTATTCTCAAGATCACCCTCATCTTATTCGAGCTCGCTTGACATGATAACACTATTGTCCTAAAATCTATGTTTTGATCTAGGGTCATGCCTCAATACGAACCACCAATCGCTATCCAACACATCTGTGTAAGAAACACCTAGTTGGAGTGTTTGGGGAAAACATTAGGCTCATTATCTTCATCCCACATCTTTCTAGAGTTAATACATATCATCCTACAATCACAATATTCCTTTAAATTATTACGATCAAAGGTGTCCCACCACTTGCACCTAAAAATAACACCCTTGAAAGAAGAGAAGTCCACTTCAATGATCTCTTGTGTATTTCTGAAGCAACCTAACGTCCCTCGAACTAGGTTTTGATCATGGTGGCTAGCACAACTAAACTGGTCAAATTCGACTTCCACTCCATAGTCATGTGTCATATGTCCGTCATCGACATTTTATATGTGAAAATGGTGTCCATATGCACACATAGATAGGAAAAAATGCACCTATAAAAAAAGTTAAAAAATCATAGTGTCGTGTGTCTAATAACCCAACTGTTAAAATATAAAGTATATATGTTACATTTCAAAGGTGAATTAAGTTTAAAATGTACATAAATAGATTATTTCCGAGTTGCTGCACCCAATCCCTACGTTTAGTGTATCTTCTTCAACACACAGGTAATGGCTGGTTGCATTGTATTTCTCTCTGACTTGGTCAGAAACCCCCAAGGGTTGGGGCATATAATTGGCATATTTTATGTTAAATGATTGGCATAAGGCATGCTTCTACATTTCAACCATCTGAATTCTTACTTGTCACTATCCCATTTCATCCTCTTTTTTTCGTACAATTCCACCCACGGTTGTGTCACTTCGCAATTATAAAGAACGAATTTATTGATTTCTTTAATTTATGCATTTGTTGATAAAATAAAAATGGCATATACAACATATGAGACCAAAATATACATCATATCAAAGCTCAACGTGAATATTTACTTTGTGTAAATTTGAAAAATTATAAGTCTCTTACTCTTTATCAAGCACATTTTTCCATTCATTTGGAGAAACTCCCCTTCCCTTTTGTCTACATCCCTTTCATCATCCCAAATCACCACAGTTAGTTTGTTGTTGATCTGCTTGATTTACTCACTAGTATTATAGAAAATCTTATACGATATGTACCCCTCTTCAATAAACCCCTTATGTTTTTCCCTTTGTCGAACAAGACCTTTCAATTTCTTCATGTACCTCTCTAAGAATAACATCCAAAGACAAGAAGCCACCCCAACTAATTCAACCTCATCTAATAGGTGGAGTAGAAGATGAAAATGTAAGTCTGTGAAACTCGTCGGAAGTTCCTTCTCAAACATACAAACAATCTAAACTATATCTTGACGCCACCATGGAATTTTAGCCACATAATTCTCTTTTGACGTGATCCAATGTACAAATGTAGATAATTTATATATGGCATGTACAAGGTCTTGGGTGAAGTCATGTTTCAAACACCCATGCATGAACAAAGGATAATGACAATGCAAACTTATAAACTCGTGCAATAATAGAAAATTAATTATGTTTTATGATCCCATGGGATAAAATGTATTAGTATAAAAAATAATAAAATCATGCTTTTGAAATTATACACTCTTTGAATGTTAGGTCCCTATATTACTAGTGTAGTTCCTTATTGTTGTTAATGTAGCCCCCTTATTTTTATTGTGTTAAGTCCATATATTAATAGTGTAGTCCCTTATTATGTTAGTGTAGCCCCCCTTATTGTTATTGTTGTACCCCTGTAACCCCCATATTGTTATTATTATGCCCTTACATTAATATTTTTAGGTTGGCTAGGCTTACATTGTGGCCCCAATAGGATTACATTGTGGCACCATGGACTCCTATATATAGATATGAGTTTTTGTCATTTGTATCCAAGAATTGTTCATTCATGTAATGTATTGGAGGTTGCCCCCTCGAAGTGGCTTATTTCTAAGCCATTGATATCTCTTTTATTCTCCTTTTGGAGCTGGTTTCACAACATTTGGTATGAAATATTTGAGATTCTAGGGTTTCGCTGCTCCAAACAGGTCATCGTGGCATTTTTACTATAACGTTTTTTATATGAAGGTTCAGAATCTAAAATTTTTAGAGTGTGAAGCCAAAATCCTAAGGAACATCTTCGCAAAATTTCAAAGCTTGTTTTGCAATATTTTCAAAGATATGATCTGTGTAATTTAGGTCATTATGCAGGCTCCTAAATTTAACCTAAACAGGTCATCGTGGTATTTTCATAATAACTTTTTTTTCTACAAAGGTTCAGAAGCTGAAATTTTTAGAGTGCGAAGATGCGATCCTGAGGAAAATTTTCACACAATTTCAGATATTGGTTCACAATATTTTTGGAGATATGATGTGTGGAAGGTAGAGATTTTTGAGGCTTCTGAATTTCATCTCAAAGAGATGATTGTAGGAAAATATTCATAGATCTCTCTCTGAGCATCGGATTGGAATGTTGTAAAAGGTGGCTGCAAGTACACGAACTTTAGTTTCTTGTCTATCAATTTCAGAGCCAAAGGAGGAAACAGTGACATGTGGCAAGTCATACAAGTTTGCTATACTGAACCAGTCCATAATTGGGTCATTGTGGGAGATTGGACATAACGTTTGCTTGAAGAATCCAAAACAAGTCAGGCTTGTGGCATTTAAAAGAAGATTTAGACGACTACTATAGGTTCAAATTTGATATATTGAGGATCTGCAAGTATAGAGATAATTCAGTTTCAATATAGAGCTCCTCAAAATCAAGTAAAAGGTGTGTATTTTTTTTCCGAATTGCATAAGTCTTGTTTGAAGAATAAGTTTGAAGTGATTCCAAGGGCCTATTGAGCATATATTTCAGTATTGGGTTCTTAAATGCCTCCTAAAAAGAATTCAACACCCATTGAGCCTTCAGAAAGCTATACAATGACACATGAAGAGGAAGAATTGCAGCATGAGATATCAAAATTACGGTACCAAGTGCAACAAATTTCAATCTTATGAAGAGCAACCGAATATTACATAGATGGTTTAAAAGAAGGAATGGAGGCTAAGTTGGATGGTTTGAAGGCTCAAATAATAACCAATATGGATGATAAATTAGTGAAAGTTCAAATCGAGCATCAACAACAAGTTCTCCAACTCTCAAAGGATAACCTAACTTTGGTGAAGAATCTAATGAAATAGCAGGAAGATCAACATCACATCGGAAGAAGTTCTGAAGCAGTCACAGAAACAAGAACTCGACAAGTACAATAAATTTCAGAGTATCTCAACAAATGGAATAACTTTCCTGTAGAATATTCCACATGGGAGGATGAGAATTTTATACAGAAGCATCAAGAAATAATCAAGCGTTGAGGACAACACTTGTTTGAAGGAGAGGGGCATGTTAAGTCCCTATATTAATAGTGTAGTCCCTTATTATGTTAGTTTAGCCCCCCTTATTGTTGTTGTTGTACCCCTGTAACCCCCATATTTTTATTATTGTGCCCTTACATTATTATTGTTAGTCTGGCTAGGATTACATTGTGGCCCCATGGACTCCTATATATAGATAGGAGGTTTTGTCATTTGTATCCAAGAATTGTTCATTCATGTAATGTATTGGAGGTTGCCCCCTCGAAGCGGCTTATTTCTAAGGCGTTGATATCTCTTTTCTTCTCTTTTTGGAGCTATTTCACAACATATTGTTGTACCCGTGTAACCCCCATATTCTTATTATTGTGCCCTTACATTATTATTTTTAGGTCAGCTGGGATTATATTGTGACCACGTGGACTCCTATATATAGAAAGGAGGTTTCGTCATTTGTATCATTGAAGAATTATTCATTTATGTAATTTAAAGGAGGATCTTTGTAAGCAATAGAGATCCCATTTTTACTATTTTTAGAGAAATTTATTTTGTTGTTTGGGTACTCATCTAAGATAGTGAACAAATTTTTGAAAGGATATCTTTGTTTTTTCCTATCTGATAAACAAATACAATGGGTCAATTGGTTACCTTTGGCTGAATGGTGGTATAACACTTTCTTCCATACTGTAGCAAAAATGACCCCATTTATGGAACTTTATGGATATCATTCACTGCCAATAAAATCATCTTTAAGAGAAAATTATAAGGTTCAAGCAGTGGAATATCACATCGAGCATCAACAACAAGTTCTTCAACTCTTAAATGATAACCTAAATTTGGCACAAAATCGAAAGAAACAACAGGCTAATCAACATCGTAGTGAGAGAAGTTTTGATATAGGAGACAGGGTATTTTTAAGGATAAAACAATACAAACAAATGTCCCTCAATCAAGCTAAGAAGGATAATAAATTATCACGAAAGTATTATGGTCCTGATAAGGTGTTGTAAAATATTGGTACTATGGCATAGAAATGGGAGCTTCCTTCTTCTCCTCGAGTAAATCCATTTTTCCATGCTTCATGCGTAATGAAAGTTATAGGTGACAAACTTACATTTCAAAAAATATTTCCAAAAATTGACTAGGAAGGAAAAATAATATTGGAACCGAAAGCAGTCACAGAAACAAGAAATAGAAATCTAAGAAATAGATCAATTTCAGAGTATCTCACCAAATGGAAGAATTTACCCACCATATATTCCACATGGGAGGATGAGAATTTTATACAGAAGCATCTAGAGCTACTCAAGCATTTAGGACAACATGTCTGGTCCCTATATTACTAATGTAGTCCCTTATTGTTGTTAGTGTATCCCCCTTATTGTTATTGTTGTACCCCTCTAACTTCCATATTGTTATTATTGTGCCCTTACATTATTATTGTTAGGTTATCTAGGATTATATTTTGATCTCATGGACTCCAATATACAGAAAGCCATTTTTTTCATTTGTATCATCGAAGAATTGTTCATTTATGTAATGTAAAGGAGGTTTCCCCCTCGAAGTGGCTTATTTATAAGGCATTGATCTCTCTTTTTCTATTTTTTGAGGTGGTTTCATAACATAGAATATTCAAATGGTCTCACGATTTCAACCCCAGAAAATGGTCTCCCACGGTGAAGTCGCGTCATAGTGAATACCCATATGAAGATGGCACCCTAACACCCATTATAAATTTCCCAAAGAAATATCATACTTTTTAAAAATCCATGGGACATCACCTTCTTTGAAATAACAATTAGAGGGACGAGCCTCTTATCTTGTAATTTCCAATTCTCTTGGCCAATGTTTCTTTTTAGTTTTTGAAGTAATAATATCTTTCCTAATAGCGAATGTGTCAGCTTGTTTCGATGATATGCACCTCTATAAACAATATGAAACAGTTTTAAATATATGCAACAGATCTAATAAGTGGGTAATCTTAATATGCTCCCAATATAGGAGGTTATAAAATATAGATTTCCATTTCATCCTAATGTGCAATTTGTCAACATAGGTTTCAAATAATTCTAGATCATTAAACAGAGGCTCCCTATTTGAATTGAACATTTCTATGAACTCCTTCTGCTTCTGTCTCTCATATGATCTAAGCAATTCAACTGGTGTCATTATTGCAGGCCTTTGGGTTCTCTCTCATTTACCATTGAAAGCATATGTTTCCCTTCTGTAAGGATTTTCTTCTAGGAGGAATACCTTAGATCAATCATACATTGGCTTTCTTAGGTAGTTGGACCATCTAGGTTACAGAAAAGGTCCACAACATATACATCCATAATACCCTTTTCTTACAAAACCTTCAAAATTATTGTATACAATATGCATGACATGTTAAAGAATTTCATGAAGAGGAGAGAAATTACAACAAGTTAAATAATTAATATGAGAAAGAATATTGTTACATATAGAAATAAATAAATAAACTTGTAATTTACGAAAGAAAACTCCTAAGGCTGGATAATCATGTGTCATGTAAGAATATATTCCATACAACATAAAACTCATCTCCGTTGTGATGGGTCTTGATACATCATATACATTTATCCGATCCCATAATTCCTTCAATTCATCTACCAATGGTAGTAAGTAGACATCCATATTCTTCACTTTTATTTTACCAATGACTATGAGAGCCAACATAAGATGTTCATTCTTCACGGAAAATCATGGGGGGATATTATTATTGATCACTACTACATGCCAAACATAATAGTTATTGTTTTGGAGGGAATATGGGCTGATGCCATCCATGGCTATGCTGAGTTGTAGACTTCGTACTTCATCCTTGAATTTTTCGGGCTATAGATCCTCTATCTGCTTCATGGCTATTTAATCTATTGGGATTCGTATAACTCCTTCATATAACTCCCAACTCACTTCTATGTGAGGCATGCCATCCCTACAACATAGCTGATTCTTTGCAACAGAAGAGCCTTGGAATCCTTAGGATTATAGGCATGTGCCTCAAAAGCTTAAAAGGAGGACCACATGTTTTACCCTCCTTTTTTATTTATCATACCTATCATGCCCACATTTCGGACATATCTCTTTATCTGAATATTTTCCTTTATATAGAATACAATCATTTGGACATACATGATATGATATGTAATCAACACCCAACATTTTCAACAATTTCTTTACCTCTTCGTAGCTACCGGGAAATAAATTATCACTCAGAAGAACCTTATATTTGTATAACTTGTAGTTGGACGTGGAAAATATTAAATTTATATTAATGCCATATATTATTAACATTCATAAAATTGACCATCTGTAATGTTGATTGTGTGACAAGAATTCTCAAAATATAAGAGACTTGATTCTCAATTACCTCAAAATTTTTGAGAAACATGCATTCGAAAAGCCAAATGTTTCTTTCAAATTGTACAATAACATCATTTTCCCCAACTGGGTAGACTTTGACTGACCACTAGGTCCAAAGAGATGGGTGGTGGAAGAAAATTTAAGGCTTTCGAAAAGGGCATCAGCGAGATGAGCATCATCCCCTAGCTGATCATCATTCTGGAATGCATCTAAAAAAATTGTCTCCATGGCAGTCATATCCCTTAAGTAATCATCCATACCAACCTCTATTTGATTTCCTCCATTTCCAACTTGTGAATAACTTCTATTGTTGTAGTCATTCCTAAATGGTGAATCTAGACATAGTGGGAATTGAATAGGTAGTTGATTCAACCATTCCTTGTATCATTCCTCTCTGCTTTTTTCTTTTAATTCAACCTTATCTTGATTTTACATTGTTGTGAGGTGCAACGGAAGATGGTAGGTTGGTGGGTCATCATCAATAAATCCTAATAAATTCAAAAAATGTATTTGAACATTATTGGTACAAAATCGATGAAATCAATTAGTAAGCACGCCAATGACTGATTAATTGGTTTGATGTTGAAATAATTACATTATAGCAAATAGTTTTTATTGCCATGATTGTCCCAGGATTGTGGCTAGAAGATGGCATGTTACAATTGGCAGGGTGAAGCGGATATCCGTTTTCATCTACCAACAACGCGTTGTGGTATGCTGCTCCTCATCAGAGCTTCTGATGTTTTGGAATTGTTTGAATATTTTGTGCATCTGAACTCAATTTTGAATATGCATGAACCTGAAAATTTATATATATTAATTTTATTCAGCCAATTGACATGGATAAAAACAATAAATTCAATTAAATAAAGAAAATATAAATAAAATCAGAAGTAATTACATCTCAAGATGGATAGGGAGAACTGCGCGATGGAATTTGGGAAATATTATGGAACGAGTTGGATTTTGAAGAATTTTCCATTTAATATAATTATGAGATTTTCTCCTTGAATTTGAGAAAATCAACAATAAAGTTTTGTCTACATACCTAAAAGAAATTTCGGTGCCTTAAAAAAGGAGTTATTGTTATCGGTGCTAATGTACTGTTAACCGCACCAATGCAGTTTTATTACCAGATGCACAGATGCTGTTAGTTAAAAAACATACTAAATATCTGAAAAAGAAGAAGAAGAAGAAGAAGAAGCTCAACTTTGTTTTTTTGAAGTGAAAAAAAAAGGTAAATGGAAAAATGAACGAAAAATGATTTTCGGAAATCTAATTTCATAAAAAAGTTAATTCAATGTAAAATTTATTCATTCTTTCATTATTTTTGCAAAAATTTTCAGGGAAGGATTTTCTTGAGAGACATACCTAGAGAAACAGAGCACGAGAGCATTGTGAAGCAGCAAAACACTTTCGAGAAATGAGACTATTCAAAGAATCAGAATTTGAAACATCTTGTGCTTCACAAAAAAGCCCTGTAGTATAGTAAGATTTTTAAATTTTACTGTAATAATTGTTTTTTTACATTTTCTGTTGGATTTAATACATTCATAGTAAAAAAATTAAATTTTACTATGCATTTTACTAATAAAATCATTTACAATATTTATTCCTATTCGGATTTAGTTAAAATTCAGAAAATAAAAATAAAAAACCCATTCTTACGTTAAACCCTTGCTTCTTCTTGTTTATGTGACTTCACAATTAGGGCTTTTTATTTTATATTTATAGGGTTTGTATTACTATATATATAGATGTTAGGTCCCTATATTACTAGTATAGTCCCTTATTGTTGTTACTGTAACCCCCTTATTGTTATTATTGTACACTTGTAACCCCCATTTTATTATTATTGTGCCCTTAAATTATTATTGTTAGGTCGGCTAGGATTACATTTTGGCCCACTAGGATTACATTATGGCCCCATGGACTCCTATATATAGAAAGGAGGTTTTGTAAATTGGATCATCCAAGATTTTTTCATTTATGTAATGTATTTGAGGTTTCCCCCTCGAAGTGGCTTATTTCTAAGGCGTTGATATCTCTTTTCTTCTATTTTTGGAGCTGGTTACACAACATTTGGTACCAGAGCTTTGGATTCTAGGGTTTTGCTGCTCCAAACAGGTCATCGTGGCATTTTCGCTATAAATTTTTTACTACGAAGTTTCAGAAGCTGAAATTTTTAGGGTACGAAGCTGAAATCCTGGGGAAGATTGTCTAAGAATTTCATATCTTGGTTCGCAATATTTTCAGAGATATGATCTGTGGAAGTTAGGTATTTTTTGAGGATCCTAAACAGGTCATCTTGGAATTTGCGCTATAACATTTTTTCTACTAAGGTTCAGAATCTTAAATTCATATGGTACGAAGAGTCAATCCTGAGAAAATTTTTCAAAACATTTCAGAGCTTGGTTCGTAATATTTTTGGAGATATGATCTGTGGAAGGTAGTGCTTTTTCAGGCTCCTGAATTGCATCTCAAAGAGGTGATCGTGGGAAAAGTTAAATAACTCTCTCTCTGGGCATCAGATTGGAGTGCCGTAAAAAGTGGTCACAAGTACACAGACTGTAGTTTCTTCACTATAAATATCAAAGACAAAGGATGAAACAGTGATACGTGGAAAGTCGTACAAGTTCGCTCTACTAAACCAGTCCATAATTAGGTCATTGTGGGAGATTGGACAAAAATTTGTCTTGCAGAATCCAAATCAGGTCAAACCTATGGCATTCGAAAGATAATTTAGAGGGCTACATCGGTGCTGAAATTTAGATATTGAAGTGCTACAATCACAAAGATAATACAATTTCAATATTGAGCTCCTCAAAAGCATGAAAAAGGTGTGTATTTTTTTTGAATTGCATAAGTCTTGTTTGAAGAATAAATTTTAATTGATTCCAAGGGCATATTGTAGAATAGATATCAGTATTGGGTTCTAAAATATGCCCCATAAAAATAATTCAACACCCATTAAGCCTTCCGAAGGCTTTACTATGACTCATGAAGATGAAGAATTGCAACATGATCTATCAAAATTACAAGAGCAAGTGAAACAAATTTCACTCTCGCAAAGAGCAACAAAAAATGAAATGGAAGTCTTGAAGAAAGGTGTGGAAGCGAAGATGGATGGCATGGAAGCTAAGATGGAAAACATGAAGAATGATCTAAAAACAGACATCGAAGTTTTGACAAAGTTGATAAAAGAAATGTTTCCTAATGGTGAAAAGATAGTAGAAGAACCTCATGATGAGGACAAAATAAATGTTAATCGTGATTTCATAAACTCTAATTTTGGCGGGAAGAACCACCATATTCCAAAAATGGATATGAGGAAGTTTGATGGAAAGGATCCTGTAACATGGATACTACAGATGGAGCAATATTTTGATCTCCATAACATGAAAAACACACAAAAGGTACGTATTGCAACTTTACATTTAGAACAAAATACATTTGTATGGTATCGATGGCTTTGCTCCCGTAAAAAAATTGTCACTTGGTCAATTTTTATGGAGGAAATGATAGCACATTATGAGGATACAAAGAGCAATACCTTCTTTAGCCAATTGATAAATCTCAAACAAAAGGGTTTAGTGGGGCAGCACATTGAGGACTTCCAAAAATTGAATATAAGGGTAACTGACATTCCAGAGGAACACAGGATCGATCTCTTCATAGGCACTTTAAAGGATAACATCCAACATGAAGTTCGTGTTTTGGAACCGGATTCATTGGAGAAGGCATTCAGGTTGGCAAGAAAATTTGAATGTAAAATAATGGCGACAAGGAAGCCTACCACTCAATTTTATAAAGAAGGAAGTGTTGCTACGTCTAGATTTCCACAACCTACAAGGTTGACACCACAAAAATTGGAAGAAAAAAGAGCAAAAGGGCTTTGCTACAGTTGTGATAGCAAATACACTAAAGGTCATAAGCGTGCTGAGAAGAAATTATTTTACATAGATTGTGAAGAGGAAGAAGAAAATGAACAAGAAGAGGATATACACTAGGAACCAACCCTAGAAGAGGAAGAAATGAATCCAACCATATCATGTAATGCACTGAAAGGAATTACCACTCCTCAAACTCTCAAGATAGAAGGACAAATCAAGAAGAAAGAGGTAATAGTGTTGATTGATTCAGGTAGCACCCATAATTTTATTCATTGTATGGTAGCTAAGGAATTAAATTGTTTCCTATACCCAGCACCAGAATGTCAAGTGATGGTTGCAAATGGAGGAAATATAAATTGCTCTGGAAAATGCCATAATATCAAGCTAACCATGGGGGAATATGTATTGACTAGTCCAATGCTTTCCATTCCTATGGGAGGTGCTGATGTTGTACTGGGAGTACAATGGTTACAATCTTTGGGGACGGTAGCTTTTAATTTTCAAGAACTTTTCTTGAAAATTTTTTCAGAAGGAAAGGAAGTCGAATTACGGGGTATTGAAGGGAATCCGGGAAGGATAATAAGCTCTAATGTCATGACAAAGCTTCTAAAGAAAGAACAACAAGGCGTAATTGCACAATTATGCTCACTAGAAGTTCTGACATCAAAATAATCTATTTCTACAGATCTCCAACAAGTCTTGGACAATCATTCCAAGGTGTTTGAAACTCCCAAAGGGCTCCCACCTATTCGTGATCATGATCATGCTATTCATTTGATTCTCGGAAGTGTTCCTCCAAACATCAGGCCTTATAGAGATCCTTACTTCCAAAAGAGCGAAATTAAACGTATGATTGCAGAAATGTTAGAGGCGGGTATAATTCAACCTAGTCAAAGTTCTTTCTCTGCTCCTATAGTATTGGTACACAAGAAGGATGGATCATGGCGAATGTGTCCGGATTATAGGGAGCTCAATAAGCTCACCATTAAAGACAAATTTCCCATTCCCGTGATTGATGAATTATTGGATGAATTACATGGAGCAATTTATTTTACCAAGTTGGATCTTTGTTCAGGATATCATCAAATTAGAATGAAGACTGAAGATATTCCAAAACAACATTTCGAACTCATGAGGGTCATTATGAATTTTTGGTCATGCCTTTTGGCCTTACCAATGCACCTTCTACATTTCAAGGGTTCATGAATTCCATTTTCAAACCCTTCCTTAGAAAATTTGTGCTAGTATTTTTTGATGATATACTAATCTACAACAGGTCTTGGAAGGATCATGTTCAACATGTTGATAGGGTGCTCAAACTATTGCATGAGAAACAATTATATGCAAAAACATCCAAATGTTTCTTTGGAGTACAAGAGGTGGAATATCCGGGTCATATTGTATCTCACGAGGGTGTTAAGGTAGACCCTAACAAAATTAAAGCCATTAAGGAATGGAAAGTCCCCACAACCATAAAGCAGTTGCGAGGATTTCTCAAGTTAACAGGGTATTATCGCAAGTTTGTTAAGAATTATGGGAGAATAGCAGCACCTCTAACAACATTATTGAAGAAAGATGCATTTTCATGGACTCCTGAAGCAACTAAGGCCTTTGAACATCTTAAAGAGGCAATGTGCCTAGCACCGGTCTTAGCTACGCCGGACTTCACAAAAACCTTTATTGTGGAATGTGATGCCTCAGGAAATGGAATTGGTGCAGTTTTAATGCAGGAAGGAAGACCCATTGCTTTTGAAAGTCGTCCAATCAAAGGAAAGTATTTACAGAAACCTATTTATGAGAAGGAAATGTTAGCAATACTACATGCCCTAAAGAAATGGCGAACTTACCTAATGGGAAGACACTTCAAGGTAAAAACTGATCATGATAGTCTTAAACACTTTTTGGAACAAAGACTATCATTAGAAGAGCAACAAAAATGGGTCACAAAGATGTTGGGTTATGACTTTTAAATAATCTACAAAAAAGGAAAGCTTAATGTTGTTGCAGATGCACTCTCAAGAAAGAATGAAGAGGTGGAAGCATTGCTTTGTGCCATTTCTATTATCCAACCAGATTGGATAACTAAAGCAAGAGATGAATGGAAGAAGGACAAAGATGTATGGACACTCATTCAAAAGTTGCAGCAAGATCCTAGTACATCTGATACATTTACTTGGAAAAATGATTCCTTATGGTACAAAGATCGCTTATATCTTTGTAAGAATTCCCAACTAAAACAAAAGATTCTTCTGGAATTGCACACTTCTCCTTTAGAAGGACACTTAGGATTTTTAAAAACTTACCACAGGGTGAAGAAAGAATTTTTTTGGGATGGCCTTAAATCTGATATTCAAAAGTTTGTGGCAGAATGTTTGGTTTGCCAGCAGAATAAAGTGGAAACAATTAAGACCCCGGGACTTCTACAACCTTTATCCATTACAAGTCAACGTTGGGAGGAGATTTCAATGGATTTTATCACAGGTTTACCTAAGTCCGAAGGAAAGAGTGTCATCATGGTGGTAGTTGATAGACTTACCAAGTATGCACACTTTTGTGCATTATCTCATCCATGTAAAGCAAGTACAGTTGCTACTACATTTATGGACAGAATTCAAAAGCTACATGGAAGCCCAAGGGTTATTGTGAGCGACAGAGATCCCATTTTTACTGGAAATTTTTGGACGGAGTTATTTTCTTGCTTGGGTACTCAATTAGCTCATAGCTCATCTTATCATCCTCAATCTGATGGTCAAACTGAGATAGTAAATAAATGTTTGGAAGGATATCTTCGTTGTTTTGTATCTGATAAACAAAAACAATGGGTCAAGTGGTTACCTCTTGCTGAATGGTGGTATAACACTTCCTTCCATACTGCAGCAAAAATGACCCCATTTATGGCACTTTATGGATATCAACCACCATCCATCACATCATCTTTAAGGGAAAATTCTAAGGTTCAAGCAGTGGAAGATCACATCGAGCATCAGCAAGAAGTTCTCCAACTCTTAAAGGATAACCTGAATTTGGCACAAAATCGAATGAAACAACAGGCAGATCAACATCGCATCGAGAGAAGTTTTGATGTAGGAGATTGGGTATTTTTACGGCTACAACCATACAAACAAATGTCCCTCAAGCAAGCAAAGAAGAATAATAAATTATCACCAAAGTACTATGGTCCTTACAAGGTGTTGCAAAAGATTGGTACTATGGCATACAAATTGGAGCTTCCTGCTTCTTCGCGAGTACATCCAATTTTCCATGTTTCATGCTTAAAGAAGGTTATCGGTGAAAATATTCTAGTTCAAACAATATTACCAGAACTTGATGAGGAAGGAAAAATCATATTGGAACCTGAAGCGGTCACGGAAACAAGAACTAGACAACTACGAGATCAATCAATTTCAGAGTATCTCATCAAGTGGAAGAACTTACCCACTGAAGATTCTACATGGGAGGATGACAATTTTATACAAAAGCACCCAGAGCTACTCAAGTGTTGAGGAAAACACTTTTTTGAAGGAGAGGGGCATGTTAGGTCCATATATTACTAGTATAGTCCCTTATTGTTGTTAGTGTGACCCCCTTATTGTTATTATTATACCCTTGTAACCCCCATTTTATTATTATTGTGCCCTTAAATTATTATTGTTAGGTCGGGTAGGATTACATTGTGGCCCACTAGGATTACATTATGGCCCCGTGGACTCCTATATATAGAAAGGAGGTTTTGTAAATTGGATCATCCAATATTTGTTCATTTATGTAATGTATTGGAGGTTGCCCCCTCGAAGTGGCTTATTTCTAAGGCGTTGATATCTCTTTTCTTCTATTTTTGGAGCTGGTTACACAACAATAGATGTATGGCATCTAACCCACGTAAAAACTTGCAGAGTCAGATCCTAATCCCCATCAACCCTTACACATTTAAAAAAAAAATAGCTTTTGTTAATCGGTGCACACTGTCTAAAATAGTACACCGTTTCACGATTGTAGTATAGTGCACCAAGCGCATATTGAAAAAAAGAATTGTTTGATTAAAACAATTTTTTATTAATTTATGTTTATGTTTATCGATTCTTCAGTATTAATATAATGCATTGGGTCTCTTTTTCTACAAAGATAATTGTACGGTGTTTCCACTATATTGATGGTGTGTTTATAAGAACCTACATCATGGTGTTAGGTTCGTAAGTTGCCAAAGTTGCACCGTTTTGTTCATTTTTTTTTAGATGTCAAAAGCATGTCATTTATTTATAAAACATATTAATGAATTGTAAAGGTTTTATATTGACAATGAAATGGCCGATAAGAGTTCAACTAACAAAAATACTAATAGCACATCCAGAAAAGAAAAAAAAGGAAAGTTATTTGTAAATTATTTACAAAAATTATTATTTTTGAACTATACGTAAGTTTAAATAATATCTATTTTTTAGTTTCTATCATGTAAAGTTACAAAATGACGAATCTTGATAGTATTATTTACGATCTAAGACCATAAGAGTGTAAAATCTTGATGGACTAATTGCAGAAGGATGAAATATGTGAATGAAAAAATACTATCGATCCAATATGAATTTCTTTTTCGAATTTTCATTAATAATATACTTAAAAAAATTTGATAGCATGTCTCAAACAATATATTAATTTAGGTATGTTTAATATTTTATAGAGACCAACAACAAGGAAAATGAATATTGTTTTAAGAAAAGAAAAAAAAAAGAACGTGAAAATGAAAATGAATTTTTCCTTTGCTCATTTGGAGTGGTGTTGGAGGTTAACGAAAGGGGGAAATACTTTTACAAAACTTTGAGGGATCTAGTAGAATGAATGTATAGAAATTATTTCCACTTACAATACAAGAATCAATCCAATGATTCCAAGAACCAATTTTTTATTTAAACTACAGGAATAGTTTCCAAAGAATTGGTCAATGAGACACGTCAGACTTTTAATAAAAAAAACATACAAAAAAGAAAAGAATGATTGAAAAAGTAATATTCCTTTAAATTTTTCTCTATTATTATATGTATATATTACTACAAAGAAATCATTTATAATATCATTTTTGTTATATATAGTTTTCATATATAAATATAAGAATTAAATAGTTTATTGTTCTGTTACATTTTTAGGAAGGTTATGAAAATCTCAGAGGATGAATGAGTTGATATCATAAATATGCCAATAGGAATGTCCAAAAGGGTTTACAAGGAGACGGCCAAAGAAACATAAATAATTGGATCATACGAGGAGCCATATCAACAAAAACGTGGTTCAAATATAATATGTAATCGCTGAAAGTTTTTATTAGGTACAATAAATAAATAATTTAGCACTAAATATTATTTTTCAAGTATTTTCTTGCAGAAAAGAAAAGAAAATGGAAACCATTCAACACATAAAACATGACGACAAGGAAGAAAAGGGTTGATATCTATGTTTGTGATTAATTGTTACTTTCTTATAACAACTGAAGTAGATTTCATTTTTGTATATTTTAAGTTGTTTTACAACAATCTTCATTAAATGTTTTCAAACAGGTGTTAACATACAAAGAAGAACCATAAGAATAATTGATTAACATTGGGTTAAATATTGGTTTTCGGTATATGTTAGCATATCTACAAATAATTGTGGAATTTGTAAGCATCTATATTGTTGTACTTACCTTCATCTATAATTAATAGAACAAAACAATATTTTATATTATATTAATGATTTTTTATGGCGTATAAAACTTGCAGGAAACAAAGTATGGAACTGTGCCAACAAATGAATTGTTGAAATATAGCATGAAATTTGGTTTTGAAAGAATGTGCATACTTCCTGAGTCAATTCTTGCTATGGTACATTTCTTTTCAATTTACATTGATGTATATTATTTAATATTGCAATTTTCATTTTTCTCACCAATGTATATACAATCATTATTCTTTATTTTTATGTTTGTGTATGGAACTTGAAGAAGAAAAAAAATAATCAACACAATGAACAAAACATTCCTTCAAATAACCCAAGTCATGGAAGTAACTCAAGATGTGACAAGAGTTCCAGCGATGAATGATGATCAATATGTTTGGATGTCAAAGCAATGTGTTTTATTTTTTGAAATATTTGTCTGTGAAATCAAACATTTTGTTTAATGTAATGGACATAGTGTCCCAATAGAAAGACAAAGGGATACCAATAACTCTCCCATTTTGTATGAAAATGAGTGTCTTATATATATATATATATATATATATATATATATATAATAAAATACGTTTTAATTTGTTCTATTTTTTTCTCCATTGCCACTCTGATATGTTACATCGCTGATTAAATATACGAATCATTAAGTATTATAATGAAGAGATGCAAAATTTGATGATATGATATAACAAATTCATCCAAACATCATATTCAAATACACTAATAAAATATTAATTGATATGAATATTGTTATAATATATGTGTCGACTTTTAATGAATAATGAATTTTAAAAAACACAATACTTGCATTGTTAGAGGTCAATGTTTCTAAAAAATAGAAAATGAGCACGAGCGTGTGTTAATTATTCCGCACCGGTTCATTTGTATGATACTGTGCACCAGTGCAATTTTATGAGCTATGGGCACTCCACCAAATACCAATACCAATTAGAACACCTGGTGCACTTTATGGACGATGACCACCCGAGCGAGAGGATGAGTGTTCCATGCAACAATATGGTTCGCCTTTAACGCGCAGATGCGTTTTTATAATTTAACGACACAATGCATTTTAATACCTTTATAGCTTAGTGTGGCTTACAACTTAATGAAGACGGTGCATGCACCTCCTATCGACCTGGTGTGTATTTGCCGGTGACACACACTGGGACGTTGCTAAGCGCCTCGGGGCTTCCAAAAATTGTTTTCCATCCCAGTTCTTGGTATATTTACAGTACTAGCTCATACAGGTTAAAACGCATTGGTTTGTTCACACATGATGCATGCACCGATGAGAACAACATTCATAAAACCTTCAGCCACCCAATGTTTTTTAGTTGTTTTGAAGTTCCGTTAGAAGCTCCGTCAAAACTTTTGTTACCAAAAATGGAAGTTGTAGCAAATGTTTTTTTAACAATTTTGGTCAATTTTGTTACAGTCAAAACCTCCTTTATAACTTCCGCTAGAGGGTTTTTTCCTTGTAGTGTCATCAATATAGTATAGATTATGTATGTTCAATTACAATACACAATCTTAATTCGATTCTTGATTTTAAATAATGTAGCCCCATGCTTGAGGTACATGAAAGTTTCATTTTCCCCCTCCTCCTAACTCTTAGAGTTTCAACTTCCATTCGTCAATACAAGTGCGTAGAATGACATGGATCTCGTAGATAATAAATTTAGAGCTACAAAAATTTGAGAAGGGGGGGTGGCAAGACAAGTTGGGCTCAAAAACCTTTCTTTGAGCATTCACAGGTCCAGCATAGAAAGCATCTTTTTTTTACTAAGCAACTTTATTTAGAGAAAATGCAAGCATCTATAATTTTCCTTTTCCTAACCTCTGACAAACTTTCCCCCCTAACAAGACCCCTAATCCGCAAAAGTGCTTTCCTTCCTAGGTTAGAGAGGGCTTGCTTTATGAATTGGATATTCTTCTACTTTTGGATCTACCTTTGGGGTTGCTCCCTTATCTAATAGAAAAGCTATGTAAAATATATAGATCCTCAGAAACCAACACTAAGATCCCCGTGGATGTAGATGTGAATGCATTGATTCAATTAGGCTCTCACTGCCCTGCTGGATGATGGTCAAATTCCTGGTAGATCAAATGTAACTACAGGTACCAAAGAATCGAAGTATGGGGTATCTTCTATAATTTTTGGAATCGAAGTTATAAGACTTCATTTATCGTGTTGTTGCACTCCTTTAACGGAAGGAAAAATGGTGTGTTACTTTCATTTTTGTCAAGGAAATGCTCCCTCATTTTCCAGGGGAATGCTTGTGCCTGGTCTCTCTATCCCAATTAATTAATTCTTGTGCCCTGTATCTATATCCTAATTGATTAAACCGTTTAATAAGTATTGATTAATTCTTATGCCCCGTATCTATATCCTAATTGATTAAACCGTTGAATAAGTATTTGACTGAGGCCCCTCTAAAAAAGAGGTTTTGCTAAATGAAAAAATAAAATGAAAATATTTTCATATGTTCTTTCTCTTAGGCCCTATAGAAAGGACGTTTTTTCTAAATGAAAAAAGAAAATGCAAATATTTTCATATGTTCTTTTTCTATATTTCATTTAGAGTGAACTCTAGAGACTTTTTTATCTTTGTTTCGCTCAACCTTACAAACAATGGGCAGCTCTTTAAACACATAAAGGAACTAGACTTTTATATGTGTCATTTCTCTTCAATCGCTTCTTTTCTCTTCAACATATCTGCCTCCCTCTATGTTCGGGCATCTCGTAAGTTATATTTTCAATTCTATACATGCATGTTGCCACAGTCCTGTTTGTTGCCAACAAGCAAACCATCAAGAAATAAAAAATGGTTTCGGTTATTTCTTCATATTCTTTGTTGCATCTCCATTTGGAACAAAATTCAGTGAGTTTGTGTCATCCTTATGTTTTCTAGGAGAAATATCACGTATTTCACCATAAAATCGAAAACATCATGAAATCCATCATAAATTGCAGACAAAACGTGATGAACTTGGAACCAAATTATTCGAAGAAAGAGCAGCGTTAGAACTAGTGGTGAGAGACTTCTTAGTAAGATAGTGGTGAAGATAGTGGTGGGTTCCCTCATACATAGTGGGTAGTGGGCTCTTGCAACTTCTATAGGGACGAGTTCTGCTGATGGTTCTGAGTCAACAAATAGATGAACACACTACTGCTGCTTGTGGTCCACTTTTCATGAAGAGTTGTCAAGGAAAACACAATTCACCCAGTTTCAAGGTTTGTATTTTAGATTAGATTTGCAAGCTGAATAACTGATGTTCATTACCAAACTCCATATTTGTTTGCCAACCTACGTATCTGATATGATCCAGGCAGCAAGTCGGTTCTACTCCACGCAGAGACTTGCTTCCATGCAGCTCCCAGATAAATGAGGTAAACTATAATTGAGTTTAAAAATGAATTTTATGGTTACTTTGTAAATAATTCATGATTAACGAGTAGGGATGTTTTCATGTGATCGATAACACCAACCAATAAACTTCATGAGCATTTGTTAGCTTTAGACACTGGATTACTCTATGACTTGAATGTATTTATATTATGATGATGAAAGGAAACTTTTATCTCTTCTTTCTATATATATATATATATATATCCAAGTTAAAAGCGCATAAATATTTTGTTTATATTCTATTAAAAAAAATCATTTATATATATATATATATATATATATATATATATATATATATATGAGAGAGATAAATTTGATATTATTACTGAGTAATTGAGTTAATTTTTGGAATATGTATAAAATAATTAGGCAAGTTGAAAAGAATATTTTCATATCTATGAATGGTATTTCCAAAAAAATAAAAAATTTAATTTAAGGTCACAAAATAAAGAAATGTAAAATTGATTTATAGGGATTTATTTATGAAATAAAATAAACTAGTTGTTTTTAATGAGATTTTTTGGAGTTTTAGTGCTTTGGTGAAAAAGATTGAGGAGAAATCTTTATTTATGTTATTTAAACTGGTATTCTTTTACTGTATATATGGATTCAACACCCTAAAAAAACCCGACCACACTTCGATTGTGCAATATTATCCATAAAACTTCAGTTTTCAATGAATTCCTACCGGGTTTAAAAAAAATTAAAACAGAAAAATCCAAGAAAAAAACCTTAAAAAAATCACACTAAAAACAATTCGTAAAATAAAAACATTATTTTATGAAATAAAAATTTGAATCATTAAATATTTATATATTTTCTTTATTTAAAGAAGATGTTTAGATACACTTCTTTCTTGTTATTCACCTTTATGAAATAATGATGTAAATTAAAAATGAATGCCTTTGAAACTGATATATAAATGAGAAAAGTTTCTCACTTTTTAGTTGGTTTAAAAAATGATATCATTTTCTTGTTATCCAAATTTATGACATAATGATGTAAATTAGAAAACAATGTTAGTGAAAAGGATATGTATAAATTAGAAAAATTTCTCCATTTTTACTTAGTTTAAAAAAATCATATCATTGAAAGAAATTTATATTTTTATATTTTTAACCAATTTATATTTAACGCTAATTTAGATTTAGTTATATATAAAAGGAATGATTATTATATTTTTAAGTCGGATTCAATTTCCTATTGTTGAGTAATAAATAACATGTTTAATTAGTTAGTATTGAATGAAATGGTATCCAAGAACGTTTTAACTATACATACAAAAAATGATTATAGTATCATATATTATTAAAATTTTTAAATAATTTCACATACATATTAAAAATTTAAATAATAATTTTAACTTTTTTATTTTTTATTTAATTATCTATATAAAAAAAGACAATAATAGAAAATATTATTCATCTATAAAGACATTTAAATAAAGCACTATCTTAATTATTTTATTTCAAAACATAACCCTTATTATAGTTCTAATTTGTTTTCCAAATTACTCAGTGTAATATGATTATAAAGATGATTTGTTTTCAAATTATTTAGTGTAATATGATTATAAAAATGTTGAATTTGTTTACTAAATTCTTTTGTGTAATAAAATTATAATTAGCACAAATATATCAATAAATGGGGTTTATATACATTGTATGCATCAATTTAATATATATTATATTATAAAATAAATATGCTATGCATCAAATCTAAGATTAATATTAAAAATTATAAAATTATAAATTCTAATATATTATTATATATTTATTATAAACTCAAGGGTATAATATTAAATCAACGAGATTAATATTATAACTCAAGGAATTATAAATCTAAGGGATTATTAATATTATGAACTCATGGGATTATGGCCAGTGTTAACCATGATTGATTATGATTGACCACGATTGACTGTAATTGACCATGGTTGAACGTGATTGATATTATAAATCCAAGGGAAAAATTAACCTATAGGATAAATAATAAAGCCCCAAGGGATTACAAATCTAAGGTAAAAATAGTAAACCCAAGGGAATAATATAAACAAAAGATAAATATTAAATACTCTTAAATAAACATAGTGGAGAATGGTTGACCATGGTCGATTTTCATATTGATACAATTTTTGACACAAATGCGAAGTTGGGAAATGCTCAACCATGGTTGTACCCTTAGATTAATAACACCTTAAATTGTCACAATGAAATGTTGGGCCATGGTTGACCATGATTGATTCATCATATGGAGATAATATTTGTCACAATGGGACATTGTACCATAGTTGACCATGGTTGATTTTCATATTGATACAACATTTTTCACAATGTGAAATTGGACAAATGGTTGCCGATTATTTATTTTATAAAAAATGGTTAACCATGGTTGGCCATGATTGGCCACGGTTTGCCATTATTCATTTTATAAAACATGGTTAACCATAGTTTGCCATGATTGACCATGGTTGGCCCTGATTGATTTTATAAAACATAGTTAACAATGGTTGGCCATGATTGATTTTATAAAACATAGTTAACCATGGTTGGCCATGATTGATTTTATAAAACATAGTTAAACCCACGAGAATAATATTAAACAATAGGAATACAAACCCTTAGATTATTAAACTAGAAGAGATTGATATTATAAATGGAAGGGAATAATATACACAACTGAATAATATTAAACCCAAGGGATTAATATTATAAACCCAATGAATATAGGCCCTAAGATAAATAGTTTAGACACTAAAATAAAGATGGTTGAGCATGGTTGATTTTTATTTTGAGACAATCGTGGTCTCAAGGTGATGGTTTGACCATTGTTGACTGTGAATTATTTTCATATCGAGACAATATTTGTCACATTGCGATGTTGGAGCATGGTTGACCATAATTTATTGTCATATTGAAACAATATTTGTCACGATATGACGTTGGACAATCGTTGACCATTAGAGACCATGGCTGACCATGATTGATTTTTATTTTTTATAAACAATGGTTGACCATGGTTGACCATAATTTATATTATAAATCCAAGAGATTAACACTAAAAATGTAAGGGTTTATAGGCCCAAGAGAGTAATATTATACCCAAGGGAATGATATAAACTAAAGGGATATAAACCCTAAGATAAATATTATAAACCCTTAAATGAACATGGTAGAACATGGTTGATTTTCATATTCATATAATTTTTTTCACAATGTGACTTTGGACCATTTTTTACCATGGTTCAACCATTAGATTAATAAACCCAAGTGATTGATATTATAAACCCAAGGGATTAATACTAAAATCCCAAGGGATTATGAACCTAATGAAATAATATTAAACCCAAGTAACATATATTATAAACCCAAGGTGTAGAAACCATATGATAGATATTATAAACATTAAAATTAACATTGTTCACCATGGTTGACCATGATATATTTTATGAGTAATATTTTACCATGTGTGGCCATAGTTGACCATGGTTGGCCATCATTGACTATGATTGACTATGGTTGTCCATGGTTAACCATGGTTGAATATGATTGATATTATAAACCGAAGGTAAAAAGAAACCCAACGAATAAATACTAAAAATCCAAGGGATTATAAACCTAAGGAAAAAATATTAAACCCAAGGGAATAATATGAACTCTAAGATGAATATTATAAACCCATAAATAAGCACAATTATTGAATATGGTTGATTTTATTATTGAGACAACCTGTGTCATAATGTGACGTTGGACCATGATCGACCATGGTTGGACCCTTATATTAATAAATCCTTAGATTGCCACAATGCAATGTTGGACTATGGTTTACCATACTTAACAATGATTGATTTTCTTCTCGAGTCTATCTTTGTCACAATGCAATGTTGGACCACAACTGACCATGGTTTATTTTCATATTAAGACAATCTTCGTCACAATACGATATTGGAACATAGTTGACCATAATTGACAATAGTTTCCTATGATTTGAATAATTAATCTATCACTAATGAAATGATTCATTGCTCATTTGAAAAGACAATCCATCGAGCATAATACATGTAATGAATTAATGAAAAAAAATATTATTAAATAAAATGTAATGCTAGAGGAGGAAGTGGGTCGGTGAAATCATCGTTGTAGATATGTTTCTTAGACAAAGTATATTACACTTAACTGAAATGTTGTCGATTTACTTAAAACTATAATAAAAATCAAGGATGCCATATCCATCGTGACTTTAAATAAAATTTCTACGGTGAAAATATATTAATAATAAAGTATACTTTATAAACAATATTTATCTTAAATTGAATTTTAAAATTTTTAAAAAATTGCATAATTTGAATAAAAAAAAAGTTATGAACAATTGAGGAATATTAAATTATTTTATAGAATTGTTTCCTTATAAAAAAATTATCAAACATTTTTTTAATCAAATGTTCAAGTTTTTTTTAAGTAGAAAATCATTAATATTAGTAATTTAAATTGGTAAATTATTTATTTTATTTATTATTATTCATTTTTATTAAATATTTATAAATGATAATAATTTTTTTCTTTTTCTAAGTTAAGATATTCTATTAACAGAGGTAGTAATGTACAGCGGGCCGAAGCCTGATCTTTGCCCAGTGTTGTGGAAATCTTAACAAAAAAA
Source organism: Pinus albicaulis (assembly GCA_034641835.2). Classification (NCBI taxonomy): domain Eukaryota; kingdom Viridiplantae; phylum Streptophyta; class Pinopsida; order Pinales; family Pinaceae; genus Pinus; species Pinus albicaulis. The sequence goes on along the minus strand of CM076575.1, from coordinate 1,529,247,467 downwards.
CTAGTGATAAAGACTGTCCATCAGGAGGGAAACCAACCTTGAACAATATTCTAGATAATTCCCACGCAGGGGAGCCATAAAGATTTGTTTTTGGAAACCACAACTATCAAAAACTGATATATGAACTAAAACTACAAAAAACTCAAAAACAACCCCGAGAGTGAGGGTCGAAACTGAACAGGAAAACCAAACTAATAAGGGGGTACTACTCATCAAGTGGCTCTTCCACGACTCTGCACCAGAGCTCATCCAGTTCCCCGTCATCCTTGTACAGGTCCGCAATGGAAGTGACCACCCACCTGGAGGGTGGTGGAGCCACCTGCGCCTCGCTCGCTTTCCAGTGTCGCCTTGCACCATGTCCACATGCTGAATCCCGCTTGCCTGACCCTGCAAATCCTTGCTCCCCTGACCCTGCAAATCCTTGCTCGCTGGGTGCATCGACCCTACAGTCAGACCTGAGGGATGGGCCTCAGTGTTGCACAAACCCGCCGGGCTCGAACTAGGAGTGTCCTCCTGAGGCTCTCCGTGGAAGACAATAGTGATGGAGGCAGTGACCTGAGGGCGATTGAGTGAACAATTGAAGGAAAAGTGCACGGTATGGGTCTGTGCAGGGAGAATTGGAGGTTTAGGGGAGCCCAAGCATCGGCCCGAGTGAAGCAGGTGACCTCTCTAAATTCGGGTTTGGCTATCCGAATGAGAGGATGACACTGAGGAGGTGCTGGAGGTGGAGTGAAAATGCCGAGGCTGGCATCTGGTGGTGCCTCCTTGGCACCTCATCCTTTGCCGAAGGCGATGCATGTTCTCAGTCATGACAGAGGGTCCAAGAAGCAAAGGAAGCGCAGGACTGACAGAGGATTGAGGCGAATGAAATTGTAGGGAGACAAAAGCTAGCATACAGAATCCAGAATGAGAGAAGTGGAGATTATCTCCAAAATCCAAACAGCGATTCAGCCTGCTTCACTTGCCCATAGCCGTGCGCACATTTGGGAGCCCTACATCCGGGGTGCACCATTGATTTATTGGAAAGGGAGCGCTAGCCGAACCAGAGCAGCTCTCCATTATATCTATCCAGACGACCTTGCATCGATAGACCCCCTGCAATAAACCTCCATTAATAACAGCCGAAGGCCAAGCCATATCGCCACACGCGAGATCGTATCGAGGAGCAGAGTTGGGATTGTAACCAGTGCTGAGAGTAAATGCCATTAAACAGAAAGCAACCAACATTAAATGCCGAGCGCCAACTGCCTTGTCGGTGGGCAGGTGTCTCCCCGCCATGCCGCGCCCCCATCCCATCACCCTATGCTCTGTCCTTTGCACCCGCATCCAGAAATAAATGATAATAAATTAATTTAAAGAAATAAAATATTTTTTATTTATAAAACATTAGATTTATAATAGAATCTTATTTTATTTTTTATTTTGATAAGGGAATTAGTAAGTTATTCTCTATCACATTTCCAAAAAAAATCCTATTTCTATTTTTTTAAATTATTCACAAAAAAATTAATGATATAGAATTATTTTACATTTGAAATCACATAAATTTTATAGATATTTTTCAAAAAAAATTACATTTTTAATATTTTACAAATATAACAAAAAAATATTTTACAATTTTCAAAATAAGGACCAAGATTTATAATGTTTAAGATATATTACATTCTTAAATTTTTTCTTAACTTTAATTTAATCCTATTTTATGTTCATTTTAATGTTTTTTCTCATTTTTAATTTTTAATTTTTAATTTTGAAATAGGAATACATTATTTTTTAAAATATTATATTTTTTCTTATATTAAATTGGAAATAACTCAACTAGTATAAATTATATAAGTCAAAATTGCACATCCAAAAAATTAAAATATATTTCTTTTTTATAATAACAAATTTTTCACTATATTACATCAATATTTAATAATGGTTAATGCACTTTTAATAACTCACTCATCAATGATTGCATACTTACTAGACGCAATAAAACAAAGGAGATATATAGAAATTTAATTATATGAACTAGTAATTAATTTAGGTGGTTTAAAGATAGAGATATTTTTCATATCTATTATTATTAGAAAAACATTTAATTAAAAAAAAAACCACAAAATCATAAAATCTTTTTTTTATAATATTTAATTTTATAAAATTGTATTTATACTACAATATATTTTTTAATAAATAAATTTATATAAAATATAAAATTGTAATTTTTTTAATTAAATAAGTTATTTTTTTCTCTTTTCTTTTTAAAGAAGTGAAGTTCACTTCTGAGTTAAGGAAAAACACATTTTATTAAGTAAAGAACTCTTTTTTTTGGGAGAAAAAAATGCTGCTATGTATATTGCACTAGTACAATTGTGATTATAAACATTATAATCCATAAGTCATAACTTCTTTAATGGTATACCCTCATACATAAACCTTTGCTGAAAAAAGAAATGACCAAATAATAATGGTCTTGAAATTGTCTATTGGTAAGATCTATCTAGAATTTTACCCAGAAACCAAGTGTTCCAGTGAAAAAAAGAAACCGAGGCAAGTGCTTATAACAGATGTATAAAAGTGCGCCTAAAAACAAAAAGACAAAAACTGAAATGGCAGCCCAGAGGTAAGCCAAAAAGGGACTAGAAAATAAAAACATTGTTATACCTTCAGGTAATCATAAAAGGGGATTAATTGAACTGATCCATACCAGCAGCGCCTTCCCCATCCTCGTTTAGTAGCTCATAATGCATATCACCAAGGACCTCCTTTAAACCTTGTTTAGAATTATTTAAAACATCTATGTGCTCCAGCCAAGTCCCCAGATGTCTCAGAGAGAGCTTCGATTTTCGATTAGGATAATCAATGAGAACTTTCAAGCTCCCAAACACCCAGATATCCTCAATGCACAGTTGTAACAAGAACCATAACAACCCCCATAATGCCAGGATCTCTACTCTCATATTAGAACCAAAGCCACCATACCAATGGATCTTGTAGTTACAGTGAGGTGAAAGCATTAACCAAGCACCACAACCACACTTAGATTGCCATGAGGTACCATCCAAAAAACCCGCAGGATAGTTGATTTCAAACGGTCTCATTCTCCTTGACAGGTTAGCCAGTTGTTTCTGCACCCTTTTAAGATGTGTCCTGTATTGTAAAATATTTTGGGCAGTTCATATGCGGCAGTACCTAATATCCTCAAAAATCCATCTGTTCCTATCTCCCCATATGGTCTAGTGAAACAGTGCCAGAATGTTTTTGTAATTTATACTTTTTTGACTCCACCAAGTGATGAACACTTTTGTGTTCTCTAAATTTGGCACCTACATTCTGAGAGACTCACATATCAACTTCGGCACCTCCCTTTCAAAACCACACATGTAAAACATATGAGAGTTATCTTCATCCTCCGTCATGCACATCCATCCCTTTCCTTTTCAGGTTTTCCCAGGTTAAATTTTTATCTATTAGAACTAGCCAAAGGAAAAGTTGCATTTTCAGAGAAGCCGAGTTATCCCAAATCCGTTGATTTGTTCTGGGATTAAATAAAGAACTCTGCCTATCACCTTAAATGATTCGTAAATAACCTTCTCTCGTAGCTTAAATAATTCACTCTGAGGCATTTAATATATAATTTTACAAGAACTGCTGATTAGAATTAGTGATTTTTTGTAATTTAAAATTTGTTTTGAGTTCAGTGTTTTTGTTTTGAATTTTTTTATTTTCTTTCACGTGCCTCTTTTACCCAAGATATCCGGAATCAAGGTTGGCTTGATTGATGATAAGGATAATACAACCATTAACGATTAGATTGTTAGTAATTACCTTTTTCCTTTTGGTTTATAAATTAGATTTCAGCGAAGACAAAATTAAAATTTGCTTCATCTAAATAAAAAGTGAGAATATAGTAATTTTTGCGAAATGTAAAAAACATGTTGTTTGGTCGTATGAAAAATATAATTTTAACGACTGTTCAAATAACTCAATTCGAAAATCTGTCATCCACGCTCGCTGCAACCACCATGAAACTCGGTGGTGGTTTCAAATTCTAGAAGACATTATACGCAATTTAAGGTGGAGCTAACGATATTTCATCTTATGAATCCCACTCACTAGAACACCATATCTTCTCACAAATTTCTAGAGTTTCTGCACAATACCTAGTCTCATTAACCAATCCTCATAAACTTACTTATCTCATTTTTAATAGAGTCGTATGGTTAATAATTTCGTATAAGAATATGTGGATTTGATGTAGGATTTGTACGATATTGGAGCAAGGAACTTCATTGTAGGAGATATATTCCCTTTGAGATGCACTCCAACGGCTCCAACAGCTCGGCTTATTTTGATGGCTCAGCTTATTGCGATGGTTAGTAAGGGAAAATATAACGGTGGATGTTTAGAGATGTTTAGAGAGTGGAAATTGTTGGAAAAGAAGATGTGTAAAGGCATATAATAACACAAATAATTCATACACAATAACATAAAAGTTGTGTCTCTTCTATTGATCACACAAACTTGAATTTTATTGCAATGAGATTGGTGAAGGTTATTTAAACATTCTTGATTAATGACTTGCCTAATGTAACTTGACATGCACACACTTACTAAGTTTGTATATCACTTAAATCGACTTGACCCAACGCTCACTTAACTGACTCTCTAAATATAGAAAACTCTTGATGCAAGAGTAGTTATCATATTTTAACACTCCCTCTTAATTAAAAATGCTAAACTAAAATATGACTCATGACAACTCAAACATGCCTGCTGGTATATGTCTCAGCTAGGCATATAACACCCAAGTTTCTTTTGTGAAACTCAAACACATCAGTTTGTAATGGCTTTGTAAATATATTAGCTAATTGCTCACTTGATTTACAAGGTTTCAAGTGAAATTCTCCATTGATCAAAAGTTCTGTAATAAAATTATATCTAGTATCAATAGGTTTGCTCTTTTGATGAAAAACACTAGTCTTGGATAGTGCAATCACTCAGGTGCTATCACAGAATATTCTTGTTGATCCTTGTTTTTTCTACTTGAGTCCATCCAATAATCTTCTTAACCATACCGGTTTACATGCTCATGATGTTGCTGCTACATATTATTCTTCTGCTAATGAAAGTGTCACAATATGTTTCTTCTTAGATTCCCATACTATCACACCTGAACCAAGATGAAAAATATAACCAGAAGTACTCTTCCTATCATCCAAACTGCCTGCAAAATCACTATCTATATATCCAATGAAATCTTTATTTTCTATACTTGCATATATTATCCCACAATCTCTTGTTTCTGCTATGTATCTCAGAATTATTTTTCTTGCACTCCAATGTGTGTCTTTTGGAGTCTCCATAAATATGGGAATAAATCTCACTCCTTGAATAATATACGGTTTTGTAGTTGTCAGATACATTAGGCTACCAACTAATCTTTTGAATAGAGCTGGATTGACATTTTATCCTTCATCATCCTTAAATTTGTAATGGTTGCAACTAGTGTAGGTACAGGTTTGCAGTTATCCATCTCGAATCTCTTCAACAAATATTTTACATATTTGTTTTGGAAAATAAAATTTCTCTTCTGAGATTACTGAACTTCAATGCCAAGAAAATATTTTATGAGACCTAGATTTGTCATCTCAAATTCTTTCTTCATGGCTTATTTAAATCCATCTAACTCAAAATCTCATGTAGAAATCATGTCATCAACATATAATCATACAGTGAATATATATCCATGCTTATTTACCTTTTTGTATAAGTTAGGTTCTATGTTTCTTCTGCAAAATCCATTCTTGATCATGTAGTTATCAATTTTGCTATACTAAGCTCGAGGTGCTTGCTTTAGTCCATATGACGTTTTCTTCAACCTGTAAACTTTATCTTATTTACCTGTAACTTCATAACTTGGAGGTTGCTACACATAAATTTTTTCTTCTAGAATTCCATTCGAGGAGGCTAATTCCACATCCATCTTATATACTTTCCACTTGTTTTAAACTTTTTTGGCTACAACTGCATTTATAGTATCCAATTTGGCTACCGAACCAAACGTTTCTACAAATTGTATTCCCGGTGGTTGCGAAAATCCTTTTCCTACACTTGTTTATTTAAATATTTCAATTTCACCTTTCTCATTCAACTTTTTCTTCTACACCCATTTCACACCAATGAGGTTTTTATCATTTGGAAAATTAACAAAATCCCATATATCATTATTTTCAATAACATCGATTTCTTCATCCATGACTTGCAACAATTTTTCATCTCTGATTGATTCTTCAAATGAATAAGGTTGGAATGAAAACAATGAAAAATTTCATCTAACATCCAAATCCTTATAAATATCTTTCATACTTCTCGTATTTCTTTTACCATTGTTTGATTCATCACCTCGTTGGCTGTTGGGAGATTTTTTGTCTGTTGATCTATTTGAAGATCCATGTTGCTCTGAAAATATTGGAGTTCTTTTTGGTGTCTGCTCTTGTGAATATTGTTGTTTGTTTCCTACTTCATCATATTCTTCCATCAATGGTGATTGTGCATCAAATGTTTTGTCTATATTTTCATTTAATGACTCTTTTTCTTTGAACACAACATCTCTACTAATGATGGTCTTCTTGGTGACAAGGTTATGCAATTTTTGGCTTTTCACTACTCACTATAGCCATTAAATATGCATTTTTCACTTTTATAATCCAATTTGTCTCTTATCTACCTAGGCACAAGTGCATAAACTACAAATCCAAAAACTATGAGATGATATATTATGCAACAAATACCTGGGCATGCTTCTTCTGGTACTTGGTTCATCACACTCTTTGTAGGAGACTTGTTTATCACATAAGAAACACATGGAACTACCTTTTCCCAATATTCATTAGACAAGTTTCTTCATTTTGGCATGCTCCTTGTCATATTCATAATGGTTCTTTTGTTTCTCTCTGCTACACCATTATGTTGCAGTGTGCACCTGGTTGTAAACTGTCTTCTGATTTCATGTTGTTTGCAGTAATCATGAAATGATTTTGAATCATATTCTCTACAATGATTTGACCTAAATACCTTGATTTGTCGATCACTTAGGTTCTCTACTAAGGCTTTGCATTACTTGAACTTTAAAAATTTTAGACTTCTCCTTCAATAAATAAACCCAAGTCTTTTTTATATAGGCATTTATTAAAGTGAGGAAGTAACAACTTCAACCAATAGACTATGTCCTCAAAGTTCCAAAAAAGTCCATATGCACCAGCTCAAGTGGCAGCTTTTCTCTGTATTCAACTCCCTTTGGAAATATTTCACAATTTTTCTTTCCCAAGAAGCAACATTCACAAGTACTAGTGGGTTCTTTGATGGGAGGTAATCTTTTGACCATCAGTTTCCACTGCGATAATAATAAACCAGAAAAGTGCAAGTTTCCAAACTAAAAGTGTGATAAATAGTAATCATTAGAACATGCAACTGTAAAAGAGATGGAATAATAAATGTAATTCATAATTATAGGAAATATTTTGTTCTTTGTCATATGCACCTTTGTTATTACTTTATTGCTTGGGGGCTTGTCATAAATAACACTATCGTGTCCCTGAAAGATAACTTTGTCTCCTTTCTACATCAATTGACCAATGCTTATCAAATTATGTTTGATACTAGGAATATAATATACCTTTGAGATTGTCTTTGACTGCCCCTACTTTGTCAAAATTCTTACCACTGATTTTCCATATACATCAACAACATTTCTAGTCCCCAACTTTACCTCTGTCTTAAGAGATTGATCCAAATTTGCAACCAAAATCTTGTGGTTACTATAACCACTGTCTAATAACCATACATTGTCAGACGATACATACATGTTATGGAAAGCTAGGAACATGGAGTTAGTATTATTTGCACTAACATTATCTCTATATTTTCATTGATTAACTATTCTCTTCTTGAAATCACAGACATAGTGACCAAATTTTTTCCAATAATAACATCTCACCTTTCATTTTTTTAATATTTTTTTATTGTTGAAGTTTCCTCTATTGGTTCCCCTTTCATGTTCATGATCTTCTCGACCATGTCTCTAACCACCATATCTTCTTCCTCATAATCTACCTCTCAATATACCTTTTCCTTGAACTTTGTCTCTTGAAATAGAAACCTATCTTTTGAAAGTAGTTTCTAGAGTGGAACACTTATTTTTTTCTATCCCTGCTTCATGTAATAGAAGTGATCCCATCAACTCATCAATTCTGAGTGCTTCCAAACCCTTCGCTTCTTATATGGCTACTACCACAACATCAAATTTGGTAGACAACGATATGAGGACCTTCTCAATAATTTCTTGATATTTAATATCTTCACCATAAATTTTTAACTGATTTACGACAATCATCACCCGATTCATGAATGAATTGATTTCCTATGTCTCCTTCATCTCCAGACATCCAAAATCTCTCATAGTATTTTGAAATTTTACAATATTGACTTCGGCCATACTTGTATGGAATGTTTCCAAGGTTTCCCATTCTTCCTTTGCTGAAGACGTGATTATAATCTTGTGGAACACTTATCGGTCCACTCCTTCTTGGATAAGCATTAATGCTTGTTTATTCTTCCTTTTGTGTTTCTTCCATCGTTCTCTTTTTCCATTAGTGAGAGGTCATTATTATGATTCATTATTAGGTTCTAGAAGCCTAAATTTTACATGATACTAAACATCATGAGCCTTCAATGTGGTCTCCATCTCAATATCCCACACATCATAATTCTTCCCTGTGAAATGAGGAAATTATGGCTGGAAATTAGTTGTCGTCATCTTTCTTCAATAACTTATCTTTTGAAACCCTAATGAAATTTTCAAAAATTATCTTTCAGTAAAACCCTAAGTTTTATTTTTATATATAAAAAAAAACTTTTATGAAAAAACTTTATATAAAAATAACCTTCCCTTAAAAAAAACTTATTATAATATCTCACTTTTCAAAAAATCCTTTTAATAAGACCACTCGATGTATGTAAATCAAATTTTGGATTTGAATAAACCTTTTCACCATTCAAATCGTAATATGACTTGTTAAGGGTCCTTTGAATGCCTTTTGAAATTTTTAAATGTGCTTGATGTTGACTTTTTCCATTTTGTTGACTAACGCATATTCTACCAATGTTTAGTGCATGCTAACACTGTTAAAAAAGGGATAGTCCGCCCAACGCCCTATCAACATCTATTGTTTCGACTTGGCATGTGGGAACACTTTGCCTCACTCAGCTACACTTCTCTCCATCGATTGCCTCTGCCTCCCTTCCGCTCGCACTCGACGACCATTTAAAATTTAAATTCTTAAATTCCTTTCACTCTTGACTACCATTTCAATATTTCGCTATTCCCAACTATCTTGACTCAACAGGGAATTGCATACCCTCCATATAAGTGTGTTCATTTTTCTCTCAAGTTTTTTAGTAAAAATATGTTTATGTACAACGATGTGATTAGGATGTTACTCAATTTATCACATTATTATTTAACATGGTATGGTAGGTATACGACCTATGTGCCATACATTTCTCACCACGAGGTGAAAATATGTTCTCAAAAAGGGCTTTTTGTACCCCAAGACCAGGATTCAATTTGGAAATTTTTGGTTCTTTATGCCCACCTTCTACTACCGTATATTGTTAATAAATATCTTTCTGGCCATCTTATTATGCATTTCTGCCTTTATCTTTGCAGAATATATACAATCCTTATATTTCACCCCAACATCCTCAAATTTATGGTGCATCTGGAACTCTTAGTCCTCTAGTATTTCCTTACACCCATATGGGCCAAGCTTTTCAAGCTATACCTGCTTTTCCCACCCATCAAGGCTATGGAGTGTAGGGACCACATCTTGTGCATTTTCCTGGGCTTGGAGGTGGTGCCATAACCATGGAAAATTTTATGGGTAATATTCGTAGGTGGGCTAATTTTCTATGGTTTTGCAAAGAAAATATTCACCAAATTCCATTTTTTTCAACAAGTGATTCGCCCGAATTTTATAGTATAAAATTATATTATCCTAAAAATTGCCAAAAATTTATAAAGAATATATAAATTCATTACAAATTTTGATACCTTTAAGAAAATATGAGAAAAATTTTTAGAATCTGCATATCCGATACTCCTAACATTCGCCAAGGTTTCTAAACTTTAATATAAATTTTTGTCCTTAAAATTTTCCCTGGGGCCCATAACATTTATGCCTCAATAGCATGTTTCAGTTGTACCAATTATACAGGGACCAATTCCTTTAGTAGGTATGATTACCATGGATGATATTTGATTTAATAATTTTCTCTTACATTCTTTACAAACAGGACAGGATGACAGGTGAAGGTTTTACCTTCTGTGGCACCTGCTCCAGGCCCATCACATCCACAGTTGGAAAGGCATATACAATATCAGCAGAAGTTCACATGAGGTGATGGTGGCTGAAAGAATCCATCTGGTTCATAATATCGTCTCAGTTTCGAGAAGTACGCTATGTTAAAAGGCATGCATATATGCAGTCACTAGGGAAGATTTTTTTTGTGGGTACTGAGCAGGATATTCTTGGCATTTGAACACGTCACCTTGCACAAGGTCATTGCCTTAAATACATTTTCAATGGGATTCTTGGAGGAGAATTTTATGTAGAGTATTTGTGGAAGATTCATATTGTATTCATTTGAATGTTACCTTTACATTCAAAGCACTTATTATTTTTTAGGAAAAAATTTTGACAAGTTACAATAGGCAACATTGAGCTATTTATTTTAAGAATCGCACATGTTCTTGCAGTGAATTAGGTTGACAGAAACTTCATCACAGTTTATTTCTGGATCACAAACATCCAATATCCCTTCCAAGGGAATCAAATTTGATTTGGTAGTTCAATAACAAGATTCAAAGATCTACTTTCATGTTGCTGGTTCCCCACTATAGAGGTGATCAATATGTTGGCATCTTGTCATATCGTACAGAACCTTAATTTTAGCATTGAATTGAAAAAGACAGGACAATGGAAGTCAGACCTACAGAATTAGATAATATTGACTTATTTTATTAATTTTTTAACGGCCCAGCTTAAAGAATGTAATAGAAGAGGAACTTGTGCCACTAGGGAGTTTTTGTTCACCATAATTTCATCGCCCTTTATCATGGCAATGTGTTGGAAAAGTATTACTTTTTTCATTTTCTTGGAGAGGGTAAGTATTCATTTTAACATTGGGAACTACTACATAAAAAATATAATATGTCAAAACATGAGAGGTGGGCTACATTGGTTAATTTAGTTGATTATATTATTGTACTTAATTGGCCTTTTCACTATAGTAAATATGCTTCACATTCAATTGCTAATTTCTCTTTTGTTGATTGAATTGATTACATTCTTGTACATTAATACCCACAAGGTGATAGATGTGCATTGATGATCGACTGATGATATAGTTACATTTTAAATCTTGAATCTCTAGGATTTTTCCTTTCATATAAAGTTGATAGAAAGTCATGCCAATTATTTTATCATGCATGGTATTCACTAGGTTTCTATTCTATGTATAGATGAATAACAAACACTCTTTGTGAAGAAATTTTCATTAATTTTCACTTATAATTCTACATATCCTTGCACCCAAAGAACATTTTTTTTAACTCATCATTTATCAAGTGTTTTCAGAAGTTGTTGTATCTTCTATTCCTCCATATTTTACTATCTGTTAGATTCCATACATTATATAGTTTGTACATTAATTATATTTAATAGTGGGTGGTAGCTCTGGGTTTCAACTACTTGAATTTGTCCACCCTTGGGATTATTTATATACATGTTTATATGTGTGTGTGTGTGTGTGTGTGTGTGTGCCTCCGAGGAAAATCCAGGTAGATCCACAGAAAGGGATCACCTAACTCCTAGGGTGTTGAGGATAATTGAACCCATAACCTCCCAATGGTGAGGTACATTACGAATGAAATATTGACCAATTGAGCTAACCCTCGGGGCTCAATTGAATATTGGATGAGATTATATGGAATAATTTAATGAAAAATTTCACATTAAAAATATTTTAATTCCAATATGTGTGAGTGTGAATTTGTCACAACTCATTGTTCCTAGTGCAAAAAGGCACAACAGGTCAGAAAGCATTTGAAGGATCAAGTGGTGGGAACTGAGAAGCTACATAGGTTGGAAACTTGAAGTAACCTTAAAACTGCTAAAGAAAAATGGTTGGTAAACCATATCTTTGTATCAACAATGAGATAAAAAATTTCCTGCAGACTAAACTGTTTTGACTCATTCCAATCTTTCTGTTGTTTGGTTAAAGGAGAGGGAACATTCCAACTAATGGCTTTCTTGTCAAAATAAGTATTACAATACAGTTCATGGAATTTAAGTAATGGTTTTGTTGTCAAAATAAGTATTACAATACAGTTCATGGCATTGAAATAGTTCGTGAGATTGGGTTGTTGATTGAATGAGCTGACTTTAAAGAGTCTTCTTCAAGCTTTGTATTGAAACCTCAGGTATATTCCATTATTCATTTACAAGTACAAAAAAAAATTGCAAAGGCTTAATAGAAAGGAATCAGGATAATGACTCGGTTACACATCATAATATTACTATACTTTTAGTTACTTTTCATTTTCTCTATTTTGAAGTTAATTGTGCTCTAATGAAAAATGAAAAATGATACCATCATGGTACAATAGATAATTCATGATATGTTGAGTTAGGATTTCCCATTTGGCTAAGCGATGATTCAACAAATATTACACATAAGTAATTTCATTAGGGGTCAACCCTATGGAATTTATTAGCTCTACAGACCCACATATTGCTCCTGCTATAATATCAGCATGTCCTTAATAGTATATACCTTGCATGTAAATATGCATGTCCCAATACTTGTCATCACAAAATCCATAAACAAAGAATTTCATGAGTGCAATGCATTCTCCAATATCACAAAATTTGAATTCTCAATTTTTATGTCATGTTAATCCATGAATGAAAGGTTTTAGAAAATGCATAATTTCAAGAATTGCAATCACATTCAAATACCTTGAATCTAGAAGAACCAAAATCTTGCACAAGAAAAAAAAATGTCTTTTATATTCACATAAACAGAGCATGAATCATGTGTGCCCACTGCTTGTAAAGAATTTGAAGAAGAAAATTCATTATTTAAGAATACAGGAATGCATATAATTTTTTTTGTGTAGGCGCTGCAAAATAATTTTCCAGTGCTTAGAGGAAAAAAATTATATGCATTCCTTTGTTCTCATTGAAAAACTCTAGGAGTTCCTCTGTTCTATTTTTTTCTGTGCCCAATGCATTCACCAATCTCACAAAATTTCAATCCTAAATTTTCATATCATGTTAACCCATGAAGGAAAGATTTTAGAAAATGCATAATCTCAAGCATTTTAATCTCATTCAAATATATTGAATATAGCAGAGCCAAAAATGTGCACAAGAAACAAAATTTCTTTTATATTCACATAAAAAGACATAATGAATCATGTATGACCACTTCTTGTAAAGAATTTGAAGAAGAAACTTCATTATTTATGAACGAAGGAATGTGTTTCAGGAAATAACTCCCTAGAGGTCATTGGGTCAAAAACCTCCACAGATCAGGGCATGCTATTCAAGAAGGACTCACACAACCACACTGGTATACTAAAAGCTAGATAACATAGATTGTAGAACTCACCCATAGATCCTACGTTTGATGTAGATCCTGCGGGGTCCAAACCCCCAACAACCCTTATTTCTCTTCAACCTGGAAATCAAGAAGAGACATGCATGGAAATCTAGTTGTACAACATATATCTTTCCTAAATGTCAGTGTAATCCATGTGAAACATCATATAAAAAATAATAAATGCTTAATTAACAACCTTTTCACATATGCAAGCAGATATTAACACGTGAATTCGGGAACAAGATGGTTCTTCTTCATTACGAACAACACGTACAATAATACAAAGGTGGAGAGATCACCTGAATCCTTCCACAATCTTCGAACAGACCGTCGTCCGGATCTATCCTGCCCTTGCCTCACTATGACTCTTTCAAGAATTGTGCACACGAGATGACATATAAGGTGATGAACACCTCCACGAAACAAGGGTTTCCTGTAAAAAAATTGGGAAGTGCAGGAGGCATGGGAAATCAGACTTGAATTGAACTCCAACAGAGTATAATGTCTATAATTTTCTCTCTCCCTTAGGCTATGCATATGAGGGGATTTTATACTCCCTCAAAGTAGTTTCATTATAATTGAAACAGTTGGCCATGGGTTGGGGTGGTTGAATTACAGGAATAACCATCAACCCAGCCTCGAAAATAGGGATTTTTATATATTTTTTACTGATTTTAATGGCATATGCGAAAAAGTATCTATGGACTCGCGTATACACGCGGAAAAGTCTGGGCATACCCGCGTATGGGATTTTAAACAATGTTTTTTATGAACTTTATTCAAGTCTGTGGGAATGGGTGACCAAGGCCAAAGAGACAATCATGAATCACATGAGGGTAAAAAATGATGCTATAATAGAATGCATATAATTTTTTTCCTATAGGCGTTGGAAAATTATTTTCTAGCACCTACATCAAAAAATTTATATGCATTCCTCTATTCTGCTCGAAAAAATCAAGGTGTTCCAGTCAGTGTAGGTTGTGAGTATTGTTACAGAAATGTAGTTGTATTATTTCAATGTATAATATGGGAGAGTTGGGAACTTTATGTTTTGTATAGGTTCTTACACGGGTATTCTTCCTTTTATTTAGAATCCCCTAGCATATGTATAAAAAAATGATGCCATGATTTGTTCATGGATCACTTGTTGTTGCAATCAAAGCTTCCTTGCCTCGTTTTCAATTTTTTTTTTTTTACCTAAACTATTTTTATGCTTGTATTATTCTCTGGGGTGGGCTTTTTGCCTACTCAATTTGATATAAGCTCACTCAAGGAGAAAGATGAGAGATGATCAGGGAGTCGTATACCGAGATGAAACTTGGGTTAAAAAACACTTCTCTCTCATTAGTAAATATCATAATTCTCATTATGAATATAGGGTGATGAAATAACCAAAAATGGGCATACTAGCTACTCATCCTCTGTATGTAGAAAATTATTGAAAAATAATCCATCTTGTTTCACTACTACAACAAATGGAATCTAGAAAAAATTTTATGGACAGATGCAAAAAATATAGTTCCAAGAGAAAAAAAGAAATAGGAATGAAAGAGGATCCACATCGATGGACCAATCCACCCAGAACAGACAAACAATTTATATCTTCAATGTAGATAGAAATTGTTCTAAGTAACCTACAAAATAATGTTAATGTATATGATCATCAGTAAAATAAAAAGGATAGATATTTTCATATTAATGACTACAGAAGTGCATGCATAATATTTTCTAGTATATGCTAGACAATGCAAAATAAAATTGTCTTTGGAATCGATTAGTGTTTAACAATATTCAATAGAGAACATATTTGAAATTATTTTTTCCAAGTAAAAATACAGTTTATTCACAATAATATCCATTATGACTCCCTTATACAAGTATCCTCCTTTAATCTAAATTGTCACAAAGGCAACACTACAAGGGGACATTGTGTTCCATAAATGCAATCCAAAATGGGTTCAAATTCTATACCAGATAGGTATATACTGCAATGTAATATTTCATTTCTAGAACTAGGCACTGCAATATATATTATAATCTTGCATTTCCAAAATAATGAAAAAATTAGACCACAAAATGAGGAAATTTAATAACCACAAAAATATTAATATGAAATTACAAATTAAATATAGAATTAAAAACTTGTTTTGTGAGTGATGAGGGATTTGGCCATGAGAACCAAATTTCATTACAACAACAGTTATTTAGAACAATAGGATTTGTTTCATTATTGCTCAATACTATGATCCAAATGGGACTACCTACACTGGCTCCAATCAATAGTTAACATGTTTATATATCTTAGTCTAATAACATTTACTGTTTTTCACTCAAAACCATAAGCCTTAGATACTGTACACAAAGAAATTTCTTCTGCTAGAAAATTAGGGATGAATGAAATTACTGGAGCATCACATGATTGTGGAAACTAACATAAAGCAATAAAACAAGAAACATTACATTCAAGATGGAATCAAGTGCCAAACAAATACAACAACAAAATAATGCTCAATTTAAATTTTTAACAAGAAGAGGTCTTACAATGGTATCTGTAATGCAAAAATAAGGGCTAAGAAAAAATAGAAGGATGACATGAACATAAAAAATACATATATGCCTCTCTCAACTCTTTCCAACTATCATATCCACTTCATGCAAAGGGAAAATTTTCAAAATACCACATTCTCACATCCATGTATCATATTTGAATTATAAACCATATCAATTCTTCCTAACATATGTTACTCTTATAACAGATAACACGAATTAAATGACACCAATAATAACCTCGTACAACAAAAGAAAAAACTTTCAGAGAGCCAAAGTAAGGCATCAAGAATTGAATGCACCCATGGAGACAAATGACATTTAATTTGCTACCCATAAGAAAAACACAAACTTATCTAACCAATAATCTACACAAAGCATCATAAATCATGTTGATGCTAAGCAAAGAAACATTATAGAAATTTCCTTCTTTGTGTATTATGTGCGAAATCGTAACAGTTACATATAATATTACTAGTTGTATCCAGAGGCTTTCTCCTTCTTGATTTTTACCAAAGAAAGGAAATAATAAAAGAATAACCACTCGATGAGTTTTTTCTACATGTATCCCCATCCAAATAATTCTTTGCAACAAAATTAACATTCACCACTTTGGCAATATTAGTGGAGGAAGAAAAAGAAATATTTCATACCACACAGGAAAAGGTGCATATTGGGCAATGATACACCAACTGATCAAAATTTAGCAGATCACTTGACATGCATCATTTCCTATTGATACAATGACAACAAACATATTATAAAATGAAGCTTTGTAGTCCAAAGTGCTAATCTCCTTCTCTCTAGTTATCTATGCATAGTTGGCTATGGCACAGGGTAAGCAACTGGAACAACATAAGGAGTATGTCCCGGAGGAAGCATTACAGGAGTGCAAACGGCAGAAACCATAGATCCAGCAATGGGCTGACCAGTAGTAGCTCCATATACACTAGGAAACCTTGGCTGAGAAGCATGAATATAAGATTTCCCTACAAATCCTGAAAATTGATTTCCTTGACAAATTATAGGTCCTTGTGGTGATGATACATCACTCCCATTCAAACTAGTAATATCATTAATTATTTATCATTTTTCCCTCCCTCTTCATCAAAATCAACTAAATAAAATACTTTCGTGCATGACTAGCCACCTGTATGGGAGTTCGAGAAATAACAACTTTCCGTGACATGCTCTTGTTGGGCAATTTATTTGAACAAATTGCTGCATTAAATTATCGACCAGGGAAACTCGTGAGCTTGTGATGGTGCCAGCAATATATATGCAGGAGTAGGCAACTAACTCTAACTAAATTGTTTATGATTCAATATAATATGCAAGGGAAGTTCTCAGATAAGCAGGCTCCTAACTTAGGAGGTCCTGGTTGTCCTTCCCTACAGTATCATAAAGAAATCATTCATAAAACCAGAAACTTGAAATAAAGACAAGGCTATTCAAAAGCTGAAAGTAATATATTCTATAACTCTAACTCAATTAGTTTAAAAAGAGGAATACTATTGAAATGGTTCTTGACTCAAGAAATCCACTTTCACCTCAATTACCACTTAATGAATCAGAGATTAAAACCAAGAACTTAAGATGGATAAATTATTAATGAAAGAAGATCTTAACTTAAGAGACATGTAAAGTATTCCATTATAATTCATTCATCAATCACACACAAATCCTTAAACATCTAAGCAATGAAATGAAACAAAATCTAATATGAAATAAAATGTTTCTCTCATCCTTTTAGAGTGAGCTCAATTCTCTTAAGAACAAGACAAATTATTCCATATACTACATTAAGGAAACTTATATCTAAAACTACATAAATTCCTTAAATTCATATTCTACATTAGCACAATTTACATCTAAAACTACATAATGGAAATATATGAAAAATGAAGCTTTATTCTATTCCATCATCAATTGGATACAATGCTCTAAGAGTCCTCCCCTTGGAATGGAGGATGTACTCCTATTTATACAATGAGAGGAGTAACAAACTCATAATGATCATCCACTAATATCTCTAACCATCTAGACACATAACCCTATCCTCCATGATCTCCTCCATGAGGTTTATCTTCTTAAATTCGAATTTGATCATCCAAGGCCACATAAAGGTGTCTTGGAAGCTTCCTTTGTGCCTACACATGTCAACAAACTCATGCTAATTGTTAGGTATAAGTATAAGCATATTATTTTCTATGTTTTAGCCATAAATTCACTTTAAAATATTAAGAATTAATAAACTTTGGAAAAACATAGTTATGACCCAATAATGAGGTGAATGTAATGATATGGAGGTGGAATGGAGGTGACATGAAGGTAAAATGTGAAGATATTGATGAATAATGGAGTGAAAATAGAGACTATTTTGAGGCCCAACATACCCCCAAACTGAAGGTATTGCATGTCCTCATGCAATCTATTACATTACTTTTTGGTACTTGAGCTTTGGCCTAAACTGTGCATGAGATCATTTACTTAACTTTTGCAAAGCGTTATTTTGATGAACTACAACTTGGTTGGTTCTTGTGTTTCAACCATATTTTGTTTGTTGCGTTCATTGTATGATCTTTGCATAATGATAATGTGCTTTTTATGGCAGAGTATTTTTGTTGGAATGCATCATGGTTGGTTCTTGTGTAACAACCATGATTCTATTGGCATCCAATTAACTTTTAAATACTTTAGACAAAGCCATTTGTATGCTCATGTAATAGTAAATATATTTTGAAGGTAAGTGGGTTTAGAATGTGATATATATCTGTGGATATGAATGTGACAAAGCATGTATGTAAATGTATCCTTCCCATTAAACGGATGGCTTTGGCAATGAAAGGAAAGGAAGTGAAGTTTTTTCCAAAAATTATTATTCTAACATTTCAAGGAATTTAATGGTTAAAAGTTAGAAAATAGCATACCTTAACTTACCCTTCCAAAAATAGGTGAGAGTCGTGCATGTGTGACTGCAAACTGTTGTGAAAATGGTGGATGAAAGATGGATCTGCATTGTCGTATCAGCTGCTGGATCTGCTGCTACTAGATGAAAAATCTGAGGAGTCTGCTAAACATGGCTGAAAGTTGTATCTGCTGCTGGATGATGAATCCGATGAGTTTGCTGAATATAGCTGAAAATCTATAAGGCTTGGAAGGTATACAAAATATAGAAGTTACATTTTCCTCCCAGCCTTATTTATTGACTTGTCCTCAAGTGAAATACAATGAATACCATGAATGGAAATACAATGAATGGAAATTGGCTTCATCTGCTGCAAAATATGGGTCTTCAAGTCTTCAACGCTCAATGGCACAAATCTTGCTATGTGATTAAATGTGTCGATGTCGAACATAGCAAGAAGTTGTTGACTTAGTGGCCGTTAATGAATGCCCCTAGCCAACACAAGAGCTCCCACCATTAATTCCAATGGGAGTCAGGATGCCTAACACATCTTTGTAGGTACGAATAAATTTGTCGTGGTCGAGTCACCTACAAGATCCAACGAACAAGGAATATTAATGTACTCCCATTGTTCATTGGCAAGAGTACTTGCCATTAAGGCATGCAAGCCTCTAGGTGTTTTTCAATGATACTTAGACTCTAGGACTTTGACTCAAGTAGGGTTTTATTGGCGGAAATGAAAAAAATGGTATGAAAATGGAAATGGAAATGGAAAATGGCTTTTATTGATGAGTTAGGAATAGATGAAAGGAAATGCATGGTGAATGAAGAAGAACTCTTGCTGTGAAAAATGGACATGGAAATGATATGCTTTATGGATTTACAATTGGTGGAATTCAAAATCTTTTCAGAAAGGGAGGTGGAAGGTAATGGTTGTGGAGATGGATTTGTCTTGAGAATTTTTCATGAATTTAGTCTTTGGAAGACTAATTGTCGTCACAATGTAGTCTCCGTAATGATCGCTTTGTCGTCCTGTAACCTGTAAAAAAAAACTTGACAAAAAGAAACATAAGTGTGTTCGAGAAGGAATGCGCATTTCCTTCATGATTCTTACGCAAAAATTTTATACCAAATAAAACAAATTAAGGACAATCAAAGGTGTTGAAATTGACTTAATCATGATATTAAAATCAATCCATTCTTAAAAATAACCATGAAAAATAATACTCCCTGTCAGATAACTCATGAAATGTGCTTCGCAATTCTGTTCTGTAAAGCATACAAGAACCATGTGATGAGTTTATACCATCTTGATGCTATCGAAATAGAATTGAATCCTCCAATTGATTTTTTTAAAATTTGTTTCCAAGTGTTCCATTATTTATTTTCAAATCTGCGTGAATTTTGTGAAAAGTGTGTTTATTTTTTATTTTTTATTTTTCCCTTGTACCAACTGTTGCGGTTTCATCCAATTCCATTATTCTCTCAATATGCATTTCACCAAAGTTTTTTTATGCCAATGTTCTTTACTTTATAAAATGCCAATATTTGCCCCTCAAATCCTTCAAAACAACTACTGTCACAAAACACAATTTTTTTTTTTTTTTTTTTTTTTAATAAAAATCATAACCTAACAATATATTAATTCAATCATATAACAACAAACATAACAACAATTATATACAACAAATTAAATAATAAAAAAAATAAAAAAAATAATAACAAACTACAACTATAACAATTAATACAATTATATCAATATATAATATATTAATATAATTAATATATTAATACATTAATATATTAATACAAATATAACAAACCTTAAATAACAAACATAGACATCAACTTATAACAAATTACAATTAACAAAAGAAAAATAAAAAATAAAAATTTACAACTATATTAATATAATTATAACAATATATTAATATATTAATATAATTAATATATTAATATAATTAATATATTAATATAATTAATATATTAATATATTAATACAATCATAGCAAATCAAATATTAACTATAAAAAGAAATTATAACAAATACAAATCAAAACAAATCAACATTAACTAAAAATATAAATATGAATCAAAACAAATAAAAAAAACATAACATATAACATTAAATACAAAACAAATTAAAACTAAAAATTCAAACAAACCAAAAGAAATGGAAAAAAAAACGGATCTGGGCGCAATATGTTAAATTGTGATTGAAAGAACCTCAATTTTCTCCTAAACCGCTGCAAATTTCAGGAAATTTCTCACGAGTCACCTAATTACCCCTGTTCTGGAAAAAACCCATGTCTCAGTTTTTTTTAATTCATCTTAGTTTGCTCAGAAAATCCATTTTAAAATCGCGTGTTGAAACTGATGCGATTTCGTGAAGCTTTTAGCAATAGAAATCAATTGCTGTGCATGGTAATGGAGTCCAGCATACGAAGGTAAAGAATTTAAGGAATGAAATAAAGCTTTTGATCTATATTTGATTGTCATTCACGCCAACAACTTGACAATGTGTTTACAATGAAAGAGCAAATTCAGGGTTGTGATTTTTTTTTTTTTTTTTCTGTGAGAACTAATCAACTCTTAAGGAAATTACCCACTATTTACTGCATCCATTCTACTCCACCCAGCTTTTCTTATTGGAGGATTTCAGTCTCCAGTTAAGGTCGGTACGCAGATCAATTTTTCAGCAAGAGTTTTTTTTATTTGAATAAATCAATTGATTTTCTGATCTTCCTGATCGCACGAAGCGCAGGAAGAGAGCATACTCATCGCTTGATTTGTTTTTATTTATGCAGGGGGGTGTTTTTGAAATGACGAAATTTAAAAACTAGCTAAACATTAAAACATCAGAAAATTCAAACTTAAACTCCTTTGCGAAGATCCTGCTGTCACCAGGGTTCACAAATTATTTTGTCTAAAGAAAAATGCTAGTACTAAATTAAATTTCTAATGCCTAATCCCTTAGCACCATCCCCGGCAACGGCGCCAAAATGTTGGGCAATTTATTTGAACAAATTGCTGCATTAAATTATCGACAAGGGAAACTCGTGAGCTTGTGATGGTGCCAGCAATATATATGCAGGAGTAGGCAACTAACTCTATGTCTAACTAAATTGTTTATGATTCAATATAATATGCAAGGGAAGAGGCTCCTAACTTAGGAGGTCCTGGTTGTCCTTCCCTACAGTATCATAGAGAAATTATTCATAAAACCAGAAACGTGAAATAAAGACAACTCTATTCAAAAGCTGAAAGTAATATATTCTATAACTCTAACTCAATTAGTTTAAAAAGAGGAATAATATTGAAATGGTTCTTGACTCAAGAAATCCACTTTCACCTCAATTACCACTTAATGAATCGGAGATTAAAACCAAGAACTTAAGATGGATAAATTATTAATGAAAGAAGCTCTTAACTTAAGAGACATGTAAAGTATTCCATTATAATTCATTCATCAATCACACACAAATCCTTAAACATCTAAGAAATGAAATGAAACAAAATCTAATATGAAATAAAATTTTTCTCTCATCCTTTTAGAGTGAACTCAATTCTCTTAAGAACAAGACAATTTATTCCATATACTACATTAAGGAAACCTATATCTAAAACTACAGAAATTCCATAAACACAATTTACATCTAAAACTACATAATGGAAATATATGAAAAATGAAGCTTTATTCTATTCCATTATCGATTGGATACAATGCTCTAAGAGTCCTCCCCTTGGAATGGAGGAGGTACTCCTATTTATACAATGAGAGGAGTAACAAACTCATAATGATCATCCACTAATATCTCTAACCATCTAGACACATAACCCTATCCTCCATGATCTCCTCCATAATCTTTTCCATGAGGTTTATCTTCTTAACTTCGAATTTGATCATCCAAGGCCACATAAAGGTGTCTTGGAAGCTTCCTTTGTGCCTACACATGTCAACAAACTCATGCTAATTGTTAGGTATAAGTATAAGCATATTATTTTCTAAGTTTTAGCCATAAATTCACTTTAAAATATTAAGAATTAATAAACTTTCCTCGAGTCACCTTTCCCGATTTTTTTCAAACCAAGAAAGGCCATTCTGCATCAAAAAAGATAAACACACTATCATTAAAATTAGCCAAGGTAGAGTATTTGATGTGCTAGTTTTTCCAAAACATTCCTCCATCTTAAACAAAGTCAATTTAAGCAAGTTCTCATCTGTCAAGATTTTTTAGAAATCTCACTAGTCAAATACAATTGCAGACATCAATGAAAACACTAAATGGATTAAAACATTGACAACTATCTAATGACTCTGTACTATATGCCTAGCTGCAGGGGAACATGGGTTATGATCCCAGTTTTAGGTGTGGCTAGGATAGATGGTTTTGCACAAATTTATTTTACTTCTCATTCTCTATTTAGTGAGATTGAAGATGTAAAATCTCAAGCATTCATTTAGCTTAATAATAGCCAACTCTCGAGCCCTTAATGCTCTCTTTGCAAATGAAGATGTATGAAATATTCAAGGAGATAAGGCTTATTTTCTATTGGCTGTTATATTAAGTTTCAAGGGAAACTTTAAGGTTTCTTAGCACAATAGTGTGTTCACAAATTCTTTGGGTGGGAAATAAGTTATAAAAATTTAACCCACTAAACAAAAACGTGTTGCAAAATCTTATGGTTTTGGGGGAATGGAAAGATGTGATGTTGATTTTATGGTAAACGGCCCACTTTCAGAAGGAATCACCATAGGTGGTGAAATAGAGAAGGTATATGAATGAAAACCATAAAGTAAAAGTAGCACATAACGGACAGTTAGTTGGCAGGTTTTTTCCTAACTTGAGATTGAAAAGAGAAACTTCTCTTAATTTTATTCATTATTTATGGGTAGTAGGAGATGATAATTTGGCTACTCAAGGTTCCTCAACCATCTCCCAACTTGTCTAAGGATAGCCAGGGATGGTTTTAGACCACTCCTTATATTCAACTTCTGGAAAAGTGGGGGAAGAACACGTTGGAATATTTCATTATACAACACAGGAAAATAAAGGAGTGGGGTAAAATCATGCCTCAATATATCCAAGGACTTTCTTCAAGGAATTTGGTATTATGGGACTTGTGAATACAATTATTTGTTTCAAACAATCAGTATATAAATGATCCATAACAATTGTAAATTTTCACGATTTGTGAATATTGAAAGGCTTTGCATCATGGTTACTACTAACCAGACTCACAAGTTAAACTCAGGGGTCACTCATTCATGGAGAAACTATTTCATCCCATTTCTACTACTGTCTTCTATAGATTTTCAAGTGTAGTTGCCAAGTTATTTCCAATAGAATAACAAATTCTTGACTCTTTTTCCTAGCTAGTTTTTTGCCAAGCCATGTCACTACGCTTTACACACAGATACCTGATATATGATCCCATTTAATTTTCCCATAAATTAAGCCCTTGCTACTCTATTATGTAGGTGGATTTTATGTTCAATCAAATCTAGTGCAGAGAGTTGTCTGAAATGAACCTAGTTTCCGAAAACCATGATTATGCCCAAATATTTCTATTTCCTAGTTTAATGTTCGAAAATACCTATAAGAGATGAAAAATGATTATTTTAAAAAGCACGAGCTTGCACAAGGACTCATTTAAGGGAATATATCAAGTGTCTCCACACTGAACTTAATTGATCAATTTTGCCTAATATATGCAGGCTCTTAGAGTACCTAAAACCTACTTTAAGAGTCCTACTTTGGCAATGATATTTCATTTTAATTATTATATGTCACAACTTAAGTCAAATGGCCTTAAATTTGTTTATCGACTTTATAGGACGAGGCCTAAAGAAATGAACCATATAGGAGAATCAAAAGCATTATCCTTCTAACAAGTTTCAAAATATCCACCAAAATGAAAACTATCACAAAAATTGAATGGTTCAATCTGATTTATTTATTTTCATGCACGAAATGGAATCAATTCAGATACTAAGTTCATATCCACATCCTACCAATAAAAAATATTCTCATTAATTTCCCACCGTGAGAGCCTCATCTAGTCACTCTTTGCAGCAAAAATTCAGAACTTGATTAGGTTATAATTTATAAATAATAACTTCTCCTATACTCAACCCTCCAAAGACCCTAAGGGCATAGAGCAAGAGTAGTAGTCAAAAAAATTGTGAAAGAGATCCAACTGCAAATGAATGCGCCGGTTGAGTATTAATATAATAAAAATAGTATTTTAAAAAGAAAAGAAAACAATAAGAAAATGTCTACTATTAGCACAATGATTCAATATTCAAAGTTTCCAAAAAATATTGATATCAGTATTCAAAGACTCAAAAAATTATTTTTTGGTACAATACTCATCAGCATTGTCACCACCATTCTTCTTAATTATCAATGAAATTTTTACTTGAAAATTGTAACTTTTTAAACTATTCTCAACTGCTAAAGCCCCCACTCTTCAAATCACTTACTTTATCAGCATCAGTAATGAAGGAGGACAAAGCCTTTTTATAATGGACTGCTTGCAGAGGCACCACCTCTGCAGATGCACATAACAAGGCTGTTGCAACTATTGCCGATTTCACGGAGTATAGGCTATTAGGGTGAAATAATGTTGTACTCTATGAAACTTTTGACTGGTTTGCTTTTTGTTTTCAATTTTTTTCTTGATGATAAAACAATCAATGTATTTATTGGTTTACTGTTAACACTTTTGTGTAGGAAGAAGAAGAGGAGAGATCAAAAAGATGGCAGCACTTTCTAGAAAATTATGTGAGTTCTTCCAAAATATCTACCTCAGATTCACTAATAACTGAACAATAGCAATCATATGTTCCATCCCTTCACGATGCAAATCGTAATGTTTCTACTTAAATTGAATATTTTACTGGTAGTGCGCAGAGAAGTTCTCCTGACAAGCTATCCAAAATAGATGATGTGAAGGAGGAAAATGAAGACCACAAAAGTAAAACATGGTCACAGATAAGGCCATCTCTGGATGCCATAGAACATAATGTGATTTTCCACATCATGATGAGGAGAATTGCTTCAGTCATTAACAAGGATGCTAATAGTGGAAGATTAATTCCTTTTGTGGAGGGGCCTAGGTTGTTAAACGTTGGTATTCTAGTCTCTAAGGAGGATTCAGAGGAAGAGTTGTATGATGTGGAGCAATCAGATCTAGTCCAGGAAGCATCCTCAAATAATAGAAAAGTGGGTGATTCTGCTGCAAATTATTCCAACCCTCATGGCTCATATGCAGGGTCATTTGCTTGGAAAGAAGAATTGGAGAACCTTGTTCATGGAGGTGTCCCTATGGCCCTGAGAAAAGAGCTAAAGTAGTTATTATTTAAAAATTTTCACTAATGAATTTCATTTAGCAAGCAATGAACACCTCATAGAAGGTGAAGTAGTCTTTTGAGTACATATTTGGCACGCATTTGTTGGAACACAAACAGAGAGGATAAAGAACTATTATAATTAATTACCTATGTTGGGAGGACATGAAGGGTCTGACAGAACAAAAGCTGGTAGTCTTATAAGCAGTACCACCATGAATACTATTGTTGAAACATGTGTTGTTGAGAAATGGAGAAGCCAGATTGAGAAGGTTAATTGAAATTCAAATATACCAACCAATGCTTAAATCATAAATTCATTGTTCTCTAAACTTTACTTCTATGGGAGATTTCCTTAGCTCTATGTTTAATGTTTCTATTTTTCCTCAGGATTTCCCTCCAACATTTCTAGGTCATCCTTCTTTGGATGAATATGGCTGAAATTATTTTAGATGACTGCTAACAACATATGCACGCCATAATCCATCATTCGGGTATTGCGCCATCCCAAAACTCACAAAAATCAATAACAAGCATGAACACGAGAGCACAAAATGAGTTTATATTTTAAATCAAGAGCAGAGGGGAGGCGTAGGTGGCCAATGGAGAGTGGAGGGGAGTGGAGGGGTTGTAAAGTAGGCAGCGCGGGGAAGAGCGAGGTCGATCGGGAGGTCTGGGGTAGTCAGACGATGGTGGGACGGGAGGTACGACAGTAGTCGGACGATGGGGACTGAAGTTGTCCCATCACCGAGAAAGTCTTCCATTTTGTTGAATGGAAGACAAATTCATTGTAGATGTCTATGGGAGAAATAATCTTCCATTTGGATTAAATCATGTAGATTTATTTATAAAAAAATAAAATTAAATGACTCCCCCATCCGCCCTGACTTTAAATAATATCACCTACGATAAAATAAAAAAATAAAAATAAAAATTGTTTATAAAATAAATTTGAATAGGAATGGAGTTCACACTAGGATATAACTAAATTATCTCTTAGAATGAATCCTTCAAAAATACTTGGTGGTAATATGGGAGTAGTAAAAGATTTCTAATTTAATAATTTTAATTTTTTTATTTTAAATCTAAAAATAAATTTATATTTAATAAATTTAGGATAAGTTAATTATATATTTACAGTTGGAAATTGTAAATAAAAAAAACAACAGAGGGTCGTGTTTCCCCCACAACACAGAGAATGCAACTGCGGAAATAAAAATCATACATAGACAAACAGCGAGAAAGCATAGGAGAGGAATTCTTTTTCATTCATTCATTCCTTCACAGTGTACAAAATAAAATTACATTCGTTTTATACAAAATTGGCGGGAGCCTGAATATTAAATGAGATTCAATGTAGAAATCAACAGTTAAAAACGCAATCGTCCTTCTGCTCTAATATGCTGCTTATACATGACACAACATACAAAATAAAAAATCACGAACCTGAAATATTATGCATTTCGGCTCTAAAACCTCATCACGTCTGAACCTTCATCGAAAATAGCAAATCGATGATTTTAACATTTAACTTGGGCGTTTACGGGAAAACTGAAATCTTTACAATTGCGATGTCAGATGGCACCATCACATCACAACTTAAAATGTTTAACTTGCGGGCACTATCCATTGAGATTTTTTGGCGCTTTATGTGCACTATCCTCTTGATCTTTCCACATGTGATTTCTATCACATCGCAACATAAATAATATAATGTGTGCATGTGTAAAAAGAAAGTCATAAAATTTGCAAAGTGAGAACTTGTGGGTGGTCAAAAAAAGGTAAAACATAAGTTATGCGATGTACAATGACGATGTCGCATCGCAACATTGCAAGGTTAATGTGTGAGGCTTAAATTTAAATGCTAAATGTTGTGAAGTGCGGGCTGCAACGTGGTAAACCACGAGAAATGAAAAATACGAAAAAGTTAAGGAATAAGCGATAACAAATGTTTGTATGTAGTTTTGGAAGTGCAGCAAGGTTTGTGGGTCCTGCTGATATCGCATCAGCAGAAACTTAGTTTCGGCGAAAGGCTTAAGTGGTAAATGCTAAATATTGCAAGCTGCAAATTGTGGGAAACAAGGTAATTCAATGGCGAAATGGAAATTTAAACGTAGAGTGTGGGTTCGGGCACTCTGTTTTGATTTTGCATGAAACGCCTCCAAATTTGAAACCGGCTCCTTATCCTTATTGCACAAAAGTTCAATTCAAGTTGTGGGTTGCTTCCACTTTATTCATGGTGGTGATTGGTAGTATTTCCAACACTCCCCCTTAATAAAAACTACCACCATCAATTATTCCCAGACATTGTCTGAGATAAACAAATATTTTCTATCCCAATGGCTTTGTGATATGAGAAAGGCTTTTCTGACCTATAATGCTTCAAAACAATTTCACCATTGTAAACTAATTCCCTTATGAAATGGTATTTGGCATCAATATGGTTTGTTCTCTTGTGGAAAATAGAATTATTTGACAATGCAATGGCTTAGTTTTTATCACAGAAAATTGTGGTTCCTTTGTCTTGTTCATGACATAAATCTCTCAACATCCTTTTCATCCAAACTTCTTGGCATGCTGCTGTTGTTGTTGCTACATATTCAACTTCTGTTGTTGATAATGAAACTATTGGCTATTTCTTGGAATCCTATGAAATGGCTCTCGATCCCAAATAAAAAACATACCCTGATGTGATCTTTCTGTCATCAACACTTCCAGCCCAACCATTGTTAGTGTAACTAATCAGCTTAAAATTATCAGTTTCAGAGTATAGAACACCATACTCCTTTGTTCAATTTACATATATCAATATTCCCTTGGATATTTGCCAATGTGTCTCCTTGGGTGTCTCCATGAATCTAGATATCAAGCTTACTACATATATTATATCAGGCCTAGTTGCAGTCAAATACATTAGACTGCCAGCCATGAATTTGTACAATGTCAGATTGACATTCTTGCTGCAATCTTCCTTTCTCAACTTCAACCCCATGATATTTGGATTTGATGATGGCTTGTTGTTATGCATATTGAACCTCTTTGAAACTTTTGCAACATACTTTTCTTGTGAGATAAAAATTCCCTTTTGTATTTTCTTTACTTCTATGCCCAAAAAATATCTTACCAAACCCAAGTCATTCATTTCAAACTCACTTTTCATGACTAATTTTTAATAAGCAATGAGAGAAACATCATTTCTTGTAAAAATTAAAACATATACATACAAAACAACAATAAGAATTTTACCATCATTTTCTTTCATGTAGAGTGTGTGTTCACCATAAACACTTGTCTTGTCCATAAGGTAAGTATAAATCCTTCTATACCATGCTTGTGGTGATCGCTTTAGCCCATAAAGAGTTTTCTTCAACTTACACACCTTGTGCTCTTGGCCTTCTATTTAATAGCCAGGAGGTTGTTCAACATCCACCTCCTCTTTCAACACTCCATTGAAGAATGTTTAATTCACATCCATTTGATTAAATTTCCATTTTTGTTGTGCTACTATGGACAACACTGTCACCACAGTCTCCATCCTTGCAACTGGTGCAAAGGTTTATTCATAGTCTCTTCCTTGCTGACAAGTAGCCCTTCTTTGTGCCTTTCTATCTTGCCTTCAATGTTTCTTTTGGTCTTATAGAACCATTTCACTCTAATAACTTTTTTTCCTTGTGGGAGGTCCACCAACTCCCATGTATCATTTTTTTCTATTTCTCCTATCTCTTAATTCATTACTTCAATCCACTTCTCTTCTTTGTCTGCATATTTAAAATGGATTGGGTCATAAACATGAAAAAAAAATGCAAATAAACAATTAAAAATAGCATTATTATCAACTTTTTCTTGCTCATAAATTTCACTTAAATTTCTGAATCTTGGTATTCTTGTATTTGCTAAATATTTGCTTGGAGTTGCAATTGAACTCAAGGGATTTGTTGATCCCTGTCGTGTGCTTGGAGAAGCATTTCCTTGATTTCTCTGTGTTGTTCTATTTCTTTGTTGCGGTGTTCTCTGTTGAGCTTGTATGGGTGGAGGAGGAGCCGCCGTTGAGGAGTTGCTTTTTGTAGTCCATTCCTCTTTCTCTTCATGAGACATACATGTCTTCACATTTACAGTCATCTCTAAACTTCAATCCCAAGCTTCTTATTCTATGAACTAAACATATCTACTGATGATTACTTTCTTGGTTAATGGATTATAGAGCTTGTAAGCCTTGGCTTCATCACTGTATTCAAGAAATATACATTTCTCCCCGTTGTTGTCCAATTTCTTCCTTAACTAATCCAGGACATGTGCATATGCCACACATCCATACACTCTCATGTGAGTGACAAATTTCTTTCTTCCACTCCATGCTTCTTCTCGAACTCTGTTCATCACACGTTTTATAGGACATCTATTTAAGATATATTTTGCATAATTGACAGCTTCTACTGAATACTCATTTGGAAAATGACTTTCCTTAAACATACTTATTACCATGTCCATGATGGTCCTATTCCTTCTTTCTCCAACGCAATTTGGCTTAGGTGTATACCTTGTGGTATATTTCTTGTGTATTCCATGCTCCCTACAGAAACGTAGGATGTATTTGGAGATATATTCTCCACCTCTGTCATTTCTCAACACTTTTATGTAGTGTCCACTTTGCTTCTGAACAAGGTATTTGTAGTGGTAGAATTGTTCAAACGCTTCACTTTTTTGTTTTAGAAAATAGACCCATGTATTCCTTGTGTAATCATCTATAAATTTCAACATATAATGACTTCTAGCTAATGATAGTGTTTGCATTGGTCCACATAAATCTGAGTGGACAATCTCCAAAGTTACCTTTTCCCTTATACTCTTTCCTACTGGAAATGATTCTCTGTGTTGTTTTCCCAAGATGTAGCCTTCACATAGGCTGTTTGGTTTCTCTATGAGTGCTAATACCTTTACCATGCCTTTTATATGCAAAAAATTGAAACCTCCAAAATTGAATGCCATAACCAATTCTCATCTTTCACTTCTTTTTGAAATATTTATCATCTTTCATTTTTAAAAAACATATTATAGCCCTTTTGCATGTGTTTTCCAATGTTTAGAAGATATATTTTAGGCTAGGTACATAAAATACATCTGGGACAAACTTCCTCTCTCCCTTCATTGTCAGTATGTTTACTCTTCATTTTCCCATGAGAGAGACTTTTCTCTCAGTCCCCGTTGTCACTTCAGATTTTACACTTTCATCTAGATTGGAAAACATTACTATGTTTCTAGTCATTTGGTTGCTACACCCTGAATATAAGAACCATACATATTCTTGTTTTTCTTGTGCTACATTACAAGCTAAAAGCACGTTCCCATGGTTCTGATTTGCTTTTGTGAAATTTACACTAGGTTTGCTACCCATGTCATTTTGCTTCTTTTTACATTAATTTGAATAATGACCATACCTTTTGCAATAATGACATTGGGCATGAGATTTATCATACCTCTGTCCTTGTGCTTTATTATGGCTTGAGCCTTGGCTTGGATTCTGATTGTTTCCCCTTCTACTTCTGCTTGTAGGGCTGCTTCTTCCACCTCTTTGTGGGCTTCTTCCTCTCCCTTGGTAGTTTGATCTTCCTCGACCTCTACCATGACCAAAAGAAATTTTTATCTTAAATGCATGCTCCAATGAGGATTTTGTTGCTATGTTCACTTTATTCTCATGAGACATCAATTATGCTTGAAGCTCATCCACTAAAAACTATGAGAGATCCTTTGTCTCTTCTATGGCCACTACTATGGCATCAACCTTGATGGTAGACTTCTTAAGACTTTCTCAACTATTCTCCTTTATTCAAGTGTCTCTCCTTGAGACCTTATTTGGGTAACCAACCCAAGCATGTGTGTAAAGAATGAGTCTATATTATCAGACTCTTTCATACAAAGAGTTTCAATATCTCTTGTTAGCATTTGAAGTTTTTTTGTCTTCACCTTTTCCTTGCCCTTGGTAGGTTGATTGGAGGGTATCCCATGCCTCCTTAAAAAATTTTTTTTCTGCAACCCTTAGGAAGATACTCTCATGTACTAGTTGGAAAATATAGAAGAGGGATTTGGAGTCCTTATTCTTATTATCTCTCAACAAATATCTTTATGCTTGTGTCAAAGCATTATATGCTGCTGCATATGCAGGTTCATGGAAACCATATTCCACCTGCTCGCAAATATCTTGTGAAGAAAACAAGGTCTTCATTATAATGGCCCAAAAATCATAATTCTTCCCATTGAACTATGGTAGTTGGGAATTAGTTAGGCATGTGCCTGTTGCTACCATCTTGACTGTGTAAAAAAACCTTCTCACTGCTGGAGAATCCGCTTCTCAAACAACCTTTCAGCTTATTTAGTAAAGACTCATTCTTTAATTAAGAGCCTAGACCTACTCTAATACCATGTTGGAAATTGTAAATAAAAAAAATCAATAGAGGGATGTGTTCCCCCCATAACACTGAGAATGAAATTGTGAAAATAAAAATCATACACAGATAGACAGTGAGAAAACAGAGGAGAGGAATTCTTTTTCATTCATTCATTTCTTCACAGTCTACAAAATGACATTACATTCACTTTATACAAAACTAGCGGGAGTGTGAACATTAAATGCGATTCAATGCATAAATGGACAGTTAACAACCTGATTGTCCTTCTTCTCTGATATGTTGTTTATACACAACACAATGTACAAAATAAAAAAATGGTGGACCTCAAATATTATGGGTTTCAGCTTTGAAACCTCATCACATCTGCGGCTTCATCATAAATCTCAAATCGAGGATTTTAACATTTAACTTGGGTGCTTACGGGAAAACTTAAATATTTTTTATTGCGATGTGCGACGACATGATCGCATCGCAACTTAAAAATGTTTAACTTGCGGGTGCTATCCATAGAGTTTTGTGGGTGCTCTAGGTGCGCTATCCTCTTGATCTTGCCACGTGCAATAACGATGTTGCATCGCAACATCGCAAGGTCTTGGTGCGGGGCTTAAATTTAAATGTTAAACATTGCGAAGTGCGGGTTGCGACGTGGTTAACTGTGGGAAATGTGAAATACGAAAAAAGTAAGGAATAAGTGATAAAAGAGGTTTGAATGCGATTTTGGAAGTGCGCCAAGGTTGGTTGGTCTCGCCAATATCGCATCGGTGGAAACTTAGTTTCGGCGAAAGGCTTAAGTGGTAAATGCTAAATCTTGCGGGTTGTGAATTGTGGGAAAAAAATTAGTCAACGGAGGAAAGGAAATTTAAACACAGAGTGTGGGCTCAGGTACTCTATTTTGATTTTGCGTAAAACACCTATATACTTGAAACCTGATCCTTGTCCTTCCCGCACAAAAATTCAGTTCAAGTTGTGGGATGCTGCCACTTTATTCATGGTGGTGGTTGGGAGTATTTACAACATTTAATTTGATAGGTGTGTCTATTTCAACTTAGGGTGGATTTAGGTTTGTGAAATTTCAATTTTTTTTAAATCAACAAATATTCACTACTCATAGAATATGCTCTGTCTCATTACCAAAAATATGGTTGTTATTTCTTGGAGTGCTTTCCTTTTCAACATTACAACTTTTAAAAAATTCATTTAAATCATGAAATCGAGTCAATTTTAAATTTCTTTGAGCCTCCAATGGTAACATGGTGGGTGAGGTAATTTAAGCTGTAGTTTAACTATAATTGTTTTTTTCTTTGAAAATTATGGAAATTCCGGTATGATTTTAAGTAAATCTGGCAAGGATTTTTCTAAATCCAGGTTATAGCTATCAACTTCAATATTTTGGGTGCTTTAGAAGTTTTTGATGGTGTTGAATCTATTTGTACCATAAAAAACATGATTCAAACACTATTATTACAAGATTTCTTATCTTTTTTTTACCTAGATTCCAGCCAATTTTAATCATCCAGACAATTCCTCGGCCTCGGTAAAGTACTCTATAATTTTATTGTTTTAATGGTGCTTCTCACTCTTTCCCTCAATTTTTTGCACATATAGTGTTCCCGTTCCACTAAGTAGTTGATTGTGGTTGACTCGTTGTTTGATGTAACGTAATGAAATTTCAAACATATGGTAGTATTTTTGAAATAATGCAGGTCATTAATGTACTATCCATTTATTTAGAATATTATAATCACAATGATAGGAATTTTTTTGTGGGGATAGGGCCAGCATAAACGGTTCACACTCAACAAATAACATGGCCTAATTTCTGTTTTCCTCCTTTCAATTATAATCTTCCACGTGGGACTTTATTAGATGCAACATGTCACTATGAATAATGTTTGGACCCGCCCATTATAACTAGCCTAGATTTTGGACCCATCCATTACAACCCTGCCCAAGTTCCAGGTGATCTCATGACGGTTCTAGGTGCCAATATAAACTAAAGAGGCCTTGATTTTTTTATGGACAAGACCTCACTGAAGAGCAGTTTTTTCAGTGGGATTTTCCATGGATTTTTTAGCGAAGCAATCTATTAGTTTACGAGTGAGTTCCAGGCGGCATTATATATTGAATAAGTGATGAAGTAGTCTATGAGTTTATGGGAATAGAGATTAATGAAGATGAAGGACATTTACATTGATAGGTACGTTATATGTGCCAAATCGTGAGGTTGATATTACATATTCAAACCCATGATCGGGGTGCCAAGGGGGCAATGCAGATAGACAGGTGGAGAATGGCTGGCAGCTGGAGGCACGTGATGGCGTGCTGTGACCGAGATTCACTCATTAAACCTGAAGTAAATGTTGATGGTACCGCTGCATGCCAGTTCATTATGGTTTTTTCGGTAATCCAACTAACCATGTCAGAGAGACATGGGAAACAACAATGGAGAGGTTTAAGTAATAAAATGGTTCGAGGCAAGAACATTCCCTCTGGCAAAAAATATTGTGGAGTAGTAGAAGGAAAAGCTGCAGGTCAAGTTGGGCCAACTCTGCAACCATCGTGGCCTCAGGTTCATTGGTATGTTATGGGTCTGGTTATCGTCCTTTTCATTTTACCCTCACATACTGAAATCAATGGAAAATTTTGGGGTATAGAAAGGGTAGAAAATATGCATTGTTACTATTTTGGGAAGGGTAGAATACATAATTACTCGGTTAACAATTACTAGTATAAAACTTATGGCAACAACTTCTCTAGGAACATATCTATCCCTCAGCTGGAAATTAACCCATGTTTTAGAACCCCCTGTAGGATTCTGAATATTAGTTTTCTCTTTCAATCTATCTCGAATTATCTTTGTCATATCTATGTCAGTCATGGAAGCTTTTACAACCACTCTCAATTGCATGAAACCTTATGCATGCAGCGCTAGGATAAACTGGATCGCATATGTCATTTTACCTCTGCCCATCATGGCCGTAATTTGAGAATTTGGCTCTGTCATTTCCCCTCTTTAGTTCTCTGTGAATTTGTAGATAGGGAGATTAGTAGTAAATATAAGCCTGTCCAGTTGCCAACAACTGAGGATTCTGGTCACTTTAGTTTATTTACATGTCTCTGCAATAGGAAATGCGTGGATATCTTATGTCTTACTACATAATGGCGGGGCGACTCACTGAATTTCTTAGGTTTTATTTTTCATGTTCTTTGATAGACATTG
The DNA here is from genome assembly GCA_034641835.2 of Pinus albicaulis. Classification (NCBI taxonomy): domain Eukaryota; kingdom Viridiplantae; phylum Streptophyta; class Pinopsida; order Pinales; family Pinaceae; genus Pinus; species Pinus albicaulis. The sequence goes on along the minus strand of CM076575.1, from coordinate 1,529,211,321 downwards.
TAGTAAATAGTAAACTTCTCATAACGACGAGTATACGAAAGAATATTAACTTAGAGTATCATAAGTCAACCATCTGATGAGTCTATTAGTCCTGGGTCTTTTTTTGTAGAACCTGACATGTCAACCTGTTGCATCTGTTGAAGTTGTCTTCTAATTCTACCAATGGGCGTAGTGGCATGATATTGTGACACCCTAATTTCTTGTATTTCTTTTTTGATTTCCTGCAGTATTGAAACCACTACAGGATTGCCATAACTTTCTTGTAAGATTTACATAGCTTTAGCTATAATGCATTTCAAAATCCAATATGTGTGAATGGATTGATGGAAGAGAGATAGTTGCCCTCTCACATTCCCGGGGTCAAAAAAAAAATCCATGCTCTCCTCCTGGGCCTCGATATCTTCTTCCTTACTATTTCTTTATCTCTCCCATCCTTGAATTACATTCCAAATCTGTGGTGGATTTTCAGCTGAGTAAATTTTGAAGAGATTATCCATTATCTCTTTTTTCGACCTTCTGCCTCGCTTACTGGGCTCAGCTATGTTTTTTGTTAGCTTTTTCTTTCCTTTTTCTTTGGCCTATCTCTTTGTCGAATTCCTTTTCATCATTGTTTTCCTCCGACTGAGGATCTTGAACCACTGCTAGACTATACCTGCAAAGTTTTTGAGAGGGCCTGTAGATGGTGGAATATTATAAACATGCCAATAAACATGCCATCAATCCATTCACACATATTGGACTTTGAAATGTGTTCTAGCTAAAGCTATGCAAAGCTTACAAGAAAGTGATGGCAATCCTAAAGTGGTTTCAATACTGCAACAAATCAAAAAAGAAATACAGGAAATTAGGGTGTCACAGTATCATGCCGCTACTCGCATTGGTAGAATTGTAAGACAACTTCAACAGATGCAGTAGGTTGACATGTTGGGTTCTACAACAAAAGACGCAGGACCAATAGACTCATTATATGGTTGACTTATGATACTCTAAGTTAATATTCTTTTTGCGGATAAATTTTATTTTTCATGTTGTTTAATAGACATTGTAGTAAATAGTAAACTAGCCATAGCGACGAGTAGACGAAAGAAACAATTTCGATTTTGGATGGCATTTAATGCTTTAAGGTGGACAACGAACCTGGTTTCCTCCGAGAAAGTTGAGGTCACCAAATGTGAATATGTTGCAACTTGCTCTATCTTTTTGAGAAATAGAAAATTGTAAGGAAATACTAAATTTACAAAAAAAAAGATATTACATATTCAAAGATTACAGTCCTTTGTTTCCTGCATAGTTCTATTTGAACATGAAAAATTGAGTCTTTTTACAGAAATTCCATTACATTGGGACACATGGCCACTAAGTAATAATAAGAGATATTAGAGAACAATACTCAAAAAAAACGTAAACATAAAAGTCATAAAGACTCATTAATCACCAAGATTCCCCATTGAAGAAAATTATAGTACCATGTCTGACATCTTCCATAAAAATCTTAAGAAACAATGTCATAGAAATGTCCGAGAAATGAGGGAAAATGAATTCTAAAATAAAGAGGAAAGTCTACCACGATGAGATCAACTTCCAACGAGTAGAACAAGAGTGTTATCTAGAGTCAGTGTCACTTTATTCCAAAGGAACATTCCACAAGGAAGCAGAGTCCAAGCCGGGTTCAATACATACCTAGGACATCCAACAACCCAACCGTGTTACTAAATCAACCATAAAGACCAAAATGCCAAACCTGTGTTACTAAGCGATAACGGTAAGATAAATCGATTATACCAAAGGAAAAAGTATGTCACAAGGTGTTTTTGGACTACATGTAAGAAGAAAATTAATCACTACACCATCAACATTCTAGGAAATTAAATACGGGTAATAAAGGAAACTAGAATAAAAAATAAAGGAAAGATGACACCTCACATCATTCTTGTTACTTAGTGGAAGAGAGTAGTAATATGAACATAATGTAAATCAGATAATCCTAGAAACTCTGAGGAGAGTAAATCAGATTAACCCTAGAGTCACTTTTATTTTTGTGCTGGAATTCCTAGAATGGGAAGGGAGACTTATGTTCATTGATAGAACATTGTCTCACAATAGCCAAAAGGAATTTACAAAAGAGAAAATAGTGGAGGATGGAAAAAAAATGTACCTGCAAATGCGATGCATTAATAAGAAATATCTAGTGCATCCATTATTATCACAGCAAAGGCCTTGGCGACAAAGGAAGGCATTGGAATACTTTTAAACTAACAATATTTATGAAAGAAAAGAATTCTAAAGACATAAGAGCGGGGGTTTCCACCTGAGTGTGAGGAGAAATCATGGAACTCGAACCAAAATAGCAATTACAGTCACAATAATAAAAATTAAGGAAGGGAAACAAAAATAACTGAAGGTTTTGACTTTGTCCCAATATGCATGAACTTTCTGGTAGCATAAGGCATAAGTGAATTCGAAGGCAAGCCGCAAGACATAAATATGCTATGAACAAAAAAACCACCTACTTCTCTTTTACCTGCCTTGGCAAGCCTTTCCACAACAATCTCAAAGGTACTAAGGCCAATTTTTCCACCAACATCGCAGCTGCGAGAGGTCACATGTTCTTTGATTAACGTCTCCATTGCCTTAAAATATTTCCTTCTTCGTGAAAATTCTATTACAACATTCTGTTAGTTCGACTCGCATAAGGCTGTTCTATTGCCCATTTATAGAACTTTAAAAACCTTCTGCCTACGTCCTTTGAAACCTTCGCCCATCACTTGTTTCAAAAAAAATATGATGCATGTATTAATTCTATTAAATTTTTTATTATTATTGATTATCTATACATAGTTAACACATGGGTTATAATATGCATATCCAGCTTTACTCTATTATACATATTGTTGTCAGGCTTAGCTTCCCCTCTACTATATCCATGTGACAGACACAGTTGCACGCGCTAGTCAGGTGATGACTACCCATTTTTAATTTTTTCCTTTCTACGATAAGGTACGATACTAGCCGAAGGACAGTTCGACACTTCCAAATTCTTCCTAGGTTTTCAGTAGAGAAACCACAACGTCAATTTATGACCTTAGGTTTTCAGTAGAGAAACCACAACGTCAATTTATGACCTTTCAATAGCAAGATTTATTTGTACTTTTCGTTTTAAACCGTAGTATGATGTATGAAATTTCACTAACATGATTTCATTTCAATTCTGAAATGTGAATTGTAATAATAATGAAGATAATTGAATTGCAAAATGCAGTCGAAACTCCAGAGGTGTTCCCTTTTCTCAAATAAATGTCTCTTCCATCTCATATTTAATATAGAACATCAAGACTGGTAATATTTTTATTGCGGTCAGTGAGGAATAAATATAGGTAAGTGGGTTTTACTGAGGTTGGTAAAATGGATATTTCTTCTGATACAGGAAAATTGCGAGGTTGTATGTCTTTGGAGTGAATTTTTTATTCAAAAAATTTGACATTATTGTTAGGATTGGTTTAATTTGCAAATGGCTGCTATAGAGGGACCATGTCGCTTTTTAATGTTTGATATGGTATACTTGGATTGAATTTGCAAATGGCTTCTACCCTGTTGCTGTTTGATATGGTTTACTTGGATTGTTTTATGGTATACACAGATTGTTCTATTTTCGGTAAGCGTCATGTTTTTGGAAAATTCTATTTCTACACGTTTTGAATCCAAAATTTTACCCCAAAGGTAGTATGCTTCAAGTAAATATCACACTCAAATATTGCCTCATACTTGTACTTCCAAATTGAACTTGTTTTTTATTCCAAAATTAATTGGTCAAGACTAATTGAATTTAGATTATCAACCTCCAGTGTTATCATTATTTTAAATTCTTTTATTATAAATTTATCATCATAAGTGATTCCATTGCATTATACATTTCATGTCCTTTTATATTTGAGGCCAATTGAATTTAGATTATAAAAACTGGCCAATATTATAATTCTTCTTTATATTTAGAAATTCATTTATTATAATGTCATCACCAGAAGTGATTCCATTGCGTCAATAATATCATATCAATTTATATTTATAACAGAATAAAGAAAAAAACATTTCCCTATTCTCAACTTTGATGCATCTTATTTTTTTGTACCCCTGATCTACTTTAATAATTAGATTTTTTTATTGTAAATTTTATATTATAATTAAATTTTGTTCTTCTATACTTTATATTCAAATCAATAAACATTTCTTAATTCTAAATTTGGATTCATCTTTTTTTTGTTATTTGTGGCAGTGAATTGACTATTGGGGAAATATATATTGATAGTTTACTCTCATAAAGTCTCTTTTGAATAGTATAAATGGCACAATGGGGTGTAGATATGCATTACATATCAACAATGAATATTTAGATTTTTCTCGTGAATGCTTTTGCTATCATATGTTCACCATACAAAAACTTTTCAACTTTTCATGGATTAATGTTTATGTTGTCATATATTCACCATGACAAGTTTCTTATCATGTTATCATATTTCCACCGTGACAAAATCTTGTCATGCATCAATTGCAAAGACAAACGCTACAATGAATTCCTACATAGAAAAACATTGGTATGCAAAAATGAATCTATATCAGCCAAATCGAAATCAAGAATATTACTTGACAATAGATTTTTGATGTTGACCAAGTTGTTATACAAATAATAAAGCATTTAAAACATCAAATAATTATGAATACAGTATTGGACATAGATATAATTCAAATAATTATGAATACAGTATTGGACATAGATATAATTTATTAGAGATAGGTATAGAATATGTAGAGGAGCAACTTTTTATTCTACTCACTATTAAACATACCCATAGATTTGGTAGAGGGAAACAAATGGCTTATTTAGGTTTAGTCAAAGCCAATTTTTGGGTGCAAATTATTCTTTTTTGTGTTATGTTTTATTTTGTTAAATTTAATATTATTATAATCAATTTAAATCAAATGAGGTTATTTGAAAAGGTTAGATTATTTTATTAATGCTGAATTTATTGACCAATTTTTAATAGTGTGAGATGTTTATTTAATTATTCATAATAAGTAATGAATTGTATTCATTTCTACTTGAATATTGAATATTGGAGATATATTAATTTTGTAAATTTAATTGTTATAGGTGAACATTTAATTTAACAATGCTTGCTTCCTTTATCATCTAATAAAGTGGCTAAAACTATATAACACAAAATAATTTTGCATTGTATACAGTGTGCAATTCTTTTTTTGGTTTGAAACAAGTTTTGTCACATTATCCATCTGCCTTGGGACATTTAGTCAACAATTGTGGAACATGTCAGAAAGCAGACTTTGTGTTTGGTTTTGTGTTTAGTTTGGTGATCAGTAGAATAATAAAAAAATTTGGTGGTTATTTCACTTTTATCTTTCAATTATGGTTGAAAAACTTAAGAAAAAATGCTCATGTTTGTTTTCCCCTTCTCAGGTCACTCTCAAATTATTCTCCTACAACAAGTCTTGTTTCTGGTGTTCTCATGTGTGATGCTTAATCAACCCTTCTAATTATGTTACACTAGAAGGCATATTGTACTCCAAGCATCATTTTTCCTTGTTTTTCAAAGAAAGCGAGATGTTACAATCATCTCATTAAGACTGCTTCTATGAAATGAGGAACTACATTCTCTTGGCTAGAAAGTTCAGTCCAAATAAATTTATTGTGATCTGCATACTTTATTACCAATTTGGTTTGCATTTTGAAGAGATAACATGGTATGCGAGTTTGTTGAGGAAAATAGACCTAATCCACCTATTGTATTTTCCAAACCCTAAGTGAGAGACATTACAATATAAGGTATCATAATTCAATTTATATTGGTTTGTAAAAGGAGTTAACTCTCTCAAGTTGATATTGCCAATGTCAATTATTATGGTTTGGAAAATTTTCCAAAGTACATATCTTATCACCTATCATAATGGTTTCATTGTTTGCAACCAAGTAGAAAAGTATCAAGTTCTTGTATGTGTTCATATTTTTTATTGTATTCATGTTTATTATTGTGTATGTGTGCAATTTTTTCCAAGGTACATATCCTATCGCCTATCATAAGTGTTCCATTGTTTGCAAGCAAGTAGAAAAGTATCAAGTTCTTGTATGTATTCATATTTATTATTGTATTCATGTTTATTATTGTGTATGCGATTTGTACGGGGTTGTTTTCTTTTTAGTATGCTTGTTTCCTTTCTAAAATAATTTCTCCCGTCAACAAAAAAGAGAGGTTTCAAATGTTTTCAATGGGCTTATCTAGCATTTTCTGCATGATGTCAAAATGATATATTTACAGAAAATATATGATAGATACCACAACTTTTATTTATTTTGTTTCATTGTTTCTTTTTACATTCTCCTAATCCTCCTATTGTCATTCTTTTGCACCTCTAAATGCAAGTTCTAGTATAATTTTTTTTATTATATAAATAGTATTTATAAATTTATTCAATGCTAGTGTACTAACAAAATAGGTTTCATTTAATGAGGATATGTGCTATTTATTTCCATAAGTTTTAATAGACTAGTTAATAATGTATATGTGTTTTAGTGAAATTAATAATTAATTATATGTATTTCTAAATTTATATTTAGAATTAAAAATAATATATATTCTTAAGTTATATGGTTGAATTTAGTTAAAATAAAATCAAAATATTTACATTAAATCTAATTAATTAACATTTTTTTTTAGGAATTTTACTTTATTTTATTAGAAATATTAAAAACAAAAAAAATTATTAATATAATTATGCTAAGCTAAATATAAACAACCCTGAAAGAAATGTATCATTATATTTTTTAAAATTTCGGCTTGGTTTTCCAAGCGAAAACATTTAAATGTTCAAAGGGACTACGTAGTCGAGTAAACATCATATGATGTATCGGAAATCGGGTGCGATGAGAATTTATTAGGTTTGAAAGGCAAAAGCATGTTTTCAATATTAAGATCACATTAAGTGTTAAAAAGTGGAGCCCAGGATTTGAAGTAAATACAACGAAACACGTAAACATCCTCGCAATGTTTTCAATTTAATATCTTGTAAACGGTAAAAATGCACATTTTGTGTGAAAAAAGTAATTTAAAATAGATTAAAATAAATATGTTGAAATATTTTGATCTAAAATATCAAATAAAATGAATGTTTTGCAAATAAAAAATATATAGGGAATTTCTAAGATTAAAACATAATATGTTTGATTTCTATTTAAGTTTTTCTTCATAGAAATTTAATATTTTCATTTAAATTACACATTCCATAATTAAAGTTGGAAAACAAGGTAGGGTAAATATGGTAAGGTCCATTTCCTTGTTATAGTTTACGTCAATGAAAAAAGAAACTAATCATTTATTTTATTTTATTTTGACGTGTAATTAATCTCTTACTCATAAAATTGTAATATTTTCATTTAAATTACACGTTTTATAATTAAAATTTGAAAACAAGGTAAAGTCCATTTACTTGTTGTAGTTTAGTTTATTGGAAAAAAAATAAAAATAATTTAAAATGTTAATATGAAAATGGAAAAAAAAAATGATAAATAGAAATTATAATTAAGAAAAGAGAATTTAAGTGACAGTAAATTTTTAAAAATAATAAAAAAATATTGAATTTTTTTTTTACAAAATTTATTATAATTTGATTGTTAAAGTAGTTGTAAAAGTGTGATACTTCTAGTAAAATTGTTTTTATGGATTTTCTATTCAACATATGGCTAAAGGACAAATGGTATGAGGTGACAATGTAAATATGTATTTTAATTAATGAAAAATAAAAATGTGTTTATATATTCTTATTTTGAAAATATTTTAAAGGCTATGTTGTGAGATTAGAATCCCAAATGCATAAAAAATTTGTGTTTATGTATTATTACTCTTCAAAATATTTTAAAGGCTATCATGTGAGATTCGATTCGCAAATGCTAGGAAAATTGTTGCAATAATTTATGCCCAAGAAGGGGTAGTAATAACAAAAATAAAAAATCATCCTTTAGCATATAATGGAACTATTCACTGAAGCAGGCCACCGAAGTTTCATGATTGGAGACAAATATCATGGGTTGGTGTGAAAGACTACTACGGGAGATAAAGATAATGTTTTTAAAAAAAATGTTAGTGGAAGAGAAAGACTTGAATGGAACCTAAAAGTTTAGCAGGATGTTTCTAAAGGGTTAAGTGGGTGAATATGAACAACATTTGATGTGTTTCTTTATTAGGAGAGAGAAGTAGAGCTCGGGGGGAACTACTGAGAAAGTATTTCATGGTTGGGAGGATGTGGAATCTTTTGATCTATTTTCAGGGATTCTCTATATAATTATATATGTCTACCTAGAAATAAACTTGAGATAAATATATCATTTCTGTAGTTTATAGCTATGACTGGATTGATGTACGAAATCTTCATGTAACTCTAGGTATTTCCATAGATGAATTTGAGTAGGTCAATGGATGAAATGTTATAACCCTTTTGTGAATAAAAGAAATTAAAAATGTGTGTGTGTGGACTAATATAATGCAGCGTGTTGTTGAATCATGGAAAATTGATATTGTGTAAAGGTTTGAACAATTAATATTAAGTGTGTTCTACTATGAATGATTGAGAAAGAAACCCTCTATAGGGACTAGAAATGGAGACTATTATATAAGTAGGGATGAATAGAAAAATAGGATGGTGTGACAAATGTAGAAAAAATATCCAAATGGTATACAAAGAAACAATATGCATAGAAACTATATTTAAGAATTATAATTTTTATTGTGGAAAAAATTATTTATTGGTATAAATATATAGAAATATATTTATATGAAATTGTTAATAAAATTACATGATAGTGAGATAGAATTATTATAATGATTAAGAAATATAATTGAAGTAAAAGCAGAAAGTTATGCCCGGGTTAGATGTTGTAGGCATTAGAGGTAATTGTAGCCCAAAACTGGCCTCCTAAAGAAAATAAATAAAATAATAGTTAAAATAATAAAATAAGAGTTATGAATCTTTGAGGAAAAAAAATAAACTATTTTTTTATTATATTTTTGGCTTATCTCATTATATATTTACTCAAATTTCAAGTGTAGGCAGTAGTTGGATGGGGAATTAAATTCCACGTAGAATGAATACCCATTATGAATACTAAGAAGACCTGTATTGATAAAAATTGAATATACATTAAAATGAGTTTTCAACAAGTTTTTTTAATATATCAATGCCATGGCTCTTAGAAGTATACATAATGAGTACTTATTGGACGTGGAATTTAATTTTTTATGTAACGAGTGTCTACACTTGAGGTTTTAATTGAACTATAAGGAGATAAGTAAAAAATATAATTTAAAAAAGTTTGTTTTTCTCCAAAATACTTACATGTACCTCTTTTTAAATGTAAAGGATTTTAATTGGTTTACATATTATGTAGATGAAAATTTCATTGGTAGTTTTAGGCTGAAATTTTCCATAACAACCCATAAATTCAAATATAAAATTATTTATATCAATCATGCGATTTATAATCAACCCAAAACCTATTCATCTAATTAGAATAGAATTTTTGAAAAATGTGAGAAAAGATGTCTTAATCGTAGAGAACTCTCTATCTAATTATAGGCTCATTTGCACATAATTGTTGTATAAATGGCCACCCCTCAGTCCTCAATCAGCTACTACTGTTACAAAATCCTTTGTTTCATAACATTCTTATTCCAAATGAATGAATAATCTCATCCCCCTCTTCGTCCATTAAATATAACAAACAATTCCAAAAATGTAAAGGAATTAGAAAGGAATACACATGCAAACAATCCATGTGTCAATATACCCACTTTTATTTCTTTATTTCAAGTTTTACTTTATTCAATAATTTTTTTAATTTAATGGCTTCTTATTTTATTCATTTTTAAGTATTTATTAATTTTACTAATTCATATATATATATATAACTATAACTTCAGTTTATTACTTACCATTTTATTTATTTTCTATTATTATATTTTCTTCATTATTTATTATTATAATATTTTCTTTATTAATTAATTATTTATTTACTTATGTAGTTATTTATTATTTATTATTATCATGGGGAGTACATAATCCCACTCTTTAAGGAACTACATCCGTAATTTAAGTGGAATCATTTAACTATTTATTTTATTTTTATTTAGCTATTTATTGCTTCATGTTTTCCCTAACCCATTGTTGAACTAGTATACGAGCATGCATCAAAATTTTACACATCACTAGGGAAATTTTTCTTAGAATTAAATTATTATAAAAAAATAAATTATTATAAAAAATGCAAAAAAATATTTAAAAAAAAAAAAAATAGAAATCATTGAAAGATAAATTTATAAAAAAATATTTTTTTGACATATATATTATAAAAAAAAATAGAAAAGATTAAATATTTTTTTCTTAATCATTTTTTTTTAAATCGGTGCTCTCCACCTACCCCAACCACGTGAAACCATGTGGGCCGCCTGACAGTCAGTGGAAGGGCCGACAGGTCCGCGCCAACCACGGCCTGGCCCTTAGGCCCTTGACGAGGATCAAAGGATAGCCCCAATTTCAAAAAATAATAATTAGCTAAAAAATAATAATTTAATTTATTTTTTTGTTATCAATTTTTTTGACATATTTTTTAAAATATTTATTTTTATTTTATTTTTATGTTTTTTTTTCTGTTACAAGTGTTTTTTAATTATATTTTTAGATATTTTTTTAATCTTTTTAATGTGTTTGTTTTTTTAACATTCTTTTTAAGAATTTTTGTTATGTTTTTTTTTTAGTATTTTATTTTATTATTTTAAAAAACATTGTGATTTTATTATTTTTTTTATATATTTTTTAATCTTAAGAAATTTGTTTTGGTTTTTTTTTATGCTTTAATTTTTTAAGCATGTTTTTTCTGTTATTTTTACTTTAAAATTTATCTAAATCTTTTTATTGAAAAAAAAACATCAAATGTCATCTTCATTAAATATAAAATTCATAAAAAAAATCATAAAATTTGTCATTTTCCTGACATTTTGTATTCAATTTTTTGATAAAAAAAATGTTATTCAACATGTCATTTTTAGTGAAAGGTCACGAGATACATATTTTATTAATTACACTGACGGTGTTACTATGATGGGTTTAGTTGGATAGATTTGACCAGCAAGATCTATTAATTTTTGTCCTCCTCCCTCTAAATAAAAATTAACAGTTCATAGTGCAGTCGTTATGGAATTAGCTAGAAAGTGTGTTGTCCTTTAATTTTTTATGAATCCTATCCTAAATGAAAAAAGAAAGATTCTAATATGTAAATTTTGAGATATTTTGATTTTTCATTTGTTTTTAAGATAATTGATTACAAAATTAGGTTCTATTGGAGTTTGAATAGTAAAACTATAAAAATATTAGAGTAATAATTTATATTTTAATATTTTAATATCAATTTATAATAAAATTTTTATCATTTATTATACAAAATTTTAATATGTATTGTTTATATATAATTATTTTTGACAGATGTCATTTAAATTTTTCTAAATCCCATCCTAAATGAAAAAAAAAAATTATAATCTCTAAATGTTGAGATATTTTGATTTTCCATTGATTTCTAAGTTAATTTATTACAAAATTAATTTTTATTGGTTAAAACAAAAATCTATAAAAATATTTGAATGATAATATCCTTTTAAATATTTAAATATTTTAAAATCGATTTATAATAAAAAATTTCATATTTATTATACAAAATTTTAATTTTTATTACTAATATATAATTATTTTTTACTCGCTTATTATGGTTATACTATATTATGGTATTGTAAAAGAGGGAATATAAATATTTATCAACAACGAAGAACGACACAAAGATTGTCTACTTTAGAAGCTAACTCCTACTGTAAATTAAGTTTATTTAATTGGAGCCACCAAGCTGAGATTTTCTACCCATTTCACTTAAATTTATTTAGTTTTCTTCTAAAATATCTTTTTTATTATAATGTTTCCTATAATCACAAAACATAGAACCGGGAAGTTCAAAACTAGCAGAGAAATGAACTTAAGGTGAAACTGATCACATAAATTAGATTGTTTTTCCTCGAAGAGTGTCTCTCTTTCAACCTCTTGAAGAGAGTCACTCTAGTCCACTTTTACCTCGTTTGTTGTTATTCCCATTCATCATGCTCTGACACTGGATTGTACTGAAGGAATCGAAAATGATGTCTTTCTGAATACCAAAAATACCAACTTCAATCCTAGTAATAGCCTAATTCTGTGAATTGGTGGTTAAAATATAATAGGTGGAGTCCTTTTTAGAGATTTTTATGCCCCTTTTTAACATCTGTGAGAGGCTTTAGATATTTTTCATCTATATATTATTATCGAGAAGCAATTTTTCTCCAGTCATAAAAACAATTACAAATTATTGCATTGGAGTGAGTGGCAAGATAATATTCCTAAATATTCGATTCATTCGGTGTACCTTTGCACTTTTAGGGGCAATTGCTAGTTATAGCTATATGAAAAATGTGTGTTTTTTATCGAGTGTTTAAAATTATTATTTTTTTGTGAAAATAGTTTTTATGTATTGAAGTATTATTTAATGATATATAAATTTATAAAAAATCCTAACCTCAAAATATTAATTTCACTATTATTTCAATAGTTTGAAAAAAAAAATTCAATAAAAAAAAACATTGCAAAGAAAAACACAAAACACATGTTTGGAAACCCCTTAAAATACAAACATATTACAATGAAAAACAAGAACAACAACAACTTGAAAATTGGTTAAATAATAAACATTTAAAAAAAATTATCCACACTTAATACATTAGAAAATTTAAAGTGTAAAAAATAAGCACTCTAAAAAGAAGGGGTTGATGTTGCATCAACACTTTTCAAGATAAACATGAAAATCACTAGTATTTTAAAAAACATGATCATACTTTATACATAAGAAAATTTAAAGAGTCAAAAATATGTTCCAAAAAAAGGGGTATTCTGAATCAACACTTTTTAAAATCGGATGAGTTTTTTGATACCTAAAAAAAAAGGTAATTGATAAATTTCTCATTTGATGGGTAACTATACTCTTGAAAATGCACATATTTGACATGCTTCAAATGTGCAGATCGCCTCAAGAGAGACAACACATGCTATGGACACTATTATACCAAGGATGTTTTTAAGACATATATTTAAGATGAAAGTATCACTTTGTCTTAAATTTATTATTTTGACTCAATAAATTATTTTATATTAAATTATTGTCTTCCGATAGTTTTTAATTATATTAAATTAAAAATTGGAATCATAGGTCGGTGTTCTAGATTATCTTAAATAAAATGGATGTTTTACCTAACTCGATTGTGGGTGTATTAAGAAAAAAACTATACCGGCATGGAAACTGGAAGATGTTATTATACTTCAGTAACACTTTTTTGATGTAGGAACCAATTTGTCATATTTGGTGTACTTTTATTGTTGTTCTTGAACACTATACTTTCTACCGATTTTAGTGTATAAAATCTTAGGTACAAGGATACAAGGACAATTAGCACATTATCATATAGATCAAGAAACTACTAACCATAAAATCTTTCTTGTAGTTCAAGAAAATTTTATTGGTCAATGACCATGCATGACCCCGGATTTTCCTTAGGTTTTTTAATTGGTTAGTTTTTATTTATTACATAAATACAGTAAATATTTGTAGGTACATTAATCTCTCTATAAATAGCGTGGAGGGGAGAGAGTGAGATTTTGAGCTCAATTCTAATTGGCGCTCCACAAAATAAGCTTTGCATGATAGCCTTAGTAGATAAATTTGATGAATATATTTTAAAGGGAAGTAAATCAATAGTACCTATTATCCTCTTAGTGTATGTCCGTTTAAAGAAATGGACATGTTAATATGTGCTTATTTGTGGTTTTCCATAAGTTTTTGTGTTCAGATGCAAGTCTTCTTTTTAGGTTGTCATTATTTCATTTCAAGCTCACAGTTGGATTAGGCATCTTTTATCAGAAGTCGTTAGAGGTTTAATATTTTAGGATCCACTTCAAGTTCTTAACGTAGATGAGATTCTCTAATAGCTAATTTTCCATACATGCAAGAAGATTTGATCAAAATTTTTCAGAAGCACAATGGAAATATGCGTGGATTATAATTTCCATAAAATATATATTTACTTGTATTTACTTTAAAATTAGGTATATAAACATAATTTGTGCCCCACATCTTATTTTGCATGCAAATTTAAATTTTTCCTTTGATATTATTTCATATTATACCATTTTCTGATTATTATAATCATAATGTTTAAAATTTGATATGCTGAATATATGGGTTGTGAGGTGGGTAACTAATAGGATGATATTTATAGATTTAAAATACAATATAACTAAAATACTATTTTGATGTTTGTTGTAGTTATCTGTAACATTTTATATAATGCATATAAAGTAAAAATCCTATATAGTAATTTTTATTAAAAAAACAAGGACAAGAAATTTAGTGAATTCCGTTACAAAATCATTGGTATGGTTATGTTACCTAGTTATTATATTTTCAGGCATAATCCCTTTATGAATGAGCTCTAAGTTATATCACCACATTATGGTTTCCCTACTTAATCATTTTATTCTTCTTTTTTTCATATGCTACTAAATTTGAAATAGCCATCTAGAACTTCAAAATGTCTTAATATTATTAGTAACGGTTATCCCTAAATTTAAAAAAAAAATTAATTGAAGTATACCTATAATGGCATACATATTAGTTGACCATGTGATCTATTATTGGTTTCGATGAATCCTTAAAAAATTTAGTCATTCTGTATTAATGAAATATCCATATAGATTTCATAATAATTTTCCTTACCCAAAATCGAAGTTGGGTCAATGAAAATGATTTTCTTACGAACAACAATTTCGAAACATATAAATGTGATATTCCTTTAAATTTGTTAGAAATAAAAGTACGCAGGTATCATATTTCAGAAATATTAAATGAAAAGTTTATTTACAGTCTTTTTCTCATATACATTAACATAAAACATCTAAAAATTGTAGTTTATATGGAATTTTGACATAGAGAAATATGGCCCATAATTTAAAATGGAATTCAAAATCTCTGACACTAAATGGATGTTAGCGGAAAACTCATGAGTAATTGGTACATGTGTTCTTATTATTTAAATTTTTTTTTTAAATGTCAGGTTGGAGGTTATATCAAAAGTTGTTAAAGGTGAGTTAACGAGGGGAGGTGATCTATTGTGGAAATTTTGAAGGAACCCGTTCTATTGCATTGAAAATTTCTCGAGACTTTGGAGATAAATTTATCGAACATACTGTCTCAAGAGAGGTATACCACATAACTATAATTTAAAAGGGAAATTATTTTTGATAAATTAACTTGCTAATTTTTTATTTTATTTTTTGAAATAGATAAACATGTTCAGTCCTAGTCTATGGTTAATCTAGTGAAATAAAAACTATTT
Source organism: Pinus albicaulis (assembly GCA_034641835.2). Classification (NCBI taxonomy): domain Eukaryota; kingdom Viridiplantae; phylum Streptophyta; class Pinopsida; order Pinales; family Pinaceae; genus Pinus; species Pinus albicaulis. The sequence continues at coordinate 1,529,195,803 of CM076575.1, read as the reverse complement.
CCTTTTAATGGTACATTATTTGTCTTCCTTTTAGTAATCTTGAATATTCTTGTTTTCATCCTGCATGATGGAACTAGAAAAATTAAAAGTGAACTTCAATCAAATGTAGTGAATAAAAAAACTTGGTTGTAGGTGTTGCAAAATATTTTCATGGCGCTCTTGTCAAAATCTTGTAGGCGTTGGAAAATAATTTCGCAGCACCTTCAAAAACATTTTTTGGGGTTTTTGGAAGGTGAAACGACTCAATCCTCTGCAAGCTCGATTCTTCTGCAGTCTAACTTGATATCTAACTCAAATAGTTTTCTCCTCTTGCCTCTCCTTGTGCAACGTTCGCCACACTCAATTTTTTTAATGTCCGAATTTTAGATGAAGGGACAAATTCTACATGCAAAAAAAGAAAACAAAGGTGCTACAGAATATAGTTCAGAGGTCACAGTAAAAGAAGGCATGCATAACACCCACTTCTCTCATGAATTAAAACTTTAAGGACATATAACACTATAAAATGGGAACATTAATTTTGAAATATAGTTAAAATGAACACACAGTTTGACTTGAGATAGGAAGTAAGAATACACGGGTTCAGGAATTTAAGAGAATATGTTGCACAAAAAATATTTTTCATTTAATCCAATTTTACAGACTTGGAGGTAGGACAAGAGCTCTCTCCTCCCCATTCGATGCCCCTCATTTATTCACAACCTAGACAAAATATTTTTTCTCCTTCTCTCCAAATGAGTGAAGTCGAAAAGACAACTGATGAGCTGAAAAATAACACCCTAGCTCAAACTCTTCGAATTCATATAATTTGGAATTTACATAAATTATTTATAATGCTAATTAAAAAATCGATAAGACAACTCAAGATGTTCCCAATCCACCACATTATCAATCCACCTCTATTTCTTCATCACGATCTTAGTTGAATGCTCCTTCATCAGACTCCCTAAGAAGGAACACTCAGGAGCTTCTACTCATAAGGACCTATAAAGATAAACCTTCCTTTTTTAGGGCTACAACACTCACCTAGATAGAATCCTCCATGGGACGATCCATCTACTTCAAAAAAAACTTTAGATATTCTTTCCCCGTGGTGTTCTTTGCAACTTTAGAGTCCAAGTTTATCTCAACCTCTAGACCCTCTACCATAGGCATCTCCTTAATCCAACTATGTTCACTAACTTCTCCACTACTCTAATTTGTTGTAATGGCAACTTTATCACTAGATTGATAGGGATGCAAATCAGCCAGATTGAATATACGTGAGATACCTATGCCCATAGGAAACTCCAATCCATAAGGATTTGTAGAAAAAATTATGATTATTTTACAAGGTTTTATTTTGTTCATTTTGAGCTTGTTATATTCTCCTCTTGGGAATCCCTCCTTCCTCAGGTGAGTCATGACCATGTCCCCTACCTCAAATTTTACCTTTCTTATTATTAATTCATCTCTTTTTTTATACTTGTAGATAATATCTCATAGCTTCTGTTGTATTTCCTCATGTAATTCATTCATTTATGCTACAAAATAATCCCTATTAACACTCCCCTGCTCTAGTTTTCCCATATCTCCCAACTCAAAAAATCCTCTAGGGTGCATTAGATACAAGATCTATAGTAAAATTTTCCCTATGCTCCTATTAGGTGAATCAATGTATGAAAAATCAGATTGAGTTAACACATGGTCCCACTATTTGAGATGCTCATCCACAAGGCTCCTTAATATGTTTATGAGACTCATGTTTAGAACTTTATTTTTCTCATCATATTGTGGATGACAGGTTGGGTTGAAGTTTAATTTTGCTCCAAGCTTCTTCCACGAGGTCCTCCAGAAATTCCCTATGAACCTGGCATCCCTATTAGAGATTGTTTTTCTTAGAAATCCATATAACCAAACAATATCATCAAAAAAAAAATGAGCCACATGTGTAGCATCACTGGTATTGCAACATGGCATAAAATGATCCATCTTCGTGAATATTTCCACAACTAAAATTATAGAGTATTTACCTCACTTCTTCCTTATTTAATCCAAAATAAATTCCATACTCACAGAGTCCGATGGCCTGCCAGGAATGGGAAAAGGAGTATACAATCCAACACTTTGACTCCTCCCCTTCACATGTTGACATAATTAGAATTTTCCTACATATTTATGTACATCATCTCTCATCTTTGGTTGGAAGTAGAAGTGTTCTATTTACCCAAGTGTCTTTTAAACGAAAAAATTCCCTTCCAATCCTCCATTGTGCTATTCATGCATCAAATTATATCCAATTGGGAAATGAGGGATCCATAATTGACTATTCTTGAAAAACAAACCATATTGCAACATAAACTCCCTCCACGGGCTAATACATCTTCTCACGGGGCTCCTGCAAGTTTCAAAGGCCTCTGAGAAATCAACAACATCCTCATACAAGTCCTTCAAATAATCAAATCCCAAAATTTGTACATGGCATTCTTGCATGACAAAACTCCTCCTACTTAAAGCATCGAATACCTTGCTTTCTTTTCCACTCACATGTTTAAGAACAAAGTAGAAACTTTGTAGGAGCTACACCCACTTGGAATGCTTATGGTTCAACCAATTTTGTTGAATTATATGTTATAATGCAGAATTGTTAGAGAAAAAATCGAATTCCCTGCACATCTAATAGTGTCTCTAATGCTTCAAGGCTTGAATCACTGCATAGAAATCCTTGTCATATGAGGAGTATTATGTTTTGAATGATTCAAATTATCACTAAAATATGCAATAGGTTTTCCTTCTTGACTAAATAATACTTCAATGGTTGTTCCTCTAACATTAGATATAACTTCGAAAAGTGTTGGGTTTGTGTTATATTCTTTCCACACTTAGTTGCATGCACAGGTTGGGGTGCTTAACCCCCTGTAAATTGCACCGGGTGCAGCAGGGGGTGACAGGGGGGGTGGTAGCCCCCCATGTTTGAGGTCCAAGGCAGCACCTCGGGAAATTTATTTTGGACCCTATTTTTCGGTGGGCAGACCCGCCCATGGTTTTGCTCATGGTTTGCTCATAGTTTTGGGGCATGATGGTTTTCGGCCCCTGGTTTTTTTTTAGATACGGTCAAGGGAACTACGGTTATGATCTAATCAAAAGTTAATATATTAGGGTTTATGAATGCTTTTGCATGTATATATGTGTTGTAACACTAAAAGGAATAAAATGAAAAATCAAGATGGTAGTCTCGATTTAGGATCCAGAGGAAAATATCTGAGTATATATGTTCTATGTTTTATTATCTCGCTATTGTTTATTTTTTGGTTTTAAGATTCATTTGCAAATAATTTTTGTACAGGGTTAAAACTTGCATTTGGTATTAAAGTTGTTCCGGCTTCAAGGGGATGCCTTTGGTGTTGAGGGATTTTTTGTTCGGGCCTGTGGTAGACCTTATTCAGTGGGAGATCTGCGGGATCAATTCTTGCAGTGAAAGAAAATGGAAAGCAATGGAAATATAGAGATCAAGAAATTTAATGGCCATATTTTTGAGTTGTGGAAGCTCAAGATGGAGGATCTGTTGGTGGATAATTATTAGTGGATCACGATAGATCTGGAAACTATAGCAACGATAATGTCAGATGAAGACTAGGAGAAGTTGGATCGGAAGGAAAAGAGCACAATACAGTTGTGTATCTTAGATTAGATATTTTTCAATGTATTTAGGGAAGATATTATGAATAATTTGTGGGATAAGCTAGGGTATTTTTACCAATCTAAGTCTCTAGTGAATAAATTGTTCCTATATAAAAATTTGTATACCTTAAGGATGGAGGATGGAGACTTGGTGACAGAGAATCTAAACGCCTTCAATACTGTGGTAAGTTAGTTTTCATCTGTTGATATTAAAGTCTCAGATGAAGATAAGTGTATGAGGTTTTTGTGTTTTCCACGAAATTTGTGGGACAGTCCAGTTATGGAAAGAGGTAGAAATAGAACTACCTTGAATTTTGATGAAATTATCTCAGCCTTGTTGTCACAGGAAATGAGATGGAGAAATATGGAGGGCCAGAATGGAGAAGCCTTATTTGTACAAGAAAGGTCCCAAAACATAATAAAAAATAACGTTTCATGTGGCAGATATAAATCTTCAGGAAAGTTTGTAAAGGTGTGCTGGAAAAGTAGAAAGGAAGGCAATTACAAAAATGATTGTAGACATAAAGCTCCTGAGAAAGGAAAAGGATATGATGGTCCTCCTTCTGCATAGGAAAAAACCACCTCAGATGAAGGTGGGGATGTGTATTTGGCTTCTTATTCAGATACACATGTAGATCATGAGGCATGCTTGATTGACTCAGGTGCATCCTTTCACTTCACTCCCCATAAGTAGTGGTTCTGTGAGTATTAGAAATATGATTGCGGTGATTTCTTCTTAGGGAATGATAGGAAGGCCAGAATTGTTGGACGTGGAAAATTCAAGCTGAAGATACAAGGTGGAATTATTAGAACACTTCCTGGTGTTTTGCATATTCCTACATTGGTGAGAAATATGATTTTTGTAACCAAGATGGATGATGCAAGTGTAAAAATAGTATTCTATAGAGATACTTGCAAGATAGTCTGGGGAGCACTAGTATTAAGGTTGGGAGTTCAGATTGGAACTCTCTACAATATTTAGGGTAGCACTCTTATTGATGGGTGCAATAGTTATGTGGTTCCTGAAAGTGGAGCGGAAAGCCTAGTGCTATCTGGAGAAAAGACCATTATATGGCATGAAAGGCTTGGACATATTAGAAAGAAGGGCCTTCATATATTTCATGGTAATGGTATGGTAGATGGTATGTCCAATTTCTCTCTGGATTTTGATTTTTGGGAACACTGTGTATATGGGAAGCAGAATCAGGTGAGTTTTCTTTCTGGTGCTAAGAGGGCAAACAAGATATTAGATCTTGTGCATAGTGATGTGTTTGCACCTATGTTGGTTCCATCACTCAGTAATTCTATGTACTATGTTTCATTCATATATGAATTATCAAGGAATAAATGGATATATTTCATGAGGAATAAATTTTAAGTCTTTGACATATTTAAATAATTTAAGTCTCTAGTGGAAAACGAGAAAGAACAGAAGATAAACGTGCTCAGTAAAAATAATGGTGGAGAGTTCTACAAGAAGGAATTTGAAGAGTTTTGTAAGAAGTGTGGTATAGCATGGAAGTAGACTACTCCATACACATCTCAGAAAAATAGAGGTGCACAAAGAATGAAGATAACGCTGATGGAAAAGGTGAGAAGAATGCTTAGTGGTACCGGGTCAGGACATGAATTATGGGCAGAGGCAGTGGAGACTGCATGTTACCTGGTTAATAGATCACCTTCATCAGCGTTGGAGGATAAGACTCCACATGAGGTATGGACTGGTAAGAAACCATCTCTTTCACATTGGAGGGTAGTTATATGTGATTTATATGTACATGTTGCAAAGGAGAAAGGGACCAAGTCGGATAATAAATATGAAAGGTGCAACTTTATTGGGTATAAGGATGGTTTAAAGGATTACAATATTTGGAACCCAGAGACAAGGAAGGTTGTGGACAGCCGATATGTGGTGTTTAGAGAGGTGAAATATGTTTTTAAACATGAATTCCTACCGAAGAAACCTAATAATATAGAGTTTGAGCTAAAGGAGGATGAATCAGACTCTACAACAGAAGAAGATTCAAAAGAGGAAGAGCCACAAAGTTCATCTCTGAGAAGATCAATTTGGGAAAGAAAACGACCAGAATGGTATAGTCCATCTGCTTTCTATTCAATTTTTTCTTTCACTATCATTGTTGATGATCCCATAACCATCAGGGAGGCAGTGGATTCAGAGGATGGAAAACTCTAGAAGGAGGCCATGGTTGTTGAAATGGCATCCTCGCACAAAAATGAGGCATGGGATCTAGTGAAGTTGTCGTCTGGAAGGAATCCCATCAAAAGTAAATGGGTGTTTAAGAAGAATATGAATGTAGAATTCAAGGTAGAGAAATACAAAGCTTGGTTGGTAGAAAAATGTTATTCCCAGGTGCCGGGAAATGATTTTTGTGATATTTTTTTATCCTGTTTCCATGGTAAATTTTATTAGATTAATTTTATCTGTTGATGTTGCATTTGATTTTGAGGTAGAATAGATGGATGTGAAGACCACATTTCTTCACGGGGATTTTGAAGACGAGATATACATGAAGCAACCTGAAGGATTTGTAGTGAAGGGTAAGAAAGACTAGTATGCATGTTAAAAAATTCTTTGTATGGGTTAAAAAAATCACCAAGGATGTGGTATCAGAAATTTGATACATATATACGGGGACTTGTATTTACCCAAATAGAAGAGGATCACCATGTTTATTTTAAATTAGTTGGTGATCTTATTATTTATTTGGTATTGTATTTGGATTATATGTTTTTGATTGGAAATGACAAAGAAATTATCCAAGATTTGAAGACGAAATTTTTCTCCAAATTCGACATGAAGGATCTTGGTGCTACACACTATATTTTGGGCATGCAAATTAAGAGAGATCAGGAAAAGAGGAAGCTCTGGTTCAACCGGAGGAAGTATGTCAAGAAAATATTGCAGAGGTTCAATATGTAGGATAGTAAACCAGTGAAGGTTCCCATTTATGTAGGTGTAAAGCTATTTGTTGAACAATGTCCCAAGACACAAGAATAAGAGGAGAATGTGTCTCATGTTCCATACACAAGAATAGTGGGTAGCCTAATGTATGCAATGGTATGTACTAGACATTGCACATGCGGTTGGAATATTTAGTAGGTTTATGTCAAAACCAAGGAAGGAGCATTGGGTAGCAGTGAAGCAGGTTTTTTAGATATTTGCGTGGAACTAGTGATTATTGTTTGCACTACCAAGGAAGACTAGGATTGGACAGAGTTTTGGACATCCATGGTTTTTTTGATGCATACTTGGCTGGAGATATAAACCAAAGAAGATCTAGAAGTTGGTATGCGTTTAACCTATTTGGAGGTGCAGTCAGTTGGATGAGTAAAAGACAATTTTTAGTGGTTCTTTCAACTACAGAGGCAAAATACATGGAATCCACTCATGCAAGCATGGAATAAATTGGGTTGTAGAGATTGTGTTCAAGTATGGGGTTGGTACAGTGAGCAATAAGGATAGAGTATGATAGCCAAAGTGAAATTTTCTTGGCTAAGAATCCTACTTATCATTCAAAGACAAAGAACATTTATGTTAAATATCACTTTGTGAGAGCTATGGTTGAGGATAAAAGGGTGTTTCTGGTCAAGGTGGAAACTTTGAAGAATGTTGCAAATGCATTGATGAAGTCTATGAGCACTCAAACGTTTTCTTGGTGTAGAGAAACAATGGGTGTTGCAGAGATGGAACAATGACTAAGCACTCTTGTGGCCCCTTGCGGAAAGAAAACAACAAGTGGGAGAATGTTGGGTATGTGTTATATTATTTCAATGATTAGTTTCACAATTCGGGAGCTGAAAAGACCCCATGTATGTTGCGCTGGGCACAACAGGGGGTTAGAGAGGGGTGCGACAGCCCCCCCTTGTTCAGGGTCTGGGGAAGTGGCTTGGGAAAAAAATTTTGGACCCTATTTTTTGGTGGGAGGACTTGCCCATGGTTTTTTGCATGAGTTTGCACATGGTTTTTGGGGCATGATGGTTTTAGGTCCATGGTATTTTGTATATCTAGTCAATGGAACTATGGTTGTGCTCTAATCCAAGGTTAATGGATTGGGGTTTATGAGTGCTTCAACATGTATATATATGTGTTGTAACACTGAAAGGAATATAATGAAAAATCAAGCTGGTAGTCCTAATTTGGGCTCCAGGGGAAAGTCTCTATGTATATCAGTGTTACATTTTATTCTCTCTCTGTTGTTTACTTTTCGTTTTTAAGATTCGTTTGCAGATAATTTATGTACAGTGTTAAAACCTACAAAAATATGTTTGTTGTTATATCGAAGTAAAAAAAAAATGCATTCAAGTATATATATCCTACAGTAGAGCCAACTGGTGACCTATTTTTACTTATACATAACAAATTAAGAGCCTAGACCTACTCTAATACCATGTTGGAAATTTTCAATAAAACAAACAACAGAGGTATGTCTTACCCCCATAACACTGAGAATGAAATTGAGAAAATAAAAATCATACACAGACAGACAGTGAGAAAACAAAGGAGAGGAATTCTTTTTCATTCATTCATTTCTTCACAGTCTACAAAATGACATTACATTCATTTTATACAAAACTAGCGGGAGTGTGAACATTAAATGTGATTCAATGCATAAATGGATAGTTAACAACCTGATTGTCCTTCTTCTCTGATATGTTGTTTATACACAATACAACGTACAAAATAAAAAAAATGGCGGACCTCAAATAGTATGGGTTTCGGCTTTGAAACCTCATCACATCTGCGGCTTCATCGCAAATCTCAAATCAAGGATTTTAACATTTAACTTGGGCGCTTACGGAAAAACTTAAATATTTTTTATTGCGATGTGCGACGACATGATCGCATCGCAACTTTAAAATGTTTAACTTGTGGGTGCTATCCATTGAGTTTTGTGGGTGCTCTATGTGCACTATCCTCTTGAGATTTCCACGTGTGATAACGATGTTGCATCGCAACATCGAAAGGTCTCGGTGCGGGGCTTAAATTTAAATGTTAAATGTTGCGAAGTGCGGGCTGCGATGTGGTAAACTATGGGAAATGTGAAATACGAAAAAAGTAAGGAATAATTGATAACAAAGGTTTCAATGCGATTTTGGAAGTGCGCCAAGGTTGGTTGGTCCTGCCAATATCGCATCGGTGGAAACTTAGTTTCGGCGAAAGGCTTAAGTGGTAAACGCTAAATCTTGCGGGTTGTGAATTGTGGGAAAAAAATTAGTCAACGGAGGAAAGGAAATTTAAACACAGAGTGTGGGCTCAGGTACTCTATTTTGATTTTGCGTAAAACACTTGTATATTTGAAACCTGATCCTTGTCCTTCCTGCACAAAAATTCAGTTCAAGTTGTGGGATGCTGCCACTTTATTCATGGTGGTGGTTGGGAGTATTTACAACATTTAATTTGATAGGTGTGTCTATTTCAACTTAGGGTGGATGTAGGTGTGTGAAATTTCAAATTTTTTTAAATCAACAAATATTCACTACTCATAGAATATGCTCTGTCTCATTACCAAAAATATGGTTGTTATTTCTCGGAGTGCTTTCCTTTTCAACATTACAAATTTTAAAAAATTCATTTAAATCATGAAATCGAGTCAATTTTAAATGTCGTTGAGCCTCCAATGGTAACATGGTGGGTGAGGTAATTTAAGCTATAGTTTAACTAGACTTATTTTTTTCTTTCAAAATTATGGAAATTCCGGTACGATTTTAAGTAAATCTGGCAAGGATTTTTGTAAATCCAGTTTATAGCTATCAAACTTCAATATTTTGGGTGCTTTAGAAGTTTTTGATGGTGTTGAATCTATTTGTACCATAAAAAACATGATTCAAACACTATTATTACAAGATTTCTTATCTTTTTTTTACCTAGATTCCAGCCAATTTTAATCGTCCAGACAATTCCTCGGCCTCGGTAAAGTACTCCGTAATTTAATTGTTTTAATGGTGCTTCTCACTCTTTCCCTCAATTTTTTGCACATATAGTGTTCCATTCCACCAAGTAGTTGATTTTGGTTGACTCGTTGTTTTATGTAACGTAATGAAATTTCAAACATATGGTAGTATTTTTGAAATAATGCAGGTCATTAAAGTACTATCCATTTATTTAGATTATTATAATCATGATGATAGGAATTTTTTTGTGGGGATGGGGCTAGCATACACGGTTCACCCTCAACAAATAACATGGCTTAATTTTTGTTGTCCTCCTTCCAATTATAATCTTCCACATGGGACTTTATAAGATGCAACATGTCACTATGAATAATGTTTGGACCCGCCCATTATAACTAGCCTAGATTCTGGACCCGTCCATTACAACCCTGCCCAAGTTCCAGGCGATCTCATGATGGTTCTAGGTGCCAATATATACTAAATAGTCCTTGCTTTTTTTATGGACAAGGCCTCACTGAAGAGTAGCATTTTTAGTGGGATTTTCCATGGATTTTTTAGCGAAGAAATCTATTAGTTTACGAGTGAGTTCCAGGCGGAAATATATACTGAATAAGTGATGAAGTAGTCTGTGATTTTATGGGAATAGAGATTAATGAAGATAAAGGACATTTACATTGATAGGTACGTTATATGTGCCAAATCGTGAGGTTGATATTACATATTCAAACACCTGATCGGGGTGCCAAGGGGGCAATGCAGATAGACAGGTGGAGAATGGCTGGCAGCTGGAGGCACGTGATGGCGTGCTGTGATCGAGAGTCACTCATTAAACCTGAAGTAAATGTTGATGGTACCGCTGCATGCCGGTTCATTATGGTTTTTTCGATAATCCAACTAACCATTTCAGAGACACATGGGAAACAATAATGGAGAGGTTTAAGTAATAAAATGGTTCGAGGCAAGAACATTCCCTCTGGAAACAAATCTTGTGGAGGAGTAGAAGGAAAAGCTACAGGTCACATTGGACCAACTCTGCAACCATCGTGGCCTCAGGTTCATTGGTATGTTATGGCTCTGGTTATCGTCCTTTTCATTTTACCCTCACATACTGAAATCAATGGAAAATGTTGGGGTATAGAAAGGGTAGAAAATATGCATTGTTACTATTTTGGGAAGGGTAGAATACATAATCACTCGGTTAACAATTACTAGTATAAAACTTATGGCAACAACTTCTCTAGGAACATATCTATCCCTCAGCTGGAAGTTAACCCCTGTTTTAGAACCCCCTGTAGGATTTTGAATATTAGTTTTCTCTTTCAATGTGTCTCGAATTATCTTTGTCATATCTATGTCAGTCATGGAAGCTTTGACAACCACTCTCAATTGCATGAAACCTTATGCATGCAGCGCTAGGATAAACTGGATCGCATATGTCATTTTACCTCTGCCCGTCATGGCCGTAATTTGAGAATTTGGCTATGTCATTTCCCCTCTTTAGTTCTCTGTGAATTTGTAGATAGGGAGATTAGTAGGAAAGATAAGCCTAGTCAGTTGCCAACAACCGAGGATTCTGGTCACTTTAGTTTATTTACATGTCTCTGTAATAGGAAATGCGTGGATATCTTATGTCTTACTACATAATGGTAGGGCGACTCACTGAATTTCTTAGGTTTTATTTTTCATGTTCTTTAATAGACATTGTAGTAAATAGTAAACTTCTCATAACGACGAGTAGACGAAAGAATATTAACTTAGAGTATCATAAGTCAACCATCTGATGAGTCTATTAGTCCTGGGTCTTTTTTTGTAGAGCTTGACATGTCAACCTGTTGCATCTGTTGAAGTTGTCCTTCAATTCTACCAATGGGCGTAGTGGAATGATACTGTGACACCCTAATTTCTTGTATTTCTTTTTTGATTTCCTGCAGTATTGAAACGACTACATGATTGCCATCACTTTCTTGTAAGCTTTACATAGCTTTAGCTATAACGCATTTGAAAATCCAATATGTGTGAATGGATTGATGGAAGAGAGATAGTTTCCCTCTCGCATTCATGTTTTCCTCCTGGGCCTCGATATCTTCTTCCTTACTATTTCTTTATCTCTCCCATCCTTGAATTACATTCTGAATCTACGGTGGATTTTCAGCTGAGTAAATTTTGAAGAGATTATCCATTATCTCTTTTTTCGACCTTTTGCCTCGCTTACTGGGCTCAGCCATGTTTTGAGATAGCTTTTTATTTCCTTTTTCCTTGGCCTATCTCTTTGTTGAATGCCTTTTCATCATTGTTTTCCTCCGACTGAGGATATTGAACCACTGCTAGACTATACCTGCAAAGTTTTTGAGAGGGCCTGTAAATGGTGGAATATTATAAACATGCCAATAATCATACCATCAATCCATTCACACATATTGGACTTTGAAATGTGTTCTAGCTAAAGCTATGCAAAGCTTACAAGAAAGTGATGGCAATCCTGTAGTGGTTTCAATACTGCAAGAAATCAAAAAAGAAATACAAGAAATTAGGGTGTCACAGTAGCATGCCGCTACTCGCATTGGTAGAATTGAAAGACAACTTCAACAGATGCAGTAGGTTGACATGTTGGGTTCTACAACAAAAGACGCAGGACCAATAGACTCATTAGATGGTTGACTTATGATACTCTAAGTTAATATTCTTTTTGCGGATAAATTTTATTTTTCATGTTGTTTAATAGACATTGTAGTAAATAGTAAACTAGCCATAGCGACGACTAGACGAAAGAAACAATTTCGATTTTGGATGGCATTTAATGCTTTAAGGTGGACAACAAACCTGGTTTCCTCCGGGCAGGTTGAGGTCACCAAATGTGAATATGTTGCAACTTGCTCTATCTTTTTGAGAAATAGAAAATTGTAAGGAAATACTAGATTTACAAAAAAAAAGATATTACATATTCAAAGATTACAGTCCTTTGTTTCCTGCCTAGTTCTATTTGAACATGAAAAATTGAGTCTTTTTACAGAAATTCCATTACATTGGGACACATGGCCACAAAGTGATAATAAGAGATATTAGAGAACAATACTCAAAAAAACGTAAACATAAAAGTCATAAAGACTCATTAATCACCAAGATTCCCCATTGAAGAAGATTATAGTACCATGTTTGACATCTTCCATAAAAAATTTAAGAAACAATGTCATAGAAATGCCCGAGAAATGAGGGAAAATGAATTATAAAATAAAGAGGAAACCGCCACGATGAGATCAACTTCCAACCAGTAGAACAAGAGTGTTATCTAGAGTCAGTGTCACTTTATTCCAAAGGAACATTCCACAAGGAAGCAGAGTCCAAGCCGGGTTCAATACATACCTAGGACATCCAACAACCCAACTGTGTTACTAAATCAACCATAAAGACCAAAATGCCAAACTTGTGTTACTAAGCGATAAGGGTAAGATAAATCGATTATACCAAAGGAAAAAGTATGTCACAAGGTTTTTTTTGGACTACATGTAAGAAGAAAATTAATCACTCATCATTCTTGTTACTTAGTGGAAGAGAGTAGTAATATGAACATAATGTAAATCAGATAATCCTAGAAACTCTGAGGAGAGTAAATCAGATTAACCTTAGAGTCACTTTTAGTTTTTTGCTGGAATTCCTAGAATGGGAAGGGAGACTTATGTTCATTGATAGAACATTGTCTCACATTAGCCAAAAGGAATTTACAAAGGAGAAAATATTGGAGGATGGAAAAAAAACTGTACCTGCAAATGCGATGCATTAATAAGAAATATCTAGTGCATCCATTATTATCACAGCAAAGGCCTTGGCGACAAAGGAAGGCATTAGAATACTTTTAAACTAACAATATTTATGAAAGAAAAGAATTCTAAAGACATAAGAGCGGGGGTTTCCACCTGAGTGTGAGGGGAAATCATGGAACTCGAACCAAAATAGCAATTACAGTCACAATAATAAAAATTAAGGAAGGAAAACAAAAATAACTGAAGGTTTTGACTTTGTCCCAATATGCATGAACTTTCTGGTAGCATAAGGCATAAGTGAATTCGAAGGCAAACCGCAAGACATAAATATGCTATGAACAAAAAAAACCACCTACTTCTCTTTTACCTGCCTTGGCAAGCCTTTCCACAACAATCTCAAAGGTAATAAGACCAATTTTTCCACCAACATCGCAGCTGCGAGAGGTCACATGTTCTTTGATTAACGTCTCCATTGCCTTAAAATATTTCCTTCTTCGTGAAAATTCTATTACAACATTCTGTTAATTCGACTCGCATAAGGTTGTTCTATTGCCCATTTATAGAACCTTAAAAACCTTCTGCCTACGTCCTTTGAAACCTTAGCCCATCACTTGTTTCAAAAAAATATGATGAATGTATTAATTCTATTCAATTTTTCTTTTATTATTGATTATCTATACATAGTTAACACATGGGTTATAATATGCATATCCAGCTTTACTATTTTATACATATTGTTGTCAGGCTTAGCTTCCCCTCTACTATATCCATGTGACAGACACAGTTGCACATGCTAGTCAGGTGATGACTACCCATTTTTAATTTTTTCCTTTCTACGATAAGTTACGATACTAGCCGAAGGGCAGTTCGACACTTCCAAATTCTTCAACCACAACGTCAATTTATGACCTTTCGTTTTAAACCGTAGTATGATGTATGAAATTTCACTAACATGATTTCATTTCAATTCTGAAATGTGAATTGTAATAATAATGAAGATAATTGAATTGCAAAATGCAGTCGAAACTCCAGACTCCAGAGGTGTTCCCTTTTCTCAAATAAATGTCTCTTCCATCTCATATTTAATATAGAACATCAAGACTGGTAATATTTTTATTGCGGTCAGTGAGGAATAAATATAGGTAAGTGGGTTTTACTGAGGTTGGTAAAATGGATATTTCTTCTGATACAGGAAATTTGCGAGGTTGTATGTCTTTGGAGTGAATTTTTTATTCCAAAATTTTGACATTATTGTTAAGATTGGTTTAATTTGCAAATGGCTGCTATAGAGGGACCATGTCACTTTTTAATGTTTGATATGGTATACTTGGATTGAATTTGAAAATGGCTGCTACCCTGTTGCTGTTTGATATGGTTTACTTGGATTGTTTTATGGTATACACAGATTGTTCTATTTTCGGTAAGCGTCATGTTTTTGGAAAATTCTATTTCTACACGTTTTGAATCCAAAATTTTACCCCAAAGGTAGTATGCTTCAAGTAAAATATCACACTCAAATATTGCCTCATACTTGTACTTCCAAATTGAACTTGTTTTTTATTCCAAAATTAATAGCTCAAGACTAATTGAATTTAGATTATCAACCTCCAGTGTTATCATTATTTTAAATTCTTTTATTATAAATTTATCATCATAAGTGATTCCATTGCATTATACATTTCATGTCAGTTTATATTTGAGGCCAATTGAATTTAGATTATAAAAACTGGCCAATATTATAATTCTTCTTTATATTTAGAAATTCATTTATTATAATGTCATCGCCAGAAGTGATTCCATTGCGTCAATAATATCATATCAATTTATATTTATAACATAATAAAGAAAAAAACATTTCCCTATTCTCAACTTTGATGCATCTTATTTTTTTGTACCCCTGATCTACTTTAATAATTAGATTTTGTTATTCTAAATTTTATATTATAATTAAATTTTGTTCTTCTAAACTTTATATTCAAATCAATAAATATTTCTTAATTCTAAATTTGGATTCGTCTTTTTTTGTTATTTGTGGCAGTGAATTGACTATATTTGTGGCAGTGAATTGACTATTGGGGAAATATATATTGATAGTTTACTCTCATAAAATCTCTTTTGAATAGTATAAATGGCACAATGGGGTGTACATATGCATCACATATCAACAATGAATATTTAGATTTTTCTCGTGAATGCTTTTGTTGTCATATGTTCACCATACAAAAACTTTTCATGGATTAATGTTTATGTTGTCATATATTCACCATGACAAGTTTCTTATCATGTTATCATATTTCCACCGTGACAAAATCTTGTCATGCATCAATTGCAAAGACAAACGCTACAATGAATTCCTACATAGAAAAACATTGGTATGCAAAAATGAATTTATATCATCCAGATTGAAATCAAGAATATTACTTGACAATAGATTTTTGATGTTGACCACGTTGGTTATACAAATAATAAAGCATTTAAAACATCAAATAATTATGAATACAGTATTGGACATAGATATAATTTATTAGAGATAGGTATAGAATATGTAGAGGAGCAACTTTTTATTCTACTCACTATTAAACATACCCATAGATTTGGTAGGGGGCAAAAAATGGCTTATTCAGGTTTAGGCAAAGCCAATTTTTGGTGCAAATTATTCTTTTTTGTGTTATGTTTTATTTTGTTAAATTTAATATTATTATAATTAATTTAAATCAAATAAAGTTATTTGAAAAGGTTAGATTATTTTATTAATGCTGAATTTATTGACCAATTGTTAATAGTGTGAGATGTTTAGTTAATTACTCATAATAAGTAATGAATTCTATTCATTTCTACTTGAATATTGAATATTGGAGATATATTAGTTTTGTAAATTTAATTGTTATAGGTGAACATTTAATTTAACAATGCTTGCTTCCTTTATCATCTAATAAAGTGGCTAAAACTATATAACACAAAGTAATTTTGCATTGTATACAGTGTGCAATTCTTTTTTTGGTTTGAAACAAGTTTGTCACTTTATCCATCTACCTTGGGACATTTATTCAACAATTGTGGAACATGTCAGAAAGCAGCCTTTGTGTTTGGTTTTGTGTTTGGTTTGGTGATTAGTAGAATAATAAAAAAATTTGGTGGTTATTTCAGTTTTAGCTTTCAATTATGGTTGAAAAACTTAAGAAAAAATGCTCATGTTTGTTTTCCCCTTCTCAGGTCACTCTCAAATCATTCTCCTACAACAAGTCTTGTTTCTGGTGTTCTCATGTGTGATGCTTAATCAACCCTTCTAATTATGTTACACTAGAAGGCATATTGTACTCCAAGCATCATTTTTCCTTGTTTTTCAAAGAAAGAGAGATGTTACAATCATCTCATTAAGACTGCTTCTATGAAATGAGGAACTACATTCTCTCGGCTAGAAAGTTCAGTCCAAATAAATTTATTGTGATCTGCATACTTTATTACCAATTTGGTTTGCATTTTGAAGAGATAACATGGTATGCGAGTTTTTTGGGGAAAATAGACCTAATCCACCTATTGTATTTTCCAAACCCTAAGTGAGAGACATTACAGTATAAGGTATCATAATTTAATTTATATTGGTTTGTAAAAGGAGTTAACTCTCTCAAGCTGATATTGCCAATGTCAATTATTATGGTTTGCAAAATTTTCCAAAGTACATCTCTTATCACCTATCATAATGGTTTCATTGTTTGCAACCAAGTAGAAAAGTATCAAGTTCTTGTATGTGTTCATATTTGTTATTGTATTCATGTTTATTATTGTGTATGTGTGCAATTTTTTCCAAGGTACATATCTTATCGTCTATCATAATTGTTCCATTGTTTGCAAGCAAGTAGAAAAGTATCAAGTTCTTGTATGTATTCATATTTATTAGTGTATTCATGTTTATTATTGTGTATGCGATTTGTACGGGGTTGTTATCCCTCTCTTTTTAGTATGCTTGTTTCCTTTCTAAAATAATTTCTCCCCTCAACAAAAAAGAGAGGTTTCAAATGTTTTCAATGGGCTTATCTAGCATTTTTTGCATGATGTCAAAATGATATATTTACAGAAAATATATGATAGATACCACAACTTTTATTTATTTTGTTTCATTGTTTCTTTTTACATTCCCCTAATCCTCCTATTGTCATTCTTTTGCACCTCTAAATACAAGTTCTAGTATAATTTTTATTATTATATAAATAGTATTTATAAATTTATTCATTGCTAGTGTACTAAAAAAAATAGGTTTCATTTAATGAGGATATGTGCTCTTTATTTATATAAGTTTTAATAGACTACTTAATAATATATATGTGTTTTACTGAAATTAATAATTAATTATATGTATTTCTAAATTTATATTTAGAATTAAAAATAATATATATTCTTAAGTTATATGGTTAAATTTGGTTAAAATAAAATCAAAATATTTACATTAAATCTAATTAATTAACATTTTTTAAGAATTTTACTTTATTTTATTAGAAATATTAAAAACAAAAAAATTATTAATATAATTATGCTAATAAATAAATGAACTAAATATAAACAACCATGAAAGAAATGTATCATTATATTTTTTAAAATTTCGGCTTGGTTTTCCAAGCGAAAACATTTAAATGTCCAAAGGGACTACGTAGTCGAGTAAACATCATATGATGTATCGAAAATCGGGTGCGATGAGAATTTATTAGGTTTGAAAGGCAAAAGCATGTTTTCAATATTAAGATCACATTAAGTGTTAAAAAGTGGAGCCCAGGATTTGAAGTAAATAGAACGAAACACGTAAGCATCCTCGCAATGTTTTCAATTTAATATCTTGTAAACGGTAAAAATGCACATTTTGTGTGAAAAAAGCAATTTAAAATAGATTAAAATAAATATGTTGAAATATTTTGATCTAAAATATCAAAATAAAATGAATGTTTTGCAAATAAAAAATATATAGGGAATTTCTAAAATTAAAACATAAAATGTTTGATTTCTATTTAATTTTTTCTTCATAGAAATTTAATATTTTCATTTAAATTACACATTCCATGATTAAAGTTGGAAAACAAGGTAGGGTAAATATGGTAAGGTCGATTTCCTTGTTATAGTTTACGTCAATGAAAAAAGAAACTAATCATTTATTTTATTTTATTTTGACGTGTAATTAATCTCTTACTCATAAAATTGTAATATTTTCATTTAAATTACACGTTGTATAATTAAAATTTGAAAACAAGGTAAAGTTCATTTACTGGTTGTAGTTTAGTTTATTGGAAAAAAAATAAAAATAATTTGAAATGTTAAAATGAAAATGGAAAAAAATGATAAATACAAATTATAATTAAGAGAAGAGGATTTAAGTGACAGTAAATTTTTAAAAATAATAAAAAATATTGAAATTTTTTTTTACAAAATTTATTATAATTTAGTTGTTAAAGTAGTTGTAAAAGTGTGATACTTCTAGAAAAATTGTTTTTATGGATTTTCTATTCAACATATGGCTAAAGGACAAATGGTATGAGGTGACAATGTAAATATGTATTTTAATTAATGAAAAATAAAAATGTGTTTATATATTCCTATTTTGAAAATATTTTAAAGGCTATGTTGTGAGATTAGAATCCCAAATGCATAGAAAATTTGTGTTTATGTATTATTACTCTTCAAAATATTTTAAAGGCTATCATGTGAGATTCGATTTGCAAATGCCAGGAAAACTGTTGCAATAATTTATGCCCAAGAAGGGGTAGTAATAACAAAAAGAAAAAATCATCCTTTTTAGCATATAATGTAACTATTCACTGAAGTAGGCCACTGAAATTTCATGATTGGAGACAAATGTCATGGGTTGGTAGTTGTGAAAGAGTATTACGGGAGATAAAGATAATGTTTTTTAAAAAATGTTAGTGGAAGAGAAAGACTCGAATGGAACCTAAAAGTTTAGCAGGATGTTTCTAAAGGGTTAAGTGGGTGAATATGAACAACATTTGATGTGTTTCTTTATTAGGAGAGAGAAGTAGAGCTCGGGGGAACTACTGAGAAAGTATCTCATGGTTGGGAGGATGTGGAATATTTTGATCTATTTTCAGGGATTCTCTAGATAATTATATATGACTACCTAGAAATGAACTTGAGATAAATATATCATTTATGTAGTTTATAGCTATCAGTGGATTGATGTAGGAAATCTTCATGTAACTCTAGGTATTTCTATAGATGAATTTGAGTAGGTCAATGGATGAAATGTTATAACCCTTTTGTGAATAAAAGAAATTAAAAATGTGTGTGTGTGGACTAATAGAATGCAGCGTGTTGATGAATCATGGAAAATTGATATTGTGTAAAGGTTTGAACAAGTAATATTAAGTGTGTTCTACTATGAATGATTGAGAAAGAAACCCTCTATAGGGACTAACAATGGAGCCTGCTATATAAGTGGGGATGAACAGAAAAATAGGACGGTGTGACAAATGTAGAAAAAATATCCAAGTGGTATACAAAGAAACAATATGCATAGAAACTATATTGAAGAATTATAATTTTTATTGTGGAAAAAATTATTTATTGGTATAAATATATAGAAATATATTTATATGAAATTGTTAATAAAATTACATCACAATGAGATAGAATTATTATAATGATTAAGAAATATAATTGAAATAAAAGTAGAAAGCTATGCCCAGGTTAGATATTGTAGGCATTAGAGGTAATTGTAGCCCAAAACTAGCCTCCTAAAGAAAATAAATAAAATAATAGTTAAAATAATAAAATAAGAGTTATGAATGTTTGAGGAAAAAAAATAAACTATTTTTTTATTATATTTTTGGCTTATATCATTATAGATTTACTCAAATTTCAAGTGTAGGAAGTAGTTGGATGGGGAATTAAATTCCACGTAGAATGAATACCCATTATGAATACTGAGAAGACTTGCATTGATAAAAATTGAATATACATTAAAAAAGAGTTTTCAACACGTTTTTTTAATATATCAATGCCATGGCTCTTAGAAGTATACATAATGAGTACTCATTGGACGTGTAATTTAATTTTTTATCTAATGACTGTCTACACTTGAGGTTTTAGTAGAACTATAAGGAAATAAGTAAAAAATATAATTTAAAAAAGTTTATTTTTCTCCAAAATACTTACATGTACCTCTTTTTAAATGTAAAGGATTTTAATTGGTTTACATATTAGGTAGATGAAAATTTCATCGGTAGTTTTAGGCTGAAATTTTCTATAACAACCCATAAATTAAAATATAAAATTATTTATATCAATCATGCGATCTATAATCAACCCAAAACCTATTCATCTAATTAGAATAGAATTTTTGTAAAACGTGAGAAAAGATGTCTTAATCGTAGAGAATATATTCCTTACATGTTATTCCGGAGATGAATGCAATTGGATTATCACTAACCGCAACAAAGAGTTTGGGGATGACTCTCTATCTAATTATAGGCTCATTTGCACATAATTTTTGTATAAATGACCACCCCTCAGTCCTCAATCAGCTACTTTTGTTACAGAATCCTTTGTTTCATAACATTCTTATTCCAAATCAATGAATAATCTCATCCCCCTCTTCTTCCATTAAATATAACAAAAAGTTCCAAAAATGTAAAGGAATTAGAAAGAAATACATATGCACACAATCCATGTGTCAATATACCCACTTTTATTTCTTTATTTCAAGTTTTACTTTATTCAATAATTTTCTTAATTTAATTGCTTCTTATTTTATTCATTTTTAAGTATTTGTTAATTTTACTAATTCATATATATATATATATATATATTTTGTTTAGAACTTCAGTTTATTACTTACCATTTTATTTATTTTCTATTATTATATTTTCTTCATTAATTATTATTTATTTAGTTATGTAGTTATTTATTATTTATTATTATCATGGGGAGTACATAATCCCCCTCTTTAAGGAACTACATCCGTAATTTAAGTGGAATCATTTGACTATTTATTTTATTTTTATTTAGCTATTTATTGCTTCATGTTTTCCCTAACCCATTGCTGAACTAGTATACGAGCATGCATCAAAATTTTACACATCACTAGAGAAATCCCGAGGAACATTTCTCTTTTTTTACCAACTTTCAGAATTAGGAATAAATCCTCATCGGTCTATAACATAGCCCGAGGTTTTCCCCAAGGCTTATGCCAAGGCTTAGACCTTACCTACCCCAAGGCAGTGATCTGGTTCTAGTACTCAATGAATCTAGGCATCGCATAAGGCTAGCCCAATACCTTCATACTCACTAAGGTGCATATCCCCGGGCATTGAATTCCTTACAACCCATTAGGAATTCAAAATCCCAATCTAATATTAGGCACTCATCCTCCTGAAGATCGTCCCGACCACGTCAAAATGGTCCCATAGCCCCTTAAGAGTTATCGATCAAGATCTATACAAGACAAAGGAATGACTAGCATATGTAGTGTTGATTGAGTCTATTCTTTTCTCGTATGGTGTTACATATTCTCCCTCATTGGTATGGCCTCCCATGCGATCATCATGTAAACCTGCCCCCTCGACCCATTTTTGAAGTTCCTATCAGCCACCACATCCCAACATTCAACCAAATAATTAGTTATAACGTCAACATTTTTATGTCAGAGATATATCATGACATCAAATAATAAATGAACCACATGTCAATATACCTCATATCATAACATCATAATCCCTATGCATATCATATCCATCACGGGCATAAAACATCACTATCATATCAAACTAAATGAATAAGAACCACATGTGCATCACTATCCTCCTACCATCATATCATGAAACATCACCCCAACATTATACTGAACAGTATTATGTTGGCATAAGCATTAACTGAAGCCATAACTGAAATCATAGTGTATGATTTATATGTATTAATCAAATTTAAACAATATGACATGATTTAGATGCTCCACAAAATTATTTATTTGATCTAAATTATACAACTCTATCTATTTCACTGCTTAATTTAATCAAAGAGATAAGAAAACTCATGAAAAATAGCATCTTCATCCTCCTAGGTATCTGAGCCTCGTCTATATTGCTCCCACTATACTTTGACTTACTCTAACTCATTATTCTTGAGTCAACAAACCCAATACTTGTCTAGTATATAGAATGGTTCAGGCTAAAGGAATCTCTCCTTAGGAACACGTAATTTCTCAAATTTCAACACATGGTATGGTCTAGTTACATATTTTCTAAGCATAGAAACATGAAACACATTATGTGTCTTTCATATATGGAATGGAATATCAATATTATAAGCAACTGGTCTAACCCTCTCTAGGATCTCAAATGGGCCTAAAAATCTAGGGGGTTAATTTATTCCCTTGACAAATCTGAAGGAAATCCTAGAGGGTCTAACTATAATAAAAATATTTCTACCTTGCTCAAAGCCTCTATATATTACATATGTATAATTTATGGTTATATTTGGCTTATTTTAGCCTTTGCTTAATTGTAGCCATTTTTTCTTCCATTTTTTGGAGCATTTCAGGTCCCAATATCACTTTATCCTCTGATTGATCCCAGGCTAATGGAGTAAGACATGTTATTCCATATAAGACTTTAAAGCGAGTTTCATGACTTTAACTATGACAACTATTGTTGTATGCAATTTCTAATAAGGGAAGTTATTTTTCCCATTGATTTTGTTGATCCGTGACATACATTCTTATCATGCACTCTAATCTTGCTTTACTATCTCTGTCTTCCCATCGATCTTTGGATGATATGTGGTATTGAAGTTGATTTTTTTCACATAGATTGTAAAATTATTTTCCAAAATCAGGAAATAAAATGTGCGTCTTTGTCGAATATTATCTTCCATGGTACTCCATGAAGAAAAATTATTTCTTTTAGGAGAAACTGAGTAATCACTCGTGCCTCAAAGGTGTTCTTAATTGGAATGAAGTGAGCACTCTTATTTAATTTATCAAGATTCAACAACGACCATAATGCAATCATGTGTTTGGGTGGTCATAAGTAAACCTCCAAACAAATACATCGAAACAAGTTCCCACTTTGTTTTTGGTATATCATGGGCATGTAGAAGGCCAACAAGGTGACGATGTTCAACTTTAACCCATTGAAATTCTAAACATCGGGCCACGAATTGTGTTATATAATTTTTCATTCTTTCCCATAAAAGAATTTGTTTTAAATCTGCATATTTTTTGTTGACTCCTTGGTGTGCAACATATGGAGCTTGGTGGGCTTCCTACATTATTAATTTTTGAAGTTCATCATCAACCGAAATCTACATGTTACTCTTCTATCGTAACAATCCATTATTCTCTAAGGTATATCCATTTGACATGGATGCCATTGGTGCTCCTTCTTATAAGGTAAATTTTATTTGGTTGTATTGTGGGCTTCCTATTACGTGGTTTAGAATCCATCTTCTTAAGGCTATATTCAGTGATAGTATTTAATTTACTCTAGGCCCACTACATAAAGAATCTAGAACTTTGTTTTCCTTCTCGTTGATGTAGGATGCCTTGAAATCATATTTATTAAATAACTAACTCCATTGGTATTGTCAAGCATTAAGGTCCTTTTGGGTGAAGATATGCTCAAGACTTTTATGATCCATTCTTAACTAAAATTGACATCCCACTAGATAATGTTTCCTTAGTTTCAAGGCCATTACAACTGCAACTAATTCTAGATCATTTGTGGCATAATGGATTTCAAGGGTCTTGAGTTTATGTGAATCATAAATGATAACACCTCCATCTTGCATCAAGACTACACCTAATATTTTCCTCTTGCATACACAAAATTCGTTTGCAATTTCCTGCACCTTTATTATTGGAGAAATTGTTAGTCGTATTTTTAGCTCATTAAATGCTCTCTCTCACTCATTTGTATGAAAAAACAAGTGTTTAATTCAAATTAGCTTATTTTGTGGTTATAATTTAATGAATGGGTAACATAGAAAATTAATTTATGCCAACTAACACTGGAATGTGAAAAATCCAGTGACTATATTTCCAAGTATTTATTTATTAATTTTTAATGATAAACTGTTTTCTAGATAAAATACAATGAAAAGGGGTTTTTATTTAGATTATTGTATGTAAAAAAAGTGTTAATTTTAGGTTAGTTTGTGATGAATAATTTTAAATATTAAAATGTTAAATGAAGTGGGTATCCACGCTCACATCTCAACCAATATGTGGGGTATCCCATGACCTTAGAAAATGAAAAAAAGCCACAGAGGCCACAATCTCACTTCCTATCATTTAAAGAAAGTATTTTTACACCAATTAATGTTTAAATGTAACCACAATGATGACTTCATTTGTAAATGTGATTACGTATTAATTAATTTTAATGATTTTTTAATGTCCACATAATATAATGTGAAGACCATTTTGTACCTAAATGGTGAAGTATCAGTCATCTTAAATATGATGTTGGAGGTAATGTCATGGACATTATGAAGTCAAAAGAATGTGAGGTTAGTCCATCCATCTACTTACTTTCCTTTTTAAATCTCATTTGATTAGAATTGATATGCCCTAAATCAATTTAGAAAAATTGAATTTCATAACTCAGTAGTAGTGAGAATAGATAGCTCCATTAAAAACCTTATTATATAAATTGATACAAAATTTTGCATACCCCATTTATTAGTCATCCCAAACATTGATTCCATGTAGCTTTCTAATGAAGGGGTATATCTCAATGCCACCAAAAAGTCGTGAAATTAAGAAGTTGAAAATTGAATTTAAAATCGAATTATATTCAACAAAAACCACCATGAAAAGTTGTTATTTAACACAAATATTAAACTAATGAAATCCATTTTTATTTATTTATTTATTAGTTTGTTTATATCAAACAGAATAAAAATATCCCACATTACCCAAATACTTATAGAAAGGATAAACTCATAAAATGATATGGACTATATTTGTAGTTATTTCCCTGGTTTATATAACATTTACTCAATAGTGGATTATAAAGCACTTGAGTGCATAAGCTATTTTTTTAAATTGTTTTCTACTTTCATTGATATTCATGAACATAAACATGTGATCATTACTTTTGTTATTATAAACTCATTAAGTAAATATCTTGTCTATTTTGAAGACAAACTCACAAGTAAAATTAAATGCTTCTTATTCTTCTTGTTTTTGAAATATGGTAACATTAATATTATGTTTATTTCTTATTTTAACTCAATCTTACACTCCCGATGGCGGGTGCTTAGTGCAGAAGGTTGGTGACATTTCTTTAGGGATGAATTGGAGCGTAATCCATCTCGTGGATCATTGAATTCACCGACATGTTTAAATTATCCTTGAAATGATTCCCATATCAGGTGAGTCTCGGTACTCCACATTCCATTTACGTTGTAGAAAAAATATGGATCCTCGTCATTGTTTACACTGGTTCCTTGCTCGACTAGACGAGGGTGGCATCACAATGACCCATCGTCTTCCCTCAACCTTATTTCATTCACAAGTAGTTCATAAAGAGAGCCATTCAACAAGGATAATGATGAGCTATGTTCTGAAAATTGCAGGGGAATGATGAATCTACTGCTCATCTTGTCATCATAATCGGTTATGGGGTCGCTTTTGGGCCTGCTATGGTTTTATCAGCATTAGAATTTATGCATCGTTTCCGGTTTCACTCTTAGCCACCTTAGGCCTCCCTTGATCACATGTTGGTTCTGGAACCTCTGTTGGTCCCCCGGTTTCACTATTCTGTTGTGGCACTCTCTGCGACTTATCTATTTTATTACAATTTGGAGGCTCTACTTACATAGACTCTTTCTGACGTATGCTCAAATTTCATCTTTCATTCTCAATATTGGCCCAATTCAAGTGAAAGGTTTTGTTTTCCGTAGTTATAAAGTGTCAAACAGTCTCATGGCTGTTGAATCAGCCTCTACCTTCTGTCATTCCTGTCAAACTCCTCCAAAATATCACAGAACGAAAAAATTAGCGTTAGTCACATTGTATGTACTGCTCAAAATCTACTATGGATCCAGTCCATAGTGAATGGATCAATTATTGTTCATCTAACATCTATGTGAGGACAATTTGGCGACCAACTATAAGGGGAAGCTTTGCATTCACTTATATGAATTATTTAAGCTTCGAAAGCCCTTGTACCCCAAGAGTCTAGGGTATCTCTTCTCGTTTGTCATGGTGTTCGGTTAGTATCATTTCTAGGAGTAATGGCTTATGACACATCGAATATTCTCAATGGATTTGGTTCATGTTTCATGATATCACCAAGAACGTTGCTCTGATAACAACTTTCGATTAGTTGACGACTCACAACTTCCTCATGGAACGTGATTCATGTCACTTTACTAATCGATGGTGAGCAGCTATTAATGATTCTCGGGTCAGTTCTCCCTCCAAGGTTGTTCTATTTTCAATCTTAGGTCGTTCTATAATTTGAATTGATGTCTTTATTTAACTATGGATTATGCTCTCATAAGGCTATCCCTGAGAAACAAATCCCATAATTTGTCATAGTTGGCAGTACAACCTAGAAACTAAGCAATCTTTTGTTTTGATTAATATGCTCGTCAAGAAAAACATATGTAATGTGAAGCAAATAAATTTATGTTATTGGGCCGGTTGTTTGATTCAAGCAGCCCATCACACATATACACACCATAGGTATCATTTTGCATCAATAATATAAAGTCAAGCCTTACACAAGAAAAAATAGTCGATCTTATAAATTTAAACTTACTTTAAAATATATTTGTAGATTTTTTAAATAAAACTTTATTATTAATGGATAGCTTTTACTATTATTAACCTATATTAAAATCAATTTAAGATGAAATTTAAATTTATTTCAAAATTTAATAGTTTTCATATATATACATATAAGTTATATTAAAACATCTCAGCTTTTCAAATTATAAACAGAATCTTCACACAATTTAACATATAAACATAATAAGGTTATAAATAAAAATATATTTAATAGATAAAAGAAAAAAAAATCAAGTTATTCACAACCAAGGTATAAATTTGATGGGAATTTTGTGTGACAAGTAAATATTTTATGATGAGTTAATTTTTAAAATTTCTTTTTATAAAACCTTTTATATTTAGGTTTTCTCTTCATTTCATTTCATTTCATATATATATATATTTGTGAATTATTACCAATGATGTTTTTTTTATAAATTATTTATGGGAGATATTCTAGGTAAAAAATTCATAAATATTATGAGGTGAAAAATGCAAAGGGGAACATAGTGGGGAAAGCTTGGATTATCATAATTTCAAGTTTGCAAACATTTTTACACTTACTTCTCTCGCTATGAAGGTTTATATGAAGTGATTCATGTGATCATCTTTAGTTAGTTTAGTGAGTTCAGTGGGGAATCTAACAATATGAAAAGATATAATATAATCCAATAAGTAGTATTCTTCCTGTGTAGTTTGATATAGAGGATTGATGAAGGAGCTTATGCATGTACCGTTCAATGTTGGGTGGTTTTTGGATGGAGCTAATAGGTGGATATTAAAATAAAACTTCAACCTCATATAACTTGATAATTTTATGTATATGCTTGTTACAAATAAATAAATTCAAAATAAAAATCATAATTACATTGCTCTTCTTTTTATTTCCTCTAGCTACAACTCATCATTGAAAAAAATGGTATCTCCATAGTTACAAATGACCTACACACAATAAATATAGTTATTAAATATTTCTTATAATCAAAATAGATGAATCCTTGGAAAAAAAACATGAAAATAATTAAAAAAAAATAAGATTGTAATAAGGAAATGTAAACCAGATCAAAAGATTAAATCTTACATATTTAGCATCAAGTTTTGTTACTGACCAGATTAATATACATAAATGGAGTATATTTCAATTGAATGTTCATATATTGCAATATTGCTAGCTTTACCTAGTGGTAATGAACAAGATGATGAGAATTGGAATTTTAAATTTTAAATTAGATAATTAGATAGGAATGCATAATTTTATTTAGATAATTCTTATTTGAATGCATAATTAGTTATGGAAAAAAAATCTCTATTATTACTCTAAGAGGGTCTCTCTAGAATGCAAGAGGTGTTTTAATGTCACAACTACATAATAAGGTGGTTTAAGACATTACTTTGAGATGAAATAACAATTTCATCTCAACTTGTCTTTTGCTTCCTACTTCTTATTAGTTTTAATACATATATATATATATATATATTCTCTGTGAAGATGCTTTTATCTATGATAAAAAGAACCAACAAGAGTGGAATGATGGTCTCTTATCATAAGATTAATTTTCCATACTTGACCTATAGTTTCGGTTAACGAAGAGAAAAAGAAATGGAGAATAGAATGTAGAGTTCCACAAGCTATACGGGATTTTTGTCCCTCACCTTGACATGGCTATCGGGGTCATGAGATTTTCTATCGACATCCATGGTGTCTATATTTTGGAACGACACTCTCATGAAGGCAACTCAAAAGCTGAGGATAATGTCTTGTTCACTCCATTCTCTACTTTCTCACTTCATATAAGTCAAGTACTTAAATATTACTAAGTGCATGGATCAATTGCAAAACCAAGCTCTGATTTTTCCCTTTGAATCCCTTAAAACCCTAGTTACTTTATGATTAAGGAACTTTCAAAAACCAAATGAATGTATCCCAAACCTAGGGTTTGTAAATAATTGTATTCTACATGAGTATCTTTCCTTTACTTATATACCCAATTTCTTGGATTCCGGTATTAAGGCACTGACTAGGGTTTATAAAGTGCTTACCACTTTCACTCTTGTGAATTGTAGGATTTTATATATAATGCCCTTGAAAGACTTAAAACAATGATTAACGATGATCTACCTTGATAGTGCCCTAAAAGGCCTTAATATATGGTATTGAGTGTTGATAATTACTCATTTCATGCCAAACTCCTACTCTTTGTCATTGATGTTGTGGGGAACATTCTTCTCACTATCCTTCAGTAGAAACTTTTATTTGATTTGACGAATTCCAATCTCTTTCATAGTGAACATTTTTTAAAGGTTTTTTATGTTGAATGAAATGGTTTGGGGGTTTAGAAGAGATTCAGTTTTAATTATCAATGGGAATAATTAAGAGGATATTATTATGGGTGTGGGATTAAGCCAAAATTTAACATTATACAATTAATGTTGAAACTATTTTCTAATGAACCATACACCAAATTTATGTTAAACCCTTTAAAGAGATGTGATATGAATTTTTTTGACTATGAAATTGACGGATTCTCTAGAAAAAGCTCCTCATTCACTATATTCGTCAGTGATTTTGAACCTCTCGAGAAATTATTTCTCCGGTTTTCCATTTTCGAATATAACTTAAATGCATAATGATATTCACTTTTATTATTAAAAAACATCATTGGGTGTAGTTTATTGGGTAACAAATTTCTATTTACTCACTCACTCACTCATTCAATAACATAGGTATCACAGAAACAAGTTTCAACACGGATCATGTTAGGAGGCGATGTACTTAGCCCTGTTGTCTAGCCCATACTCGACCAAATATTTGCAATGGGACTCCTCATTATTTTCATTTGGATTATTAACTAGTAATCTTAGCTAAGAAATCCCAATCTACATAAGGAAATAGAAACAAAACCATATAGTTATAATGGATAGTGAAAACAATTCCCTAACCATCACATAACAACATACAGAAAAGCCATAGCCATTATTAACAGAGAATATTTGCATGTATTAAGAGTATTTGGTTGTTCATCTTCCTCACCATTTCCATGGTATTTGTGTCAATGAGAACAATTCCAAGGAGATATCCCTCTCTATGTAGACAGACTCATGAGAGAATATTTCATGTGGGTTATATAGCCCCATGAATTATATAATTTTCACTTAGGAAGATCTTGTAGCTTGCTCAGTAGTCTCAAAAGAACTTATCTTTATTAGTGTTTGATGAAAGGTGAACTTAGAAGCCTTATTGTTTAGTTTAGTTGTTTTTAAAGGTGACTTTTATTCTCAACTCCTTTTTAGTCAAATTTGAACCTTACGGTTTTTAAAAACTAAATATATACAGATGAACTAACATGCACAGTACAGGTAGACCAACTGATACTTTAGAAGAGGTTTAATCAAACCTGAATGTACTATTGTTACCATCTATTATGTGTTGAATTTCTGATTTTAATAAAATAATATACAACATTTTAGTCTCATTTGTAATATATCTTCTATTTGAAACCTAGAGGATATATCCTATTGATCAAGTTGGGGGCTCCACTTCAAATTAAAATCATGTAGGATACATTATTATCATCTTTAATAGATTTTAATCACATTTACTCACCCTCTTACATGAAAAAAATTCTAAAAATTTCTATTGGAAATGAGAAGCAACATTAACAACAAAATAATGAAGCATGAAGTATTGATTGAGAAAAAAATCTGCTACAAGTATGAACCTTCCAGAATTAAAGTGTGAAGTAAAGAAAGGTCACTGTGTCACCTCAATTTATTTTTTCTTTTACATAATAAGTGGAGTTGATTGAGGGCACAAAAATTAGCCCAAAAAAATTCATAGATGCTTCCACTATCACTACTACTGCTCATATTTATAGTTGTTGCAAGTCAAGCTCACCCATATCATTATTTCTGAAAACAACATATTAGGAGGTTGATACATGATATTTAATATAGAAATAAAATCCACCTATGATATAACCAATGGGGGTATATTTTATCTTATCAACATATAATGTTAGACCAATTGATGATAGAATTTGTAACCAATGTCATAATGCTCTGAACTGATTGAATATTTTAATGTTTTCTTCCTTGATATTCCAATGAATTGCTATATGTTTTATTATATCTCCTTAATTTTTGGATGCCATCATTATCAAAAATAATTTTCATAGTAACCCATTCCCTAAATACCAGAATGTATTTTCCTCTCTCACAACAAATTGTTGACCAACAATGTTTGTAACAAGATTTATGTTAGCATTACAATCATCAAATGCATGATAATTTTTTATAACATGAATGGATGCTTCCTATGGAATGATGAGTTCTACAAGTTATTCACATCTGTCACTATAGTAATAAATAGATTTTTAATCATTATTTTTTTTCTAAATCCTGCATAGAATTGGTTTCAACCACAAATCCTGATTCCTTTAATTTCCCACTCAATACCTATAAGTTTCAGTATATCTAATTTTTTTTTAATATGAGTTATGTCCTACAATGAGTGCATGCACCTGATCCTTAACGTCAATAAAATTTCATGTAGGTTCCTTCTTCATGGACCTATTTTTCAATATTCTCCACATTTTTGTTCCATCATTCCATTTTCCAGCTATTGCATAGGCATTAGAAATAAAAATATATCTTGGTCCATCATGTGGAAGAAAATCAATATTTTTTTTTTTCAAATTCTTTCGATGGTTTACATTACCTTCTAATCTAAAAGTATCAAAAAAGGTTCACCCCCAAAGAACAATGTTGAAGTGACATTTCATTAATAAGATGCATTTCCACATCCTACTATCCAACATTTCTAGGAATATCCACTACTCATACATATTTTTCCACTCTTGTTGTGATACCATAATCTCTACTTGTAGAATTAAATTAATGATTACCATTGTCAACTAGCCCTCCTTGACTTTGTTTGCATAAGCTTGAAATTACTTGCTTCATAGATTCCAAATGAAGATTTAAATTATAGAGAACCCATCAGTACATAATATAGAACTTCCTTCAATTAAAAAGAACCATAGCCTACAAAAATATTCCCATGTTGAGTAGCTACTGCTTTGCAATCTAATGGTATAGTGAACATGTTTATCAAGCATTCACCCCTTATCGACTCTAACATTTTATTTCCATTTTCACTATTAAAAATATTTTCTTTATCTCCAAATTTGGTGCTCCCTTCCTTCTCTCCAATGGGGGTGTCTATTTAAAAAGTTAAGAAATTGAAAATAAAAAGAGTTATTCTAGTGAGGAAGAAAAAAACAAAGAAGGCCTAGTTGTTGCTTCCTACAAATATTTTCTATAATGAGAGACTACCTCCTTGTAGCAAATAAGATCATTATCAACATATTGATATAGAGGGGAATCAAAATAATTTTAATTTTTATACAATGGGACTTTAATATCATTTAACTTGAAGCATGAAATTAATATACCACAATCATTGTTTTCCATGATACCATTTTATGCTCATACATTTCATATAACATGCTTTGTGCCTCCTCCATTCTCCCATAATTCGTTTGCAAGTCAATAATAGCACCACCCATAAATATATTTGTTTGAAATCTAGTTTTAAGTACATGGGAAATAACCAAGTATCTCCTTTCGAAAGACATTAGGATAGTATGTGCTGAGAATGCTTGAAAATGTGAAATAGTTTTGCTTCATGTTTATCTATAGCATCTGGAAATATTGTTTCAACGCCTATCCATTGCATTAATTTTTGGCATTTTCTATGATCAATGCAGTTCATAAAATATTATCTCATACATGAATTATTCTAAACTATTTTCAATCATCAGATATACTCCCCAAATTTGGCATACATGTCAACCAAAACATTACTCACACAATTGTCCAATTCAAACCTGGTTTTTATAATTTTGGCATGTATATTTTTTCCATATTCCATAACTACTAAATCAATATATGAACTAATAACACTTCCAAATGTAATTCGTTCCATCTCCATGTTTTCTTGATTGTTTTTTCAAAATATTTTGATGGCCTCTTTGTCGTGTCCATTCTAGGCATAACCTCTAATCGTGGCATTATGCATAATGAGATTGCAATCAAGAATCTTCCCTAACACCTTACATGCATAGTATACTTCTCCAAACTTAGCACAATTATCAATGAAAAAACCCCATACATAGTAATCTTCTTCAAATCCACATTTTTGTAGTTTAAGGATGGAATTTCTTACCCCGTTTCATTCTGGAACATGCATTGATGAAAATTGCAAAAGTGAACTAATATCCCTTGATGACTTCTCATTTCAATTCAAGAAATAGCTTAAAGTCTTGATCATAAGACTTATGTTTATAAAATCCAACAACCATAGCATTTCATAATATGAGACCATGTTCATGTTGCATCTTATTAAACGAGTGGTGTGCATATTCTAGGCTACCACACCAGGAACAATTGTTAGCAAGTGAGCTACCCACAAACACATATTTTTTATATACTTTCTTAATAACATGTTCCTCGATCCAATTTCCTTGTTCCATGCTGAGGATTTTAGTTCAAATATTAAGGATGATGCATAGTGTAAAGGGTTTAGACATGATACCAACTACTTGTGTTTCATAGAATATTTGGAGAGCCTCCTTAGGATGCCCACATTATGCATATATTCCAATCATAGCAGTCTCTGGAATCATATTATTTTGAGATATTATGTCAAACTTTGCATACTCATCTACCAAATCTCCAAACTTTGAAAACATGATAACAATATTATTCAACAACAACAAAATATGTTTGATTGTAACCCAATTTTAGTACTAATGACTTGAACAAAGTTATTGATCAAAGGAGAACTATTACCTCAAAATGAGAACTCTAGAAAAAAAACCCAAAAAAAACATGAAAAAACAAGCCCGAAAATAAAAAGTGTTGATTTTTCATAAGCACGTTTTATTTCAGGGTAAATTTTTAACATTTTTCTAAAATGAAAGTAAAAGCAAATTTTTTGGTTCAAAAAATAACGTGAAAACAAAAAGTGTTGATGTTGGAATAACCTCTTATTTTTGGGATAAATTTTCAACATTTTTTATCAATGTCATTAAAGTTAAAATACTTTTAACTATTTTCAACCATAGCATCAAAGATAAATATTTTAGGTTATAAAAACCTTAAAATTTTAACAAATATCAACCATGGAATTTAAACCAAATATCATGACTACAAAAAAACGTTATGTTTTGAATATATTTTAACCATGTAATTATTGAAAAATTATGACTTAAAAAAACATTAAAAATTAATACATGAATGAAAGAGTCATTATACAAAGAATAATTTCTTTTTTAAATGCTAAAAGTATAGCTATTTTAAAATCTTAGCCTCACACAACTTGTCACATTGTAATGAAAAATGAAAAATGAATCATCAAATTGACATGCAGCATAGGCTAACACGACCTATTACAATGAAATCTTAAAAATCAACCATCAAATTGACACATTGTGGTGGAAGACTTGATCCATTATAACCAAAACTTTAAAATCAACTATCAAAATGACACATAATAGGGTCTAGTTACTAGTCAAGGATCAACACGAACCTTGCAAAAAAATAAAATAATAGTAATGAATAAATAAATAAATAAGTAAAAATGGAAAATACAAAACAGAACAAAAATTAAAATATTGAAAATAATTAATTGTAAAAGACAAAAAAAAAAAAAAAATTAAGCATAAAAAATTAAATGAAAAGATAAAAAATGAAAAAAATAAATCAAATGTAATAAAATATATACAAAATATATTGCAATAAATCACAAAGTAGCTATGCATTTAAAACCACTTATTATGGTTTATCATAGATCAAAGATTAAAAAAAAAAACAGAAAAATATTATATAAAAAATACGAAAACAAAATTGAGCATAAATGTGTTTAAATTAACTCATAAATGATACAAATTATAGAAAAAGAAACAAATAAACAAATAAAATAAAATAAAAAACAAAAAACGTAACTGAAGGAAACAAATTTAAAATTAACAAAAAAAAATTAGTAAAACCAAATTTGGAAGAAAAAAAACAATAGAAAAAATTATTTAAATCATAAAATTGAAATTAAAAAATAAAAATAAAAAATATTTTTTGAAAAATATTAAAAAAACATTAAAGAATTAAAAAAAAAAAAAAAAAAAAAAAATTATTATAAAAAATCAAAAAAATATTTAGAATTAAAAAATAGAAATCATTTAAAGATAAATGTATAAAAAAAATATTTTTTGAAAAATATACTATAAAAACAATAGAAAAGATTAAATATTGTTTTCTTAATCATTTTTTTTTAAATCGGTGCTCTCCACCTACCCCAACCACGTCAAGCCATGTGGGCCGCCTGACAGTCGGTGGAAGGGCCGACAGGTCCGCGCCAACCACGGCCTGGCCCTTGGGCCCTTGACGAGGATCAAAGGATAGCCCCAATTTCAAAAAATAATAATTAGCTATTTAATTTATTTTTTTGTTATTAATTTTTTTGACATATTTTTTAAAATATTTATTTTTATTTTATTTTTATGTTTTTTTCTGTTACAAGTGTTGTTTTATTATATTTTAAGATATTTTTTAAATCTTTTTAATCTGCTTTTTTTTTAAACATTCTTTTTAAGAATTTTTGTTATGTTTTTTTTTTAATATTTTTTTTTATTATTTTAAAAAACATTGTGATTTTATTTATTTTTTTATATATTTTTTAATCTTAAGAAATTTGTTTTGTTTTTTTTTAATGTTTTAATTTTTTTTAAGCATGTTTTTTTGTTATTTTTACTTTAAAATTTATCTAAATCATTTTATTGGAAAAAAACCATCAAATGTCATCTTCATTAAATATAAAATTCATAAAAAAAATCATAAAATTTGTCATTTTCCTGACATTTTGTATTCAATTTTTTGATTAAAAAATGTTATTTAACATGTCATTTTTAGTGAAAGGTCGTGAGATACATATTTTATTAATTACACTGACGCTGTTACTATGATGGGTTTGGTTGGACAGATTTGACCAACAAGATCTATTAATTTTTGTCCTCCTCCATCTAAATAAAAATTAACTGTTCACAGTGCAGCCCTCATGGAATTAGCTAGAAAGTGTGTTGTCCTTTAATTTTTTCTAAATCCTATCCTAAATGAAAAAAGAAAGATTATAATATGTAAATTTGAATAGTAAAACTATAAAAATATTAGAGTAATAATTTATATTTTAATATTTTAATATCAATTTATAATAAAAATTTTATCATTTATTATACAAAATTTTAATATGTATTGTTTATATATAATTATTTTTTACAGATGTCATTTAAATTTTTCTAAATCCCATCCTAAATGAAAAAAAAAATTATAATCTCTAAATGTTGAGATATTTTGATTTTCCATTGATTTCTAAGTTAATTTATTACAAAATTAATTTTTATTGGTTAAAAAAAAATCTATAAAAATGTTTGAATGATAATATGCTTTTAAATATTTAAATATTTTTAAATC
The DNA here is from genome assembly GCA_034641835.2 of Pinus albicaulis. Lineage (NCBI taxonomy): Eukaryota > Viridiplantae > Streptophyta > Pinopsida > Pinales > Pinaceae > Pinus > Pinus albicaulis. The sequence continues at coordinate 1,529,159,173 of CM076575.1, read as the reverse complement.
AATTTATAATAAAAAATTTCATATTTATTATACAAAATTTTAATTTTTATTATTAATATATAATTATTTTTTACTCGCTTATTATGGTTATACTATATTATGGTATTGTAAAAGAGGGAATATAAAGATTTAGCAACTCCTACTATAAATTAAGTTTATTTAATTGGAGCCACCAAGGTGAGATTTTCTACCGATTTCACTTAAATTTATTTAGTTTTCTTCTAAAATATCTTTTTTATTATAATGTTTCCTATATTCACAAAACATAGAACCTGGAAGTTCAAAACTAGCAGAGAAATGAACTTAAGGTGAAACTGATCACGGAAATTAGATTGTTTTTCCTCGAAGAGTGTCTCTCTTTCCACCTCTTGAAGAGAGTCACTCTAGTCCACTTTTAACTCCTTTGTTGTTATTCCCATTCCTCATGCTCTGACACTAGATTGTACTGAAGGAATCGAAAATGATGTCTTTCTGAATACTGAAAATGCCAACTTCAATCCTAGTAACAGCCTAATCCTATGAATTGGTGGTTAAAATATAATAGGTGGAGTCCTTTTTAGAGATTTGTATGCCCCTTTTTAACATCTATGAGAGGCTTTAGATATTTTTCATCTATATATTATTATCGAGAAGCAATTTTGCTCCAGTCATAAAAACGATTAAAAATTCTCGCATTGGAGTGAGTGGCAAGATAATATTCCTAAATATTCGATTCATTCAGTGTACCTTTGAACTTTTAGGGGCAATTGCTAGTTATAGCTATATGCAAAATGTGTGTTTTTTATCGAGTGTTTAAAATTATTATTTTTTTGTGAAAATACTTTTTATGTATTGAAGTATTATTTAATGATATATAAATTTATCAAAAATCCTAACCTCAAAATATTAATTTCACTATTATTTCAATAGTTTGAAAAAAAAAATTGAATAAAAAAAAAACATTGCAAAGAAAAACACAAAACACATGTTTGGAAACCCCTTAAAGAACAAAGATATTAGAATGAAAAACAAGAACAACAACAACTTGAAAAATGGTTAAATAATAAACATTTAAAAAAATTTATCCACACTTAATACATTAGAAAATTTAAAGTGTAAAAAATAAGTACTCTAAAAAGAAGGGGTTGATGTTGCATCAACACTTTTCAAGATAAACATGAAAATCACTAGTATTTTAAAAAACATGACCATACTTTATACATAAGAAAATTTAAAGATTCAAAAATATGTTCCAAAAAAAAAGGGTATTCTGAATCAACACTTTTTAAAATCGGATAAGTTTTTTGATACCTTGAAAAAAAGGGTAATTGATAAATTTCTCATTTGATCGATAACTATACTCTTGAAAATGCACATATTTGACATGCTTCAAATGTGCAGATCCCCTCAAGAGAGACAACACGTGCTATGGACACTATTATACCAAGGATGTTTTTAAGACATATATTTAAGATGAAAGTATCACTTTGTCTTAAATTTATTATTTTGACTCAATAAATTATTTTATATTAAATTATTGTTCTGATAGTTTTTAATTATATTAAATTAAAAATTGGAATCATAGGTGGGTGTTCTAGATTATCTTAAATAAAATGGATGGTTTTTACCTATCTTGATTGTGTGCATTAAGAAAAAATTATACTGGGCATGGAAAATGGAAGATGTTACTATACTTCATACACTTTTTCATACAAGAGTCCAATTTGTCATATTTGGTGTACTTTTATTGTTGTTCGGACATTATAATTTCTTACCGATTTTATTTCATAAAATTTTAGGTACAAGGACAGTTGTTGTTATCCGTAATATAGATCAAGCAACTACTAACCATAAAATCTTTGTTGTTGTTCAAGAAAATTTTATTGGTCAATGACCATGCATGACCCCGGATTTTCCTTAGGTTTTTTAATTGGTTAGTTTGTATTTATTACATAAATACAGTAAATATTTGTAGGTACATTAATCTCCCTATAAATAGCGTAGCGTGGAGGGGAGAGAGTGAGATTTTGAGCTCAATTCTAGTTGGTGCTGCACAAAATAAGCTTTGCATGATAGCCTTAGTAGATAAATTTGATGAATATATTTTAAAGGGAAGTAAGTCAATAGTACCTATTATCCTCTTAGTGCATGTCCGTTTAAAGAAATGGACATGTTAATATGTGATTATTTGTGGTTTTCCATAAGTTTTTGTGTTCAGATGCAAGTCTTATTTTTAGGTTGTCATTATTTCATTTCAAGCTCACATTTGGATTAGGCATCTTTTATCAGAAGTCGTTAGAGGTTTAATATTTTAGGATCCACTTCAAGTTCTTAACATAGATGAGACTCTCTAATAGCTAATTTTCCATACATGCAAGAGGATTTGATCAAAAAATTTTAGAAGCACAATGGAAATATGTGTGGATTATAATTTCCATAAAATATATATTTACTTGTATTTACTTTAAAATTAGGTATATCAACATAATTTGTGCCCCACATCCTATTTTGCATGAAAATTCAAATTTTTCCTTTGATATTATTTAATATTATACCATTTTATGATTATTATAATCATAATGTTTAGAATTTGATATGCTAAATATATGGGTTGTGAGGTGGGTAACTAAAAGGATGATATTTATAGATTTAAAATACAATATAACTAAAATACTATTTTGATGTTTGTTGTAGTTATCTGTAACATTTTCAATAATGCATATAAAGTAAAAATCCTATAGAGTAATTTTCATTTTAAAAAAAAAGGACAAGAAACTTAGTGAATTCTGTTACAAAATGATTGTTATGGTTATGTTACCTAGTTATTATATTTTTAGGCATAATCCCTTTATGAATGAGCTCTAAGTTATATCACCACATTAGGGTTTCCCTACTTGAATCATTTTCTTCTTTTTTTTTCATATCCTACCAAATTTGAAATAGCCATCTAGAACTTCAAAATGTCTTAATATTATTAGTCACTGTTATCCCTAAATTTTTTAAAAGAAAATTAATTGAAGTATACCTATAATGGCATACATATTAGTTTACCATGTGATCTATTATTGTTTTCGATGAATCCTTAAAAAATTTAGTCATTCTGTATTAATGAAATATCCATATAGATTTCATAATAATTTTCCTTACCCAAAATCGAAGTTGGGTGAATGAAAATGATTTTCTTACGAACAACAATTTCGAAACATATAAATGTGATATTCCTTCAAATTTGTTAGAAATAAAAGTAGGCAGGTATCATATTTCAGAAATATTAAATGAAAAGTTTATTTACAGTCTTTTTCTCATATACATTAACATAAAACCTCTAAAAATTGTAGTTGATATGGAATTTTGACATAGAGAAATATGGCCCATAATTTAAAATGGAATTCAAAATGTTTAAAACTAAATGGATGTTAGTAGAAAACTCATGAGTAATTGGTACATGTGTTTTTATTATTAAATTTTGTTTTTAAATATCAGGTTGGAGGTTATATCAAAAGTTGTTAAAGGTGAGTTAACAAGGGGAGGTGATCTATTGGTGGAAATTTTGAAGGAACCCGTTCTATTGCATTGAAACTTTCTCGACATTTTGGAGATAAATTTATCGAACATATTGTCTCAAGAGAGGTATACCACATAACTATAATTTAAAAGGGAAATTATTTTTGATAAATTAACTTGCTAATTTTTTATTTTATTTTTTGAAATAAATAAACATGTTCAATCCTAGTCTATGGTTAATCTAGTGAGATAAAAACTATTTCCTTTTAATGATACATTATTTGTCTTCCTTTTAGTAATCCTGAATATTATTGTTTTAATCCTGCATGATGGAACTAGAAAAATTAAAAGGTGAACTTGAATCAAATGCAGTGAATAAAAAAAATTGGTTGTAGGTGTTGCAAAATATTTTCATGGCGCTCTTGTCAAAAACTTGTAGGCATTGGAAAATATTTTCGCAGCACCTTCAAAAACATTTTTTGGGGTTTTTGGAAGGTGAAATGACTCAGTCCTCTGCAAGCTCGATTCTTCTGCAATCTAACTCGATATATAACTCAAAGAGTTTTCTCCTCTTGCCTCTCCTTGTGTAACATTCGCCTCACTCAATTTTTTTAATGTCCGAATTTTAGATGAAGGGACAAATTCTACATGCAAAAAAAGAAAACAAAGGTGCTACAAAATATAGTTCAGAGGTCATAGTAAAAGAAGGCATGCATAACACCCACTTCTCTCATGAATTAAAACTTTAAGGACATATAACACTATAAAATGGGAACATTAATTTTGAAATATAGTTAAAATGAACACACATTTTGACTTGAGATAGGAAGTAAGAATACATGGGTTCAGGAATTTAAGAGAATATGTTGCACAAAACATATTTTTCTTTAATCCAATTTTAGAGACTTGGAGGTAAGACAAGAGCTCTCTCCTCCCCATTCGATGCCCCTCATTTATTCACAAACCTAGACAAAATATTTTTTCTCCTTCCCTCCAAATCAGTGAAGTCGAAAAGACAACCGATGAGCTAAAACGTAACACTCTAGCTCAAACTCTTCGAATTCATCTAATTTGGAATTTACATAAATTATTTATAATGCTAATTAAAAAATCGATAAGACAACTCAAGATGTGCGCAATCCACCACATTATCAATCCACCTCTATTTCTTCATCATGATCTTAGTTGAATGCTCCTTCATCAGACTCCCTAAGAAGGAACACTCAGGAGCTTCTACTCATAAGGACCTATAAAGAGAAACCTTCCTTTTTTAGGGCTACAACACTCACCTAGATAGAATCCTCCATTGGACGATCCATCTACTTCAAAAAAAACTTTAGATACTCTTTCCCCCTGGTGTTCTTTGCAACTTTAGAGTCCAAGTTTATCTCAACCTCTAGACCCTCTACCATAGGCATCTCCTTAATCCAACTATGTTCACTAACTTCTCCACTACTCTAATTTGTTGTAATGGCAACTTTATCACTAGATTGATAGGGATAAAAATGAGCCAGATTGAATATACGTGAGATAACTATGCCCATAGGAAACTCCAATCCATAAGGATTTGTAGAAAAAATTATGATTATTTTACAAGGTTTTATTTTGTTCATTTTTAGCTTGTTATATTCTCCTCTTGGGAATCCCTCCTTCCTCAGGTGAGTCATGACCATGTCCCCTACCTCAAATTTTACCTTTCTTCTTATTAAATCATCTCTTTTTTTATACTTGTAGATAATATCTCATAGCTTCTGTTTTATTTCCTCATGTAATTCATTCATTGATGCTGCAAAATAATCCCTATTAACACTCCCCTGCTCTAGTTTTCCCATATCTCCCAACTCAAAAAATCCTCTAGGGTGCATTAGATACAAGATCTATGGTAAAATTTTCCCTATGCTCCTATTAGGTGAATCAATGTATGAAAAATCAGATTGAGTTGACACATGGTCCCACTATTTGAGATGCTCACCCACAAGGCTCCTTAATATGTTTATGAGACTCATGTTTAGAACTTTAGTTTTCTCATCATATTGTGGATGATAGGTTAGGTTGAAGTTTAATTTTGCTCCAGGCTTCTTCCACAAGGTACTCCAGAAATTCCCTATGAACCTGGCGTCCCTATTAGTGATTTTTATTCTTAGAAATCCATGTAACCAAACAATATCATCAAAAAAAAAATGAGCCACATGTGTAGCATCACTAGTCTTGCAACATGGCATAAAATGATCCATCTTCGTGAATATTTCCACAACTAAAATTATATAGTATTTACCTCACTTCTTCCTCAGTTAATCCAAAATAAGTTCCATACTCACAGATTCTGATGGCCTGCTAGGAATGGGAAAAGGAGTATACAATCCAACACTTTGACTCCTCCCCTTCACATGTTGACATAATTATAATTTTCCTACATATTTATGTACATCATCTCTCATCTTTGGTTGGAAGTAGAAGTGTTCTATTTACCCAAGTGTCTTTTAAACACAAAAATTCCCTTCCAATCCTCCATTGTGCTATTCATGCATCAAATTATATCCAATTGGGAAATGAGGGATCCATAATTGACTATTCTTGAAAAACAAACCATATTGCAACATAAAATCCCTCCACGGGCTAATACATCTTCTCACGAGGCTCCTGCAAATTTGAAGGCCTATGAAAAATCAACATCATCCTCATACAAGTCCTTCAAATAATCAAATCCCAAAATTTGTACATGGCGTTCTTGCATGAAAAAACTCCTACTTAAAGCATCGAATACCTTGTTTTCTTTTCCACTCACATGTTTAAGAGCAAAGTAGAAACTTTGTAGGAGCTACACCCACTTGGAATGCTTATGGTTCAACCGATTTTGTTGAATTATATGTTATAATGCAGAATTGTCAGAGAAAAAATCGAATTCCCTACACATCTAATAGTGTCTCTAATGCTTCAAGGCTTGAACCACCGCATAGAAATCCTTGTCATATGAGGAGTATTATGTTTTGAATGATTCAAATTATCACTAAAATATGCAATAGGTTTTCCTTCTTGACTAAATACTACTTCAATGGTTGTTCCTCTAACATTAGATATAACTTCGAAAAGTGTTGGGTATGTGTTATATTCTTTCCACGATTAGTTGCATGCACAGGTTGGGGTGCTTAACCCCCTGTACATTGCACCGGGTGCAGCAGGGGGTGACAGGGGGGGGCGGTAGCCCCCCATGTTTGAGGTCCAAGGCAGCGCCCCGGGAAATTTATTTTGGACCCTATTTTTCGGTGGGTGGACCTGCCCATGGTTTTGTTCATGGTTTGATCATAGTTTTGGGGCATGATGGTTTTCGGCCCCTGGTTTTTTTTAGATACGGTCAAGGGAACTACGGTTATGATCTAATCCAAAGTTAATATATTAGGGTTTATGAATGCTTCTGCATGTATATATGTGTTGTAACACTAAAAGGAATAAAATGAAAAATCAAGATGGTAGTCTCGATTTAGGATCCAGAGGAAAATATCTGAGTATATATGTTCTATGTTTTATTCTCTCGCTATTGTTTATTTTTTGGTTTTAAGATTCATTTGCAAATAATTTTTGTACAGGGTTAAAACTTTCATTTGGTATTAGAGTCGTTCCGGCTTCAAGGGGATGCCTTTGGTGTTGAGGGATTTTTTTTTCGGGCCTGTGGCAGACCTTATTCAGTGGGAGATCTGCGGGATCAATTCTTGCGGTGAAAGAAGATGGAAAGCAATGGAAATATAGAGATCAACAAATTTAATGGCCATATTTTTGAGTTGTGGAAGCTCAAGATGGAGGATTTGTTGGTGGATAATTATTAGTGGATCACGATAGATTCAGAAACTATACCAATGATAATGTTAGATGAAGAGTCGAAGAAGTTGGATCGGAAGGAAAAGAGGACAATATAGTTGTGTATCTTAGATTTGGTATTTTTCAATGTATTTAGGGAAGCTATTATGAATAATTTGTGGGATAAGCTAGGGAATTTTTACCAATCTAAGTCTCTAGTGGATAAATTGTTCCTATAGAAAAATTTGTATACCTTAAGGATGGAGGATGGAGACTTGGTGACAGAGCATCTAAACGCCTTCAATACTATGGTAAGTCAGTTTTCATCTGTTGATATTAAAGTCTCAGATGAAGATAAGTGCATGAGGTTTTTGTGTTTTCTACGGAATTTGTGGGACAGTCCAGTTATGGCAAGAGGTAGAAATAGAACTACCTTGAATTTTGATGAAATTGTCTCAGCCTTGTTGTCGCAGGAAATGAGATGGAGAAATATGGAGGGCCAGAATGGAGAAGCCTTATTTGTACAAGAAAGGTCCCAAAACATAATAAAAAATAACGTTTCATTTGGGAGATATAAATATTCAGGAAAGTTTGTAAAGGTGTGCTAAAAAAGTAGAAAGGAAGGGAATTACAAAAAGGATAGTAGACATAAAGCTCCTGAGAAAGGAAAAGGATCTGATGGTCCTCCTTCTGCATAGGAAAAAACCACCTCAGATGAAGGTGGGGATGTGTATTTGGCTTCTTATTCAGATACACATGTAGATAATGAGGCATGCTTGATTGACTCAGGTGCATCCTTTCACTTCACTCCCCATAAGTAGTGGTTATGTGAGTATGAGAAATATGATGGCAGTGATTTCTTCTTAGGGAATGATAGAAAGGCCAGAATTGTTGGACGTGGAAAATTCAAGCTGAAGCTACAAGGTGGAATTATTAGAACACTTCCTGGTGTTTTTCATATTCCTACATTGGTGAGAAATATGATTTTTGTAAGCAAGATGGATGATGCAAGTGTAAAAATAGTGTTCTATAGAGATACTTGCAAGATAGTTTGGGGAGCACTAGTATTAAGGTTGGGAGTTCAGATTGGAACTCTCTATAATATTTGGGGTAGCACTCTTATTGATGGGTGCAATAGTTATGTGGTTCCTGAAAGTGGAGCGGAATGCCTAGTGCTATCTCGAGAAAAGACCATTATATGGCATGAAAAGCTTGGGCATATTAGAAAGAAGGGCCTTCATATATTGCATGGTAATGGTATGGTAGATGGTATGTCCAATTTCTCTCTGGATTTTGATTTTTGGGAACATCGTGTATATGGGAAGCAGAATCAGGTGAGTTTTCCTTCTGGTGCTAAGAGGGCAAACAAGATATTAGATCTTGTGCATAGTGATGTGTTTGCACCTATGTTGGTTCCATCACTCAGTAATTCTATGTACTATTTTTCATTCATATATGAATTATCAAGGAATAAATGGATATATTTCATGAGTAATAAATTTGAAGTCTTTGACATATTTAAATAATTTAAGTCTCTGGTGGAAAATGAGAAAGAGCAGAAGATAAACGTGCTCAGTACAAATAATGGTGGAGAGTTTTGAAAGAAGGAATTTGAAGAGTTTTGTAAGAAGTGTGGTATAGCATGGAAGTAGACTACTCCATACACATCTCAGAAAAATAGAGGTGCACCAAGAATGAACATAATGCTGATGGAAAAGGTGAGAAGCATGCTTAGTGGTACTAGGTTAGGACATGAATTATGGGCAGAGGTAGTGGAGACTGCATGTTACCTGGTTAATAGATCACCTTCATCAGCGTTGGAGGATAAGACTCCACATGAGGTATGGATGGTAAAAAGCCATCTCTGCTACATTGGAGGGTAGTTATATAAACTGATTTATAACACATGTTGCAAGGAGGAAAGGGACCAAGTTGGATAATAAATATGAAGAATTTGTTTATTGGGTATAAGGATGGTTTAAAGGGTTAAAAATGTTGAAACCGAAGGAGAACAAAGAAGGAGATTTCACCAACCACCGAGAGCAGCCCTCTTGATGCAATTTGAGAGTGAAATATGTTTTTAAACATGAATTCCTACCGAAGAAACCTAATAATATAGAGTTTGAGCTAAAGGAGGATGAATCAAACTCTACAATAGAAGAAGATTCAGAAGAGGAAGAGCCACAAAATTCATCTCTGAGAAGATCAATTTGGGAAAGAAAACGACCAGAATGGTATAGTCCATGTGCTTTCTATTCAAATTTTTCTTTCACTATCATTGTTGATGATCCCATAACCATCAGGGAGGCAGTGGATTCAGAGGATGGAAAACTCTAGAAGGAGGCCATGGCTGTTGAAATGGCATCCTCGCACAAAAATGAGGCATGGGATCTAGTGAAGTTGTCGTCTAGAAGGAATCCCATCGAAAGTAAATGGGTGTTTAAGAAGAATATGAATGTAGAAGTCAAGGTAGAGAAATACAAAGCTTGGTTGGTAGAAAAATGTTATTCCCAGGTGTTGGGAAATGATTTTTGTGATATTTTTTATCCTGTTGCCATGGTAAATTTTATTAGATTACTTTTATCTATTGATGTTGTATTTGATTTTGAGGTAGAATAGATGGATGTGAAGACCACATTTCTTCACGGGGATTTGGAAGAGGAGATCTACATGAAACAACCTGAAGGATTTGCAGTGAAGGGTAAGAAAGACTGGTATGCATGTTAAAAAATTCTTTGTATGGGTTAAAAAAATCACCAAGGATGTGGTATCAGAAATTTGATACATATATATGGGGACTTGTATTTACCCAAATAGAAGAGGATCACCATGTTTAGTTTAAATTAGTTGGTGATCTTATTATTTATTTGGTATTGTATTTGGATTATATGTTTTTGATTGGAAATGACAAAGAAATTATCCAAGATTTGAAGACCGAATTGTTCTCCAAATTCGACATGAAGGATCTTGGTGCTACACACTATATTTTGGGCATGCAAATTAAGAGAGATCAGGAAAAGAGGAAGCTCTGGTTCAACCGGAGGAAGTATGTCAAGAAAATATTGCAGAGGTTCAATATGCAGGATAGCAAACCAGTGAAGGTTCCCATTTATGTAGGTGTAAATCTATTTGTTGAACAATGTCCCAAGACACAAGAATAAGAGGAGAATGTGTCTCGTGTTCCATACACAAGAATAGTGGGTAGCCTAATGTATGCAATGGTCTCTACTAGACATTTCACATGCAGTTGGAATATTTAGTAGGTTTATGTCAAAACCAAGGAAGGAGCATTGGGCAGCATTGAAGCAGGTTTTTTAGATATTTGCGTGGAACTAGTGATTATGGTTTTCACTACCAAGGAACACTAGGATTGGATAGAGTTTTGGACATCCATGTTTTTTTTGATGCATACCTGGCTGGAGATATAAACCAAAGAAGATCTAGAAGTGGGTATGCATTTAGCCTATTTGGAGGTGCAGTCAGTTGGATGAGTAAAAGACAATTTTTAGTGGTTCTTTCAACTACAGAGGCAGAATACATGGAATCCACTCATGCAAGCATGGAATAAATTGGGTTGTAGAGATTGTGTTCAAGTATGGGGTTGGTACAGTGAGCAATAAGGATAGAGTATGATAGCCAAAGTGCAATTTTCTTGGTTAATAATCCTACTTATCATTCAAAGACAAAGAACATTGATGTTAAATATCACTTTGTGAGAGCTATGGTTGAGGATAAAAGGGTGTTTCTGGTCAAGGTGGACACTTTGAAGAATGTTGCAAATGCATTGATGAATTCTATGAGCACTCAAACGTTTTCTTGGTGTAGAGAAACAATGGGTGTTGTAGAGATGGAATAATGACTAAGCACTCTTATGTCCCCTTGCGGAAAGAAAACAACAAGTGGGAAAATGATGGGTATGTGTTACATTATTTCAACTATTAGTTTCACAATTCAGGATCTGAAAAGACCCCCTGTATGTTGCGCTGGGCACAACAAGGGGGTTAAGGAGGGGCGCAACAGCCCCCCCTTGTTTAAGGTCTAGGGCAGTGCCCTGGGAAAAAAATTTTGGACCCTATTTTTTGGTGGGAGGACCTGCCCATGGTTTTTTGCATGAGTTTGCACATGGTTTTTGGGGCATGACAGTTTTAGGTCCGTGGTATTTTGTAGATCTAGTCAACGGAACTACGGTTGTGCTCTAATCCAAGGTTAATGGATTGGGGTTTATGAGTGCTTCAACATGTATATTATTTCTTTCAACTGTGGTTCACGGTCATTGAGTGGCCGCTACATCCACAGGTAATAATCTGGTAGATCCACCCGAAGGGATCAGCCGTCGGATTTTATTTCGGGGCCTAACCCCAAGGGCGTCGAGGAGATTTGACCCCGTGACCTTCCATATGGAAAGGTACTTTAGCAATGGGAACTCGACCATTTGAGCTATCCCTTGGGGCTGCTTCAACATGTATATATATGTGTTGTAACACTGAAAGGAATATAATGAAAAATCAAGCTGGTAGTCCTAATTTGGGCTCCAGGGGAAAATCTCTATGTATATCAGTGTTACATTTTATTCTCTCTGTTGTTTACTTTTTTTTTTTAAGATTCGTTTGCAGATAATTTATGTACAGTGTTAAAACCTACAAAAATATGTTTTTTGTTATATCGAAGTAAAAAAAAAATGCATTCAAGTATATATATCCTACAGTAAAGCCAACTGGTGACCTATCTTTACTTATACGGGACAAAGGAGAAAGATAGATTCAATTTTTTTGTTTAAGAGAGGAAAATATGTTGCTTGTTATATTGAAGTAAAAAAAAAGAAATGCATTCAAGCAGATAAATCATGTAGTAGAAGAAGGACATATATACATAGGATATCAGACTAAATAAAGCCCCAACCATACAAGAAAATCCATTAGTCAATATTTAACAACAACCAAAAAACCGTTGGAGGGAGAAAAAAAAATCAACACTAGACATGACCAAGAGAGAGAGAAATGTGCAAACAAAAAGCCCTAGCTATTAAAATATACTTCCAGCCCAGGTATATCAATAACGAAATATGGAAAGAGAAAAATTCAGTTAACCCATGTTACCAATGGCCGACGCACAGTTAGAATAAATTCATCTCTTTATTAATTCATTGGTATGTATCTTGTATGCAACATATAAAGAATTAAGACAATTTGAGTATGTGGGAGGGCCACACCATGATCTGCAGTGGAACAAAAGTAGTAAATATTCATGCCAACTACCATTGGATTCTTTAATACATAATGTAATGAAGATTTAAAATCTTATCTAGGGACCATTAAACAATCCCATTCCCTTATGAAATGTAATGAATAAGGTTGTATTTATTCAAAATTAAGTAATAAAGACAATTTTAGTATGTGGGAGTAGTGGGCTAACATGGAAAGGTAGTATGGCCTAAAAATAACCCATCATTATAATAATTTAGAATTCACCAAACCAGCAAGTTCAAATTGGCCTAATAATTCATAACTCACCAAGTCACTAAGTTCTGACTCATCTTGCCAGCAAGTTCACACGAGCCTAATAATTCATATTTCACCAAGCCAACAAGTTCTCACTAGTGTTCTAAACATTTATTGCCATTTTGTATTCGTATAAATAACATTGTATAACTATAATGCATGTCACATAAAATTTCCATCACTGAACTGTTGGATATTATTTCATGGACACAGACAAACCTCTACCTTTCATTGGAATTTATGTCTCAAATTATTCAATCAATAACAATCAATTTCTGAATTTTTTAAAATATTCCTCTAGTCTGTACATAACCAAAAATACACCACACATATAATTTATTTAGTGCAAAATGACGGTACTCGTCTACATCACACAAAGTAAAAGGATAGAAACGAGGAATCCCGAACCAAAGGCTTGCCTGCTATGATTTTTGCACATTATTTCTATTAGAATAGGCACATTTTTGAAATATCTTGAAATAAACAAGAATAGCTAGATCAAATAATTAACCTGGCTGTTATCCATAAAATTCCAAAATATTACCTAAACCTACCATTTAGATAAATTCCAACACTGTAATGATTGTACTTCATCTAAAGGATTACTGAATTAAAAGAACACTTCATTGTATTTTTTCTTGTCTATTTCAACATTAGGCATTTTAAAAATTCAGATACGCAGAATTTACCATTCCAAAAACAATCTTCCCAAACCCATACACATAGTTTACACACAAAAACTCACTTCGTTTAATACATAAACTATGTATTACTGTGGATTTGTACATGAGGTAGGTGATGGTAGGGGTAAATGAGCTCTAAGATCTTGAATATAAAATTAATTTAAAATACCAATATATGAGACAAAGCATGAATATAACCAAACAATTAAGTAGACATGTAACCAAAAAATTAAACAACATTAGAAATAAAAAACATGATTAGAAAAATCTCCCCATTATCTAACTCAACTCTCCAAACAAACGAGCAGTTTGCGGATGCTGAAAAAATTCTGTGAATTATCCAAACTTAATTCACCCAATTAAATTGTATTGTTTTGCATATAATAATTTTTTTTCAAAAAATTTGAAGTACTTGTTAACCGGCCTGGAAAAAGAAGGATGGACACATCGGGTCGAGGATGAGGATGAGCAGACGAGGACCCAAAACTAAGGATGAAAAGCTAAGGAAGAGCAGATGAGGAAAAAAAGATGATATTCTGAGCACGAGAAGATGGGGAGGCCTGGAAAAAAACTACCAACATAGCGAGGCTAGCACGTAAAAATAATAAAAAATGGAAACAAAAAAAACTTACCTACCATAGCTCTCCAATGGTCGCGCAACGACCGCGTTTAACTGAAATTGGTGAAAAATCTGTGAGGGTCTCAAGGTCGCTATATTTATAAGAACATTTTCTGTTGAAATTCTAAATAATTTTTAGATGCACTTTTATTGTTCGTTTTCTACCTCTTGACAAAAATTCGGCTATCGTCGTTGTCAATGTACATGGAAAAATAAGTTCGAAAAACAGTAGAAAAAGTTATGTCGAATTAAATGGGAGAGTGAAATGTTTGGGTGGGTTTCTCACGAGAGTATAACACACCTTCATAGTTATACCCATATTCTAATCCACCTCTTGGTCAAATATGCCACCCTATAAAGGAAGAAACCATAGGTAACTTGTGAGGAATTTACTATAGCTATAACAGTTGAAAGAAAAATGAGAGTGTTGAGGACAGAGTTGCAGAAATGTACGCTAAAGAAAAACTTAGACCAAGCCACAAGACGTTGTCACAGAAATAAGGAGACCAATTTTTTTTCCATAGATTTGGTTAGATGGTCCCAAAGAAGAATTTTTCAAGAAATAAAAAAGTCAGGAGAAAGGCACATAGAAAAGAGGGAGGAAGAAAATAAGACCAGGAAAACAAAATCTATAGAATCCTAATGGCATGCCTCAAAATATGCTTTGGAATTTGGGGCGGCAATTGTTAAAGAAATCCAAACAAATGCTACAAAATTATTGACACCTACTATGGAAAAAAGTTAAAACATAATTATTGAAAAATCGAGATGAATCGAACAATGTGTTGTGGAATCCATAATAGGGGAAATTATTGTTTACATGTGATGAGTAGATGAAAAATCAAATGCTGAATACCAGGAGTCATTACCTTCTCTAGCACAGATTCCTGAAAACTTTGGTAGAATTTGAGAAGCTCCTGAAATAGTTTCATTGTGATATAGAGGCTACCTAATAGAAAGAAAATTCATAATCATATGAAGAAGGATATAAAACCCTTGAAAGTCGTCATCAAACTATCGCATTCCTTAAAGAAAAGTATGTTTTCTCACACGTAGACCAACAAAGCACAAATATGTAACTCAAAGAAGATAATAAGAAGTGGGAGAAATAAGATGAAGAAATTAAAGAGAAAGTGGCAGAAATCTCAAAAGTTTAGGGAAATAAATGAAAATGAAAATGATTATGCTTCCTTAATGTTCGCTTGTAGGCCACCTACCAAAGTGTATGCCTTATATTTTAAGGAGAAATGGTTCAAATTTTACTGGAGAGGAATGCTTCAGTCTACCAATTATTAGTATGGATGAACCAGATATTTTTGTATATTTCATAGGAAATCATGAGCGATAGAACCTAAAATATGAGTTATATTTACACAATTATGTCATGCCTAAGATCACAATATGGAATCCTCATCATTTTATGGGGGATGTTATTTTAAGGCATTTATCTCTATTATGTATAATGAAATTAAAAGGTTTGAAGAATTGTGGGCCTATAACGATTACAATTCCAAGGTTTAGCTGCTTGTCTGAGCAGATATCATGCCCCATCATAGGCTATCTATGAACATTACTGAAATGCTTTGCATTCTCATATACAATGGGTAGTGGAATAGAATCAGTTATTAGATAATTTCACATCCTTTGTCGAAACTTGTAGTGACCATGCTATGAATTCCCAAATGAGAAGTAATGAACTTAAATTAGAATTGAATAAAAGGGAACCCAACTCAATTCCAAATCTCAAACTAACTATATTGATGGGTCATTAGGGGAATTTTGAGCTGTAAAATGGGCCTCCTAGGGAAATTATAAAATAATATTGGAAGTAATAAAATAATATTTGATTACAACATCAAATTTTACAGGGAAAAAAGAAAACAACTATTTTTTCAACTCGTATCTTCATCTTATCTCCCTGTGGGTTTTCTGAAATTTCGAATAGAAACACTCGTTAGATGCAAAATTTTATTCCTTGACCAAGGACTACCAATGTTGCATACTTTCAATGGACTCTCCTACACGCAAAATGAGAAATACATTGAAAACGTGATTACAATCATGTTTTTCATTTATTTCTCATTTTTCGTGTAGCAGGGTCCATCGAATGTCTACAACATGGGTACTGCTTGGATGAGGAATTAATTTTTTCATCCAATGAGTACTCCTGCTCGAAATGTGAGTAAAACCTTAGGGAGATAAGTTGAAAATACGAGTTGAAAAAATAATTTTATCATTTTATTATTTTTTATTATTTTTACTTTTTTACTCCAAAATGGTGAATTAGACCCCATGGTTGAAATCATCATCTTGAATTCTATTGGTTATTATAATATTTATTTTGGTTGTACATTTTTCATAGCAGGACCATTTTAGACCTCAAAATTCCCCTAATGCACCTTTACACTAGCTTTGTAAGGCATCTTGAAATACATTGGATAGGACTTGGATTCGTATTTTCCTTGCTATGCTATACAATTTTTAACTGAAAGTGCATTCCTCCAATAAATCTAGAAAGTGAACATGAATAATTGGAGTAAATTGAATCAATCATGGGCTATCATAAAAAAAATCCACGAACCCATTAGAAATTTATGATTTCAAGGAAATTAGATAAGAATGACAAGGATGAGTTTATTGCACAAGGGTGCACAATTCCTTCATCTTGGGAGTGATGGTGAACCTTGTAAGTCTCTTGGCTTTCTCATCTTCCGCTGACATTTTCATGAGTATAAAAAAACTAACACTTCAAATTTTCTAGATTACTTAACCACCTTATTAGAGAAATTTGGCTTTAAATAATTAATTCATTGAAAAATAATGTGTTTGATAGTCTCTATGAATATTTTGAATGAAATTTATTAGTTCTCGCCAATTATGATATGTTGAAGGTTACGAGTGTTCATCAATTTTTTCTATAGAATTAGCACCTAGCAGAGAATTCCTTACAGAGAATGAATAAAGACAGTTGTAGAATCTGCAAAATCACTTCCTTAGGGTAGATGCAAATTTCTTCTTAATTATACACACGCCAATTATAGGGTGGAATTTCTAAACAACAATCAAGCTAAGACATGGTGCTTGGATTATAGGGCAACATAGTCCTCTCATTATCAAGTCGTGAGCTAAAAGTATAATCTATTAATTCCAGTAGTTGTTAGTTTTCATTTACCAGAAGCTATTAGTTTATTCTTCAGAATTTGGTTTTAGGAAGTTTGTAGGTTATACCCAGGAACTCCATTCATGAAGTTATTAGGTTATATCTAGGAATTTAGTTTACGAAGTTGTCATGGTATTTTGGGATTATGCTGGAATTTCAAAGGTATGGCTAGTACTATATTTATTTCTTATTGAATGATGGCCCATGGAACAATGACCCACTGCTCCATTGAAATTATAAGGTAGTGGCCTCTTCAAGTGCTCATTGTCACCTACAACATCCCCTCACTCCCTTACAACATTATCAATTTGAGACAGAGGATATTGAGTGACTTGAGGTTCTGTGCATGCCATAACTAGACCCATTATAGTCTTCAACCCCTCTAGTTTTCCATACAACTCCATTTCACAAGCCTGCTCTACGAAAATGAAAAAACATTCTCATGGTTACAAACATATTTCAGAGAGACAATCATATAGTAACCCCGTTGAAATCTATTACCAACCACACATTGAATCCATCATACTGCTTAAGTTATTCTATGCAGTTGAAATCCAATCCTTGAGATAATAAAAATTGGGTATTTAAAAATATGGATATTTCATTCCAAAAATATTCTAAATTAACCTCAACATTGCATATAATCCTTTGATAACCTCACGCATAATTTATCAGAACAACATGAACTGGCCCTAGATTCATATTTGCATTAAATTCAGAATAATGACACTAGAATTGAAATGTAATAAATGAATTCAACATTTGGGGTGAGATTTACCTTAGGATATGGCAGGGCAGAGTCTTGATGGCTACTTATTCTCCAATGAAATAGCAACAATCGTTTCTCTAGGATGAAACCTATTGCTAGTATGTGGTGATGGATGTCTACTCTGGCTAGGTTGAGGACTCGTCTTTGTAGTTTTTTGAGATTGGATCTTTGTAAAAAAGGAAAGAACTCCAGAAATAGAAGATGATGAAGAAGAAATGCATTTAGGCATGAACCTAGAAGTTTTATCTAACACGCTTCTTGTCAACACCATTTTTCTTATCGGCCAATCCTAGGGGAAGTCTTGCTGGATTTTAATTAGATTTCTTCTCCTCAAGCACATCACTAGACTCCATATTGAGTATAACTGGGCATATTCAACATAAAATTCCCTACGCAAACCCTCAAATCGCGTTCTACTTTTAGTAGCTATATCCCTGTAATTGGACTTTTGTTAATACCCAAATTCTTCCATCAACAAAAATCACCCAAAAAAAATCTTCTAACCTTCCTAAACAAGAAGCAGAACAACGACATATGAATTCTTAGTATACCCAATGAATAATTTCTCTGTAGTCTAGACCGCCTAGTAGGATATAAGAGTGAAATAAAGTCCATTGATTCTATATCTCACCATGCATAAATCCCTTTCATCCCACCTTTTCATGAAAAAAATATACCCCTAATGCATCCAATTTTATTACTATAATTTGCATCAAAAGGGTGAAAACATAGGTCAATAGAAGTGTAGATGAATGTACAGTGACACAATGGTAGCGCTGCAGGAAATTCACCGAGTCTTGATACTTGATGTCCGAGGATGACATAAATTGATTATAGATCAGAAAAAAAACATGGATTTGTTCTAATTAACTTGAATGTAACAAATTTGCATGGAAACTTAAAATTCTTTAAGGTCTTATAATGGAAAATTCAAGGTATAATTTTTTTATTATTAATCAACCATCTAAAAAGGAGAGCAGTTCTAAAGCCCTGAGTGCAATAACTAGATTTATACATACATCATGAACACAAAACGTGGTCTAAAGATGAACACATATCCCTAGGATTTAATGACAGTAACCATTTGGGAAGGTGGGCCAAAACTATAAATTAGGTAGCTCGTATGAAGTCTAAATATCCCCAATACCAACCAACTCATAAATAGTGTAATACAATAAGTCAAAGGTTTGTTATAGAATAACAAACAAGAGTTATATTTGAACATAATAATGGCCATATAGACCTTATCTTGCTCCTCTTTAGCAGGAGGAAGGTTTGGTGTGTGCATGGTTATTACAAGAGTGATTACTTTATCTTTTTCTTCAAGTTTTCTTTCTTTGTCTTTCTCACTATCATTATCTTCCTTTTATTCAGTCACCATCGTACAAGTTGTAACATTTCTTCCCCAAGATCTAGTTTGGAAATTGTCATATGAAAGTAGATTAGTTGTCACACATACGACTATCTAGTTTCAATGTGTTCTAGAATTTTTTTTGTAGCATTTTTTGCTAGAACATAACCATCTACTATAGCATCATGGTGTTCCTTCAATTAAAAAAAACATCACACTCCAATCTCATAAGCCTACTACGATATGTAACAATTTCAAGCTTAGCCCGAGCTAATGCACACCAAGTAGACCAATTTGAAATATTATAATAAGTGGAATATTTATATGTATGATTTAAAACTATCATATTGTGAATCGATGAAGAAAAATATAGGGAAATTGGAGGGATCAATTTTGTAAAAATCAAAGCTCTTGAACAACTTGATGAAATTTCTATTTCAAATGTGGCAAAGTGCAGAAACCTAGAGCAAGGCTAGATAGGGTTGTTATTCCTATCCCCTGCTCCAAACATGTAAGAGGAAAAGCACCCTCTATAGAAATACAAGCTACATCAAATCTCAAGGCCGACAAATATTCTCCAGCAGTCACATGTAACCCCACTCCATGAGCAAGGGTATTTGTGCCCATCTTCTAAAACAAAACCTGAAATAGAGATCTATTTTTCATAGTGTATCAAGGATTGACATTGCCCGTAGTTTTCTCTCAATGTCTAGATTCATCATTTATGGATTCTACTATAGTTGAGATTCAAATAATATAACCTTTCTTATGATACCCAACTATAAAATATATCAACCTTGAAATTCATGAGGCTCATCCACTAATACTACTAGTCAAGCGTTCGGTTAAACTTGCAACATGGATCATTTATTAATAAAACTCAAAATTCTATCAACGTTGAAAGTCATTAGGTTCGCTTACAAATATTTCTAGTTATTTTTGTGTTTAAATTCACAACATAAATCATCAAATAATTGGAAGAAAAAGAGAAAAATCCAGTTCTGCTCAAAACATTATGAAACTTGTAAGATAAGAATTATCTTGAATCAAAGTTCAACTTAAATAACATGTGAAACCATAAATTTATTTATTGATGGCCTCTCAGCAGGTTCAGTACAACTTCTTAATTAGTTCAAGGTATTGATTTGTTCCCATGCATTATGATTTATAGTCTAAAATATAAGTCCCCTTAGTTGTTAGGCCCATGGTCCTTTGGTATTATTAGTTGGTATTATTAGTCCCTGGTTTCTATTTATTCATCTAAAATAAAGTGTGAAATGCAAATAGAAAGATACTATGCGCCAAGTTCAACAATAATTCAAACTCATACATTTCAATATGAGATTTTTTCTGGTGTAAACTCACAAGAAATAACATCCAAAGAATCATAAAACGTGATACTCACATACCTGTGCATGGAGGTCCTTGAATCAAAGATACTCAATTTTTGAGAGCAAGTTTGATTTAGCCTTAATTTTACTGTCATCAAGGCTAGTTTGTATCCATATTTTGGTAAATCGTCCAACTCATTGACTCGAACTCTCATGTGATTTCCCTTGTTACACTTTTCACTAAACTATCACTGGAAATTCTTGTTTCGTTATAGGCTTGGACTGAAGTACCAGTGGAAACGCTAGACATAAAACTCAAGTTTCTCATTTTGATACTACTTATGTTTTCATTTTTAGGTCTTTCCTTATCTTCATTAAATAAGCATCTCCATTTTAGAGTATTCATCAGAGTGAGATAAGATGGAGGCTTATTTTTCCATTCTGTGTAGACAAGCTCTTCTGTGAAAGGAAAAATTTCCAAAATCTTTCTCCTGCAATGCTTTTAATACATGATGATAGGCCTTTGAAAATGTAGGCCTACATCTGTGACAATATCCGAGCTCAAACATAAGATTTATTCAATTTCTTGGATCTCCAAATCTCCATTTCTCCCTATTTGATCCACAATCCCTGCAAACACGATCATCCCATTCACAAAATCTTCACAGTGAGCTAGAATACCCCAAATTAGGGACTCAAAATTCCCTCCATCATAGGAGAGACAACGAATTCTTCCAAACATTGGAATCTTATAATTCTTTAGCTTCTCAACATGTATAGCCATAGTTATGCTAGAATAAATAGCTTCTACTAGAGTAGATTCCCAAAACATAATTTGTTTAAAAATATTTCACGTGGCTTGGCACATCTTGTAATGACTTCTTTCTTAGAGCAGAGATACCCTTCCTCAAAACCCAGAAGCAATCCTCCTGGAGAAATATAAAATAAGTATTGATATAGACATCAAGAGAGCCATTATTCTTAACATAAGATAGCCCCTTAAAATAATTTCCCAAACCTTCATCATATGTTTGGAAACCCATAATTTTAGGTAACGATGACATTTTATTCCATGGAATATTAGTGTTCGTTGAGGAAATTGCATTTCTCGCCTGAGCTAAAATCCCATAAACATACATTGAAAATGGTAGTCCAAACATACTTTGAAATTTTGGGATGTTGAAGTTCCCACCAAATTAGTAATTTTAACATGAAAAATAAATGTAAATGTAAATGTACAGAGGGAAATTTAAAATAAAAAATAAATAAATTTATGATCACTAGAAATAATGTGGAAGGAAGGAAACAATGAAACACCATATGTTAATGTTAATAGTAAAAAATGACTACTTTTCTATATCTAACTATGTATTATGTCCAATTCTGTATTCGACATTGATAAACACATTTTCTCATTTTACATATTTATATATTGAATGTATGTATTAATGTTAATAGTAAAAAATGACCAATTTTCTATATCCAAGTGTGTAGAGTAAAATTGACCAGTTTTCTATATCCAAGTGTGTGTTCCACATTGATACACACATTTTCTCATTTTATGTATATTTATATATTGAATTGTTAAAAACTAAATTAGAGTGAAAATATGTTGGTCATGATAGTCATTGAAAAAAACAATATATATATATATATATATATATATATATATATATGACAAGGATATTGACTATGCTAATGTGTTCTAATTAATCATTTTAATAACAACTTTTATGTTGGTTTAGCATTGATTGTATAAAAGTGTTATAAGTTTAGCATTATATGTGGATTCATGGACCCCTTTAAGGGTTCACTGAATCCATCTACCTAAATTTTAACATTGCAAACGCGAGTCTCTAAATTTTAACACGAAAATTGGAACGAAATACCCCTTTGTCTCTAAATTTAACATTTCAAATGGATTCAATGAAGGGGGTCTCTTAATCCATTTGTATTGTTAAACTTTAGAGATAAAAGGGTACTCGTAATTTTAACACTATAGATGGATTCAAAGACCCCTTTGTCTCTAAATTTTAATAGTGCAAATGGATTCAGAGACCCCTATACTAAATGTAACAATCTTGTATCAAAATTCAAATTTTCCATTTTTGGTGAGACAAAATTAAAAAATACTAACATAAATGAATAATTCATATACTTGTTATTTACATTAATAGTTATTTAAATTAATCATTATTAATTTTGTCACTCATTATCTAGTCATATATTTTAATCCTAGACTAAATAAGTAACTTAGGCTAGTCGCTTTTAGTTTAGTCACTTATTATTATTTACATTAATCATTATTAACTTTTTCACCTATTATGTAGTCTTATATTTTATCCCTAGACCAAATATCTCATTTAAGTTAGTTTTTTTTAGCTCGATCACTTAAAATTTCTCAAATTTAGTAGTAATTTACATCAAATAATTGTGGTGACGAACGTTTTTACTCACCTAGTCAGTAATTTTATAATTTTCTACTAGTCAGCATATGGTGTTGAGAATTCAGAAGGGCAATGCTTAATTCAATATTCTCTTCTTAATAACTGCTTGTGTTATTCTTTAGCTTCTTTATCTTTGATTATTGATATACATCAAACAACTATTAAAACAAAAAGAAAAAAACAAGCACAAAGTATAGGTTGTACGCCAGGGCCAAAACCTCTCCTCTTGAGGGGAAAACATGCAAATATCTTCTTATAGATAATTCAGTTGACTAATACCAAGAACATAAATTCCGAATGCTGATTTATCCTCCAAAAATACTTCTTGATTTTATGAGAGAGACTCGGTCTCTTAATGGCCTTCAGAAGTTGATGTAGTTACACTTCTCTTTTACAATTCTTGACTGCATGCTTGATAGAGAGTAGCACCTTTATGCAGTTTACCTAAGTCAACCCTCACACTTATGAAATGGAGGCACTTCGGCACTTCTGAGAATTTAGATTTTTTGAATTTCTAACAAATACATAGTTCTAGAAAATCCATAATTCTGGAAATGAAATTTCTGTGACAGATTGGGAGCTGGCTAAATTTTTCTGATTGTAGCTTCTTCAGGAATGGAGTTACGCTAATTTAGGCTTCACTTGTTTCTGATTGCTAATCTACATCTAATCGAAATTGAATTATGTTTTTACGCTGCTCATGTGAGCCTTTATATAACAGGTGTTTTTTTCATTTCAGCCGACAAGGAATATTGAATGGCAGTCGACTTCCATCATCTTGGTTAAGACTGTAAACAAGACAAATAGTTTTGGGGCGTAATCTCAAGTGTGACATGACTTCTAATTTACCTTTATGATCTAATGACATATCTAAAGACATCAAGAAGTTTTGTTATAACTTTTAAAAATCGCTTGCTTTATGAAACCCATAAAGCAAGCAAATATATTTATTCTTTTTTCATTTACATAAAAACATAATTATAAGATATTATGAAAACCTAACCTAGTTACACTTTTCAACACTACCTCTTAACTAGGGAGGTATTCATAATGGTACTTGTTCATAGTCAACTTGAAGAGATCCCATAAGAAGAGTCATATTTGTAACCCATATGTTATAGCATCACGTCAAATATCATTGCCATAGTTCAAGGCCTTGACTAACAACCCCAGCTCTCGAAGAGACAATGGGCTACAATGTTGGTGATATCAATGACTTATAGAAACCATCGTCATTGTCTCTCCAAGGTACATACTCCACTCGGGTGTTCACCAAGTATGACCTCATTGGACTATTCTTATCTTTGGTATCTAATCCTCAAATAATATCGGTCCACGACTACTCTTTTCTTGAATTCCCTACTACATTCTCAACGATTATCGGATGCCAGTTGTTTACCAAATCCTTGAATATTTCTTCCAGTTTAGATAAGAATGAGTGTCTATATTTCCCTCTCATATAGGGAGGACATATCCACCAAAACAAGCTTGCCTCTTAAGTAACGAATCTTCTTGTTTGGATGTGCTTTTTTCAATATTTCAAATACCTACTCATCAGTAGGAATATACTGAAGTTGTAGCACCACATTTTTTACTACCTCACGTACCTAATGATAATTGTTTTTAGTGTGCTTTTTCTTTCCATGGAAAACTGGATCTTCAGACAAGTGTATACAATTGGTGTTATCACATAGTATCACAATAGGATCCATAGGTCTTTTAAATAAGTCACATAACAACTTCCTCAACCAGATTGCGTCTTTGCTTAATTCACAGGCTGCAGCATATTCAGCCTCAACACTACTCAAGGCAACAGAGTCTTGCTTTCTTCTTATCCATGAGATCATAGAAGATCCCAAACTAAAGCATCCACCAGTAGTTCTTCTACCATCTTTTTGAGTGCCTCACTCATCGAAATAAATATATCCACTTAATTGGAAATAATTCCTTCTTTGATATTTTAGGCAGTAGCTGATGGTCCCTTGAATATATCTAAAAATATGTTTTGCTCTTATCCAATGATCTTGCCTTGGTTCTACTTGGAATTGACTGAGAACATTTACTGCAAAGAATATGTCTGGTTATGTATTCACCAAGTACATCAATGAGCCAATCAATTGTCTATATATGGAAGGATCTACTAGACATGATTCAAAAATCCTCGGTCCTTTCAAGTTTGTGATCATTAGAGTGGTCATAGGTTTACAATCCAACATTTCAAACTTATTCAATACTTTGATCACATATTTCCCTTGACCTAAATAAATTTCATTAGGTCCTTGTAGACTTCTACTCCCAAGTAATAAAGCATTGGTCCAAGATCCTTCATATCAAATTTTTCTGCTAGATGCTTGTTGCTTTCTTTAATGTGACCTTCTACACCAATAAGGAGAATATAATCTACATACAAAAGAATTATTACAGGTTCACCTTTTACAACCTTGACATACAGGTTAGGGTCAACAGAACATTTCTTGAATCCAAGCCTTTGAAGATATGCAACCACCATAGCATACCATGCCCTTGGATATTGTTTAAGACCATATAGTTGTTTCTTTAATATGCATACATATGTCTCCCTATCTTTGAATTTGAAACCCAAGGGTTGTTATATGTATATTTCTTAATCTATAGTGCCATTTAGAAATGTAGTCTTAACATCCATTTTATGTATGTCCCATTTATTTGATGCAACCAAAGACTCCATAGATCGATTTGTGGTGTATCTTGTCGTAGGAGAAAAAGTATCTTCATAACCAATGCCTTCAATTTGAGAGAAACCTCTGGCTACAAATATTGCTTTATATTTATCTATAATTCCATCAATAGCATGTTTTATCTTATAGATCCTCTTAGAAGTAACCAAATATTTTTCCTTGGGCCTAGGTACAATCTCCCATACTCCATTCTTCATGATAGGTTGAGACTCTTAATTTATGGAATTCTTCCATTCAGAGTTCTGAACAGCATATTTGAATGTATATGGTTTTCATTCTATCATTTTTGTGACGTATGCAATGTACCCAGAATATATTTTGGGTTTCTTACTTTCTCTAAATGTTCCTTTGGATGCTTCATGACCTTCAACATCAAGTAATGTGGATTTCAACCAATTAGGTGTTTTTTATTTCCATGAATGATTATTGATTGGACGGGATCACTAGGACCTTATTCTCCATGGTTGTTTTCTTCTTGGATTTCATCCTCCCCAAGAGTAGGAAATTCTTCATCTTCAGAGTCTATGGGAAGATCACTTGATTTTTTAAAGCTATACTTTCATCAAATAAGACATTGCAACTAACTTCTATGTGATGACCATCTTTCAAGTAGATCCTATATGCTTTTGAAGAGGTTCTATATCCAACAAAATTCCCTTTATTCCGGAGGGATCCAATTTCTTTCTTTTGTCCTTTGGTATATGAATATATATAGGACATCCAAAAATTCGAGATGGTCTACAGATGGCTTATTTCCAGTAAATACTTCTTCTCAAGTTTTATCATCAAGAGATCTATGAGGACATATATTTTGAATATATATTGGTGTTTTAGTTGCTTCACCTCAGAGGAATTTTGGTAGATCCTGATCATGAATCATTGCTTTTACACTTTCTTCAATGGATATATTATTCCTTTTTGCAACACCATTTTTTTTGGGATTGTATGGATATATAAGCTCCCTCTTAATCCTTGACTCCTTGCAGAATGCAATAAAATATTTGGGTGTAAATGCACCACCATTATCAGATCTTAATATTTTTATCTTTCTTTCTGTAATATTTTCAACTTCACCTTTGAATTCTTGAAATTTTGCAAAAAAATCATCTTTGGATTTTAATAGATAAACCCAAGTCTTCCGTAAGTGATAATCTATGAAAGTGACATAATAGAGATTACCTCCAACATATTTATGATCCATAGGACCACACACATGAGAGTGAATTAGATCAAGAATATCTTTTGACTGTGAAGCACTGCTTCCAAATG
This sequence comes from Pinus albicaulis, assembly GCA_034641835.2. Classification (NCBI taxonomy): domain Eukaryota; kingdom Viridiplantae; phylum Streptophyta; class Pinopsida; order Pinales; family Pinaceae; genus Pinus; species Pinus albicaulis. Next base: position 1,529,132,054 of record CM076575.1, on the reverse strand, counting down.
GTCTTTTGAAATTTTTACCTAATGCACATCCTTTGTAGATACATTCATATTGTTCTTTGAGATTTGGAATTCCTTTTACAATGGAACTTAGGGATGGAAGGATTTTGAAGTCTAGATGTCAAAATATCCAATGACATAGTTCACATGGACTCAGTTCGATGTGAACTAGGGCTTGGGCTAAGGGGAATTTGAATCTGTAATGTCTTCCTTCTCGAATTCCAATAGTTTTGGCTTGGTTTATATTTGAGTCTTTTCCCTAAAAAATAACTTTTCCATCAATGAAAGCTACTCTATCTCCCTAGATCTTGAAATTGAGAATATATCCTTTTGCAAACCTCGAACAAGTGAAACATTGTTGACATGAATGTTGCTACCATATACAAGTTTTATTGATGTAGATCCAATGCCTTTTACGGGGTAACTGTTGTTATCTCCAAGTTCCATAGAATAAGTGGACTTTCCATCAATTGATTTGAATTTCCAGTCATATGTCTTGAGGAACCACTATCAATTACCCAACCATCTTCATCTTGAAAAGCTCTGGATATAGCTGAGAAAAGACCTTCATCCTTTTCTATGGAGGAAATCATCTTAGAAGAAAATAGGAGATTCTAGATATTCTTGAACTTTTCCTTTAATTGACTTGCAATCATTTTGATGATCTTGATGATGTCCTTGACTAACCTTAGCTCTGAAACCATGTTGAGAATTCAGAAGAGAAATTCTTAATTCAATATTCTCTTTTTAATGACTATTTTTGTTTTTCTTTGGCTTCTTTATCTTTGGTTATCAATATACATCAAAAAACTATTAGAACAAAAAGAACAAAGACACAAAATATAAGTTATACGCGAAGGCCAAAACTCCTCCTCTCTAAGGGAAAACCTGCAAATATCTTCTTATAGATAATTCAGCTGACTAAGACAAATACCCTTAATACCAAATGTTGAGATATCATCCAAAAATACTTCTTTATTTTCTCAGAGAGACTCGGTCTCTTAATGGCCTTCAAAATATGGTGTAGTTGCACTTCTCTATCACAATTTCTGATTGCACCCTTGACGTAGAGCAGCATCGTTATGCATTTTACCTCAGGTAACCATCGCACTTTTGAAATGGATGCACTTCAACTCTTCTGAGAATTTTGATTTTCTGAATTTCTAGCAAATACGTATTTCTGGAAAAATACAGAATCCGGAAATGAAATTTTTGTGACAGATCGTGAGCTGGCTGAATTCTTCTGATCATAGTTTCTTCATGAATGGAGTTACGCTATTTTAGACTTCACTTGTTTCTGATTTCTAATCAGATAAAATAGCACACTGCACACTCTATATAAATTCTATATTCTGAATGAAGGAAATTACACACATATTTATACAAGTAAAAGTCTCAAGATAGTAATTCTATCTTAGACGTACAGTAATGTGGTTGAGAGATTCTCTCAACCACACACTAAACTAGGAGAAGCTATATTCTAGCTATTTCCTATTATGAAGGAACAAACTCCTCAAATGGAGAATTACAACCATAGACAAGTAGGAATTAATTATTTCTAACTCCCCCCCCTTAATGACTACTTGTCATGATGTTAATTCACAAAGCCTGGTTGTGGTCAAACGTAACAAAGAATATGTCGACGTCCATATAAAAGAGAAACCATCTACCGGAATGCATGGGTGCCAACCACTGCAACCGCTAGTCTTGTAGGATGTCCTTCGCATACATGATTCTATCGACCATTATCATTGCATATATGTACCTACAAATCCACCACCATCGGGCAAATTACATGTGCAGAATATCCAAAACACAATCTGCAAATCAATATTGCTCCAATGAGGAAATCCGATGTTTTCCAATGCAGCCACAAAACCGATCTGATCAAAACTGATCCAATCTGCCTCTCCCAGATAGATCCACAACTTCTTCGATCTGCAACTCCCGCAAATCGTCCAGCGAAGGTGAGGCTTCCCGCAGATCCCCTTGAAGGTGAGTTGGTGTCTTCCTGAATAAAAAATCCGCGCCCAGAACAAAAACTTTGCAAGGTAAAAGCTTGACACGGGTTTATCGTGTGCTTTCGCACCAATCCCGTGATTTGGCGTGTTGGCGCGAGTATGTACTAAACAGTTGCACCAATTTCGCTTCTCAGCATGACTGTCAGCTGAGAAAGCACGCCAACCCCCTTCTTCTCAGAGATTAATGAATCATCTGAGACTATGAGCCAGGTGTTACTGCAGTCCACCTGCTCGATCGAGCACAAAGCTCTGTGAGCACATAACTCTCATATACACGTGGCCACTCGTGTACATGCGGCCACAAAGGCACCTCTAGCCACAAAGGAAACCAACCACAAAGGCTCTATAGGTGGTTTCTGGCTCACCACAAACCATTACAAAGTGGTTTTAAGATCACCACAAACTTTCAAATGCCTTTAAAAGGCTTACATTCCATATTCAACATTTTGGAGTTTCTGGGTACATACAATGACCATTACAACAACTAGACTTGCTTATAACATGCTAGGGAGTCTATTCCACAAACCCACAATAAAAAAACATCTACTTTTTTGTCCATCATAATAATTGTTGCTGCTTCTTTACCTCATCTTCTCATAGTTCACATCTTGGGCATCTTTGTCTTTGTTAAATAAATTCTTGGAACCCCACGCTTAACCTGTCATTTGTTAGAGTCACGAATTCTAACAAAATAAATTTACCTACATTGAGTTAGCTAGGCTTAATAAGGCTCAATAACTTTGAACATGAATCAAAGAAACTAAATAAAGCACAAACTCTTCAGATTTAATTTCCGCCCATAGATGATTATTTTCCAAACATACCAGCAGCCATTTTTCACCAATGATACCTATGAGGGGTGTACTGATAAAGAAACAGAACATAGGCACTCACAACCACATGAAGAGAACACAATTTTCCCTTCAAGAACATTAATCCAAGACTCCACGGTCCAATCCTCCATCGCGTTTCAGTATCCAATTCTCTCGGCATCGCAACGTAATGCCACTTCCCCTATTCACAGTATCAAGGCTAGTCACTGCTCTCAAACATGCTGCCAATTTCTCACAAATTACATATTCTCAATCCTCATCAAAATTGATGAATCCTTATAAAAAATCTGAACCGAAATATTCTGAATCGAAAATCAAGTAGACATCATGACCTGATCACAGGCCTGTAGCGCTTTACCAGCAAAGTATCTTACATCAACATCGGGATCTTCACTTAGCTCAACTAAACAAGGATGAACAGTTTTCTCTATGTTGGAACACCTAATCCTACATGGGTAGGTGTGGAATGTGAAAAGTCACAATGGAGTCCAAGTGACCTTGGAATATGAAACAAAGAGTCACACCATTGTACTATAAATGTACATCTTTGTATAATGGAAAATAAGAAAGCCTCACGCTTATCTTTCATTGTGTGTTGAGTCTCTTCTGTGTGTGTGTTCATCCTTCTCATACACCATGTGTGTGCTTAACATGGTGTTTAACATGGTATCAGAGCTGATACGTTCATAACCAACTCCACATTAAGTGAGCGATTTTTTTTTATGGCCTGTGCATATCTGCAAAAATTCTTGGCATTTTTGCAGCACTCGGAGTTTCTGTAGCAGTGTTTTTTCTGCCATTCAAAAGTGTTTTGAAGAGGAGCAAAATTCAAAATCCCAACATTCAAAAATTGGCAGCATTCAGGCATTGGCTTTGAAGAAAGGCAACACTGCCCATCTGAAGGTTTTCATTCTAATTTTTCTCTGCAATTTATGCTTATTAAAATATGCAATTTGAAGAGCTACTGGATACTATTTATATTGAGTTTCTGAAGAAGATTCTGGATTTTCACTGCTATAATTTCCTGAAAAATTCTGCTGATTTCTGGAAATCACCTCAGTCTCTTTATTCTGCTGCTATTTTAAAATCAATTCCTTATTCCTCTCTGCTGCTTTTAAAATAAAAAATAAAAAAAAATAAAAAAAAAATTCTCTGCAATTCCAGGCCTTTCGGCCCCCCCACTCTTCCCCACTCAACGCACTCTCCCCCACCTCCATTCGGCCCTTATCGCTCACGGCAGAGGCTATTGCTGCGTTCCAATTTTTAAAAATAAAAAATGAAATTTCGCCACACCTAAACTTCCTCACTCTACGCCACCACTTGAATGCTACCCCTCACAGTAATAACCCCGCCCCTCCTTATCACTCCAGCGCTTGAACCATGCCTATCCCTTACCCCCTCACCGCCTGCGCTCTCACTTACCATTCCCCTCACACTCCAACTCTGCATCGAACAAAAACTCCTCTCTGCCTACCCCTCTCTCCACACTTCGATCACCTCCCCATCCTACATATGGCCCTCCACTCATTTTCCTTACAGCTCTCCCTAAACTACGCCCTCCCCCTCACTGCAACGACCACCCTCTCATTTGACTGCCACCGTTACACTCGGCCTTCCACAACTCTTCCCTCCTAATTTTTTTAACGCTCCCCCTCCTTCTAAAATCACCCCCCTTCCCTTTTTTAATAATCCCTTTTTATTAAAATTTCCCTTAGTTTTCCCACACCCTTTTTTTTTTTAAATTCCCTTCCATTTTTATTATAATCCCTTTCCCGATTTTTTTAATTAATCTCAAAAAAAATTAATTCATTTTTTAATTAATTTTTAATTATTTAAAAAAAAAAAAAACAACAACAACAGAGAGAGAGAGAAAGGAAGGAATATGAACAACAGAAATGAAGAAAATGACATGTGAGCAGATGGACTATACATAGAGAAAATTGCAGATTTACAGTGTGATTTGTGGCATTCATTTGAAGGGTGATTTTCTATAAGAATTTTACATTTGAAGATAAATTGGTCCTCATTTTGAAGAGCAGTGGCCTTCATAGTTTGGACACAAAATTTCTTATTTTTTGAGTTTCTCTTAAGCTCTATTGCATTCTGCATCAAGGTCAAGCATCCAAGCTTGTGAATATCTCCTCCTTTTGTTGAGTTGAGTTGAGTTGTTTTTGGTGTCAAACAAGCTCTTTGAAGGAAAATTCAGCTGCCTTAAAGGCTTCTTGCATAGTGTTTTCAGCTGCACATATTTTGCAGAGATATTCTATTATATTGACATAGCATTGCTTCTTCATAGTTAAAATCAGTACTTGAGTTGTTGAAAAATTGTTGATTTCCCTCCATCATTTGAGGAGCAGATTTTGTACTTTGAGATTTCCAGAGTTGGAAATTCTTTTGAGTCATTTGTATGTCTTGTTGCATCACATTGTAAATGGATTCATTTTTGGTTGAAGCCGACACCCTTTCATTTTTTGAGCCTAAGTTGTTGAAAATGGCTAAAATCAATGAGGCATTAGTGTTGTTGAATAACCTCATTCATTCAAATGTTGATGATGTGATAAAAATGAGCAAGGATGCTATTTGTAACATTCAAAGTTGTTTGCAAGATGCACAAGAAAAGATTGAGTTTTTGCAGTTGGAAACTCAGCTCCAACAAGACGAACTTCAGTAAAAGAGTCACCATTCTGAACCTGTTTCTGTTCAGAAGATTGTGAAGGAATCTCATAAGAAGAAAGAAGATAAAGTTCCAGTTGATTCCCATTCAGTTCATTGCACAAGAGCAGATGTACATGCAGATGCAGCAGTTCAGCCTGCACTTCTCAAGCCCATCATCAGACCTTGGGAAGAGCTTGTCCACAACAAGCGCCGAGCTGGTCTTGGATATGACAAGGATGTGTCCTTTTATATTCCAGACTACACCAAGCCCATCATATTTCAGAGTGTCGGATTCCTGTATGACAGTTCACCTGCAGCTGTTCTAGATCTTGTTCCACAACAACATCAGATTGAAACATGCCAACACTATGATCGAGTTGGCCATATGAAATATCACTATTTTGATCTTCATTCATGCAAGCACTGTGGTCGGCACACCCATTATTCAGACAGATGCTTCAGACACAAGCCTCCTACAAGAACAAAGATTCATCTTGGATGGATCGCTTCTTGGCAATTGGCATCAGCAGCCAAGAAGATGTTTGCGACACATGTTAGAACTTGTTCAAGAATATTGAGCAAAATTGCAGTTGAGTTTTCGCCATCATCTCACCTTGTCCCTAACAGGGGGGGAAATGGTGGTCATGTACAAGCTTTGACATCTAGTCAAGCAAGCCTGAGCCACAATCTCTCATTCCATGTTCAAATTTGTAGCCAGAGACATCAATTCAAGCGAGCGTGAGCCACAATTCGTCATTCCAGATTCAGAGATGTAGCCAGAGACACGAATTCCCATGAGCATGCCTTCGGTTGGTGGACAACCTTAAACCAACATCTTTGGTTGGTGGATAACCTAAAACCATCACAGGTAGTAGACCTCCCTTCTTTTAGGTCGAAGGTCTCCCTTTCATATATTAGGAACACTTCCTCTAGCAGAAGCCTTCAGCTTCTTGCCAGCTTTGGTTGAGTTCCAAGAAATGCTTCAAGCATTTCAGAGTTGTTGGTAATCCTAAAACCATCACAGGTAGTAGACCTCCCATCTTTTAGGTTGAATGTCTCCCTTTTTTTATGAGGGACAATTCCTCTAGTAGAAGCTTTCAGCTTCTTGCCATTTTTGGAAGAGTTTCGGGAACTGCAACAAGTTTTCCGTTCCAGTGTTGGTGGTCATGCTTAAACCACCTCTTTTTTCCAACATTTCAGAGAGTTTATTCAGCCCAAGTGCTGCCATGTATACTTTGCAGATTTGTATTACAACTCTCCTCTTGGACTCACACATACCCCTTCGGATTAAGGGGGGATGTTGGAACACCTAATCTTACATGGGTAGGTGTGGAATGTGAAAATTCACAATGGAGTCCAAGTGACCTTGGAATATGAAACCAAGAGTCACACCATTGTACTATAAATGTACATCTTTGTATAATGGAAAATAAGAAAGCCTCACGCTTATCTTTCATTGTGTGTTGAGTCTCTTGTGTGTGTGTGTTTATCCTTCTCATACACCATGTGTGTGCTTAACATGGTGTTTAACACTCTACAACAGACTGATCAAGAATTGGTATAAGTGACTGTAACACCTTAGCAATATTAAATTTGATGTTGGGAACCCTGTCCTTTTGCTACACTAATGATAACAGGAAACATTGTTTGGCATGTTATTTCTGGACCCAGGACAGGGGCTAGAAGTGAAATTGCATGCAAGACTATCATTCGATATAAGTAGTGTTGGTTATTTATCGTCTCCAGAACCTGTGGAATAATTCGCTACATTGCCCATTCTGGGCCAAATTCTTCGGCAAGCCGCTTCAAATTATTAGAAGCTGCATCGCGAATCGAAAAAACCTGATCTTCAAGCCACTTCAGTCTATAATTAAAAAAACCAACACCCAATTGACTAACCAGCAGAGGAATATACTTGATTATTGCAAGCCGAACTCTCCAATTCCAATCTTCTACAAGCTGAACAATAGCTGGTAATAGTGACTGAGACGAGAGATCAATTCCAATTACCTGATTCACTTGATCAAGCTTGCTTATTATATTAAAACGAACATCAGGACATTCATCTTTCAGAAGTGCGAGGAAGACTGGATGAAGTTGCTCAACTGTCGTTTTCTCCAGCATGCATATCTCAACCATGGATGTGGATCTTCTCAAAACTATTCGCGGCAGGACTTGTGATGGACTAACAACTGCTATAGAGGGCATTGTATTGTAATTCGCAAGATTCAGCGCTATTTCCATCCCAGATTTTCCGCATCCGAGAACTTTTCTTGCCTTCGAATTCTTTTTTTTCCGTTTTTGTAATCAATTGCATGGATAACAGTTCCCGCAAAGCCTTCCAGCCCGGAAACATCTGGCACGAATTTGGAATATTTTTTCCTCGCCTACGACATGACAAAGTAGAGCACACTCTAGGTGAGCAACATGCCTGCAAACAAATTCTTCATTCAGCTTTCCCTCACATCTGATAGAACAGTAGTCTGCCACACTTTGATCATTAGCCTTCCCACAGAGAATAAAAGAGAATTCGCGGAAAAAACCAAATTCGATGCAGCATATATCACAATTCATCACCTTGACAGATTTGTTCTTGTGAGTTTCTAGTCCACATTTCAAGTTTCTAGCTTTGCATCGAACACGTCTGTTGTAGAGATAATAGGGGTCGCTCTCAATACTTTTTCCCTGATAAAAAACATTAAACGCCAGACACCGTTGCCAATATTTGCATGAAGACACCGAGATTCAGAGATTTCTATGGGTTGAAGGAGCCATTTTTCCCATTGAAGGGCTGCTCTCAAACTCTTCATCGATCATGACGCAGCAAATATTGAGAAACATGGAAAGGTATTAAACACATCAAATAAATACCAGAAGCGCAAACATTACGCTGAGAAGCCGAAAGTCCATTACTCTGGAAAGCCATTGTTGCCGAAGAGTACGAGACTTCCTTGCTGCCACCATACTCAATTTTCCTGAAAAAAAATAAAAAAAAAAAAAAAATGCTCGCCTTATCCTACAGCCGAGTTGCGCAACAGCAATTTAGAATTTGACCTCCTTTTGACAGCGTCATCGATGAGAGCTCATGCCCATCAAAACCAGATTTCAGATCCGCACGCAGAGGGCAGCATTCCTTTCTCACACATGCATACTCCCCGCAGCAGCGAGCTCACACAGAAAGTCTACCTGATCCACAGCCCAAATATATGTTCTCCTTCGCTACCCTTCTTCATAAAACTTCATTGTGAAATCCTCTACACACGCAGCTATCCATGACATCTGCAACTCACACAACACAGCTCCAGTTTCGTACAAGAAGGACAAACAAAAATTTAATAAAGCTATAAAAACGCAGTAATTTATTTCTCTATGCCCAGGAAGGGCCAGAGGCCCTTACGGGCTTTGAAGCTCTGATACCAAGATAAAATAGCACACTGCAAACTCTATATAAATTCTATATTCTGAATGAAGGAAATTACACACATATTTATACAAGCAAAAGTCTCAAGATAGGAATTCTATCTTAGACGTACAGTAATGTGGTTGAGAGATTCTCTCAACCACACACTAAACTAGGAGAAAATATATTCTAGCTATTTCCTATTATGAAGGAACAAACTCCTCAAATGGAGAATTACAACCATAGACAAGTAGGAATTAATTATTTCTAACTTAATCCACATCCAATCGAAATCGAATTGTGTTTTTACACTGTTCACGTGACATTTATATAATAGTTTTTATTTTCATTTCAGCCAATAAGGAATTTTGAATGGCAGCCGACTTCCATCATCTTGGTTCAAACTGTAATCAAGACGCATAGTTTTGGGGCGTAATCTCAAGTGTAGCATGACTTCTAATTTACCGTTATGATCTAATGACATATCTAAAGGCATCAAGAAGATGTCTTATAACTTGTAAGAACTTCTTGCTTTATGAAACCCATAAAGCATGCAAATATATTTATTCTTTTTGTCATTTAAAAAAAAAATAAAAAATTATAAGACATTATGAAAACCTAATCTAGTTATACTTTTCAACATATGAGATTCATTAAATTTTTTCATACTTGAATTTTTATGTACATTTGAGACACTATTAAATTTTATAGTTGTAATGATGTTTTTGATGATTCTTGGTATATATGTATACTAAAAATTGTATACATAAAGAAGTAATGAATGTTAGATTGTATATTGGGACAATAAATTTGGACCTTGAATGAGAATTTTTATGCACATTCATATATAATTATGGTGCATAAAGTGTTTATCTAAAGGGAATCGCTGATATTATAGTACATGGAAGGTATTATTCATCTAATAGATCATTTATTGCCATGGTTCATTCATTGAAGCTCTTTATTGAGAAACTAGAAAGGGAAGATAATAACTAAAAAAATATATATGTATTTGTCAATTTGGATCAAGTAAGAGAATGTTATAAATGTTCCTTATTGTGCTCCAAATTACCACTAACCCATATATGTGATTATGTAACTTCCCTTGAAATGTTGATTATGGGTGGAAATAACAACCCCATTAAATACGAGTTAGTTAATGATATTTAATGGAAAAATCATTATAAAGATGAGTGGATTAGAAGGGTCCTTAATTTTATCAAGAAAGAAATTAACTGTGATTCCATCGATTGGTGCATTAAGTCTAGGATAAATAAGAATATATTTATATTGTATTAGAAATGATTTCATACAGTAAGTCTAATTGTCATGATTGGAGGTAAGTTATGTTTTATTCAACATTAAATTTGAAGCTTAGATTGCCATCTATAATGATTCATTCGATATTTCTCAACTACTGTGTGGTGAGAAGTAATTGTTAGACTCTATCTCTAGTATTTTGTTAACTTGCCAAGCCAAGAGTTAGGCTTTGAGTAGTGAGATTCGTCAACTTATTACATATCAAGGTTTCATGAGTCTTTTTGCTTCTTGGCTAGGGTTTGAGATTAGGATTTCATGAATCATTTTGTCTCATGAATCATTTTTCTCCTTGATTGTGGTTTGAGATTAAGATTTCATAAATCATTTTTAAAAAATATGTAATATGCCAAATATAATGTCAAATTTTATCCTCGAATATGTAATATACCAAATATAATTTCAAACTATTGCAAAATCTCAAAGTCCATGGTTTTGTTCATTTAAGCACCCCTCAAAAAAAGTGACACTTTGCAAATTAAACCTGTTTTCTACGGAGTAAGGAGGGAACAACTGGAATTTTGTGATCCTGCCGACATAAGCTGAATCAAATAATCAACCTTACCCATATCCCTAAATTCTAGAATATTCAAAAAATAGATCAAATAATCAACCTTACCCATATCCCTAAATTCTAGAATATTCAAGAAATCCTCAGTAAACTTAAGTTCAGCATAAATGGTTGCCTATTCTTGTTAGTAAACTTAAGTTGAGCATAAATGGTTGCCTGTTCTGTCATGAAGAAATGTACAAGTAATTTTTTTAAATAAGCAATGTAAAAATAACATGTGGCATCCGCCCACCTATTCTGAAGGTAGTTTCATATCAAATGAATAACTAAAAGCATAGTTTGAGAAGGCCACGTGCGCACTCAGGTGAGGGAGATTATTGAGAAGGCGACGTGTGCACTCCGGTGAAAGAGATTATTTGTGTTGGCCTGCCAAGATTTCATGTCTTAAATTTACATCTATTTTGATTGTTGCCCAAATATCAACGAACAAAATCTTTTGATTGTTGCCCAAATATCAACCAACAAAATCTTGAAGTTGTTTTTAAAAATAACTAACGTTTCAATTTGTAGACTTTTCAGAAGAAACATAATTTCGATGCAGTAACAAACAGAATTTCAATAATGATACCAAGGAAATAGAATCGATTAGATTAGACTAGACGAGACTAAAGTGTTGTTTAATTCATAAGAAAAGATAAAAACGTTTAACCAATCATTTAGCTCATCTCACGGCGCTGAATATTTACCCCGTTTAGCCAATCATTAATAATTTAGCTCAGCTCATGGTGGTAGTTAATATATATTTACCCTCACAAACAGCTTTGTAATAATTATATCTTTTTATCCTTCATTTGATCGATGATAAGATAATGAATCCATGGTGGTTGAGCCATTGGCTAAATTGATAAAGCCATGCTATCGCTAGAGCGGACTAGTCATGTGGTGGAGAGAATTGCGATAACTTTTCACTTGGGCTTCTTTCCATTTTCAGTGTTGGGGCTTTGGCTTGAGTTGCTCGAGTGGCAAAAATCAAACATTCTGGTTTAGTGTAGAGTAAAAATGATTAGGTTTTTACATCCAAGTGTGTGTTCTATATTGATATACATATTTTATCATTTTATGTATATTTATATATCGAAGTTCTAAAAATTAATTAGAATGAAAATATGTTGGTCATGATAGTCATTGGAAAGAAATATATATGTATATGAAAAGGATATTGACTATGTTAATGTGTTTTAGATAATTATTTTAGTAACAAATTCTATGTTGGTTTGGTAGTGATTGTATAAAACTGTTGTACTTTTAGTAGTATAGATGGGTTCGAGGACCCCTTTAAGGGGTCATTGAATCCATCTACCTAAATTTTAACATTGCAAACAACGATCTTTAAATTTTAACACTATAGATGAAATCAAATACTCCTTTGTCTCTAAATTTAACACTGCAAAGGGGGTCTCTTAATCCATTTGTAGTGTTAAACTTTAGAGATAAAAGGGTATTCTTAATTTTAACACTATAGATAGATTCAAAGACCCCTTTGTCTCTAAATTTTGTTACTACAAATGGATTTTGAGACCTGTGTACTGAAATGTAACACTTAAAAATTTCTAACATAAATGACTAATTCATATATTTGTTGTACTTGTTATTTGGTCATATATATTTTTTTGAACTATAATAGTTATTTACTTTAATCATTATTAATTTTGTCACTTGTTATTTAGTCATATATCTTAATCCTAGACTGAATTAGTCATTTAAGTTAATCACTTTTAGCTTAGTCACTTATTATCTAGTCTTATATTTTATGCCTTCAGCAAATTAGTCATTTAAGTTAGTAGGTTTTAGTTTGATCACTTAAAATCGCTCAAATTACATGAAATAATTGCGGTGCCTAACTTCATTAGTCTCCTAGTCACTAATTTCGTTATTTTCTATTAGTGAGAATATGGAGCTCATTAACTTGTTTCATGCCTGATTTTTTATGTACATTTGACACATAAAATTCTTACAAATTAAATTTTGATCGTTGGAGTTACGAGAAACTATTGTATAACCTGTGCGATACTTATTTTATATTGAATATAAGAGAATCATTTTATTTTTAAAATTCGTATAAATTAATTATTTTATATTTAAAATTTTTACCAATTAAATTTTCAAATTGGTAGAGTTAATTAAAATTCTTCCAAATTAAATTTACAAATGGTTGGAGTTCATTAAATGCTTATTGTTGTTATGATATCAGAGTGGTTATAAAGTTGTTATTTGTTAAACACAAAAGTTTGTTTACAATAATTATTAAGCGAGATTTTAATGATAAATTTGATTATTGATTAACATTTGTTATAATATATATTTTTGAAAAACAATTAACATCCATGATAATGAAATATACAAAGAACTTTCATATATTACAATGCCCCAAACACATAATTTTCCAAATAGACCTACTAACAGGTTATATTTGGCATGAAAATTAACTAATCACAAAAATAATTAGTACCATTAAACCAAAAACAAATACATATTCCAGGGTGAACCATAATACTAACAAATTAGAAAAGCTTCAATATAAGTATGCATTTATGTTAAGACGGGTAGAAGCAAATCCATAATTCAATACCTTGAAAATAAGTAAATTTCTAGAAGTATCAGCCAAAGACTGAAGAAAAAAACTACTGCATTGAAATCCATCATGCTTGGTCACTAATCATTTTCCAAGGAAGATATGTTTGCAGTGACCCTTGCACTAGAACTCATAGGATCCAACAAGTCAGCACTATCTGATTCACAATCAATATGGTCTTCCACATCTTCTAGATAGGAATCAATCGTGTCCAAGAATAAACATTGGTTCCTCAGCATCCTTTTGATGTATTCCAAAGAGGCGAAGACATTATACCTCTCTACTTGCTTGTCTTTCAAGACCAAAACTAAGAGGGTCATCATTTGTCAATGCAAAGCCACCAAATTCAAGTATTTCTTCTTCCTACCCCCTATGTGCCCAAGGTCTTCTTCCTGCCCCCTATGTGCCCAAGGTTAGGAACCTATGCTGAGATATCTTCCATGATATTATATTTTGAATAGGATTTCCTTTCAATCCCTACTTAAGTCTCCATATTTCTAATTTATTTCTCTGTCTCTAATGGAACCACGTTAAAATAGGTTCCAACCAATTCATGGGAAAAGAGATGAGCTCTTTGTTGACTGTGAGAATCCCTGCCACCTCCTCCTAAATTTCATATCATTATCTTCCTCAGTGGCATGGAGGAAACCTTGAGCTCACACCTTGGAGAACTACTATGATTTCCTCTCCCTACCAAATAACAAGAAAATAAAATAAGCCTAACAACAACAACATGAGGACACCATCGTAAAATATCATCTCCATAGGTTAGATTATAAGCTCTAGACTTGACATATACCCCATCAAGAGAAATAGAAGGCTCAACAATGTTTATATAGAAGTGAAACCACGATACCATTAATCACAAAGAAATATGTGAAAACTCGTACCAACCCCAAACACCAATTCTGTGAAAACAACCTCTAAACAGTAACAAGCGAGGCCATTCTAGCCTTGCCACAAACTTAGCACTCCAATGCCCTAGAAGTTCAAACCAAACAATAAATGTCTGCCTAGATTTCAACAAAACCACTGACTTAGTAATACTAGACTTGTGCAAAGAAAAAAGCAATCCCAACCATAAAACATAACCTGGGAATCATAGTCCTGACCCAAGTACCAAGACTTTGAAGCCTCAAAATCGAGCTCAACATTAATGAGTAACAAAACTACCAAGAAAACTAGTCAATAAAAAGAGACAAAGTGAGAAATCACAAAGGAAGCAACACTTGAGAAATATGCCAACCCCCTAACCTTGAAAGATCCTAGTAGAGAATCTGAGACCGTAGTAGGATTAAACTTTCCCAATTCTTCCATCACCTTTGAATTTGGTCACCTTCACCACTCATTGCCACAATTCTAGGCCTAGAACTCAATGGTTCGATTTTCTCTAGCTAAAAATAGAGAAAAGGCATGCAATAGGATGTTGCATGTTAGGGACCTTCCCTAGTCCCTAGATGAGTCCTCAACAATGGAAATAACTCCTTCAATAACATTGAAATATTGAAATAAATAGTGAATACTAATATAGAACCCTGATGTCTTGTCCAATCCAACACATTCAACCAAGTATTAGAATTTCTGAAGGCTCATGGAAGAAAGGTTTTTTAATTTACACATTGGAAATCCTAGTTTCATTAGGTTTTAGTAGAAAATGTTTTGTTGATTATTACTAATCTATCAACATTATTGTTTATTAAATAAATTGAAAAAGGTATGATGAAGTGAGATTGCATTCTCAAAGTTATAGTTAGAAATCTGATTAGAGAGGCATCATGGAAGGTATGCCACATGTATGTGTGGATGGATTTTCACTATTCAACATGTATGTGTGGATGGTTGTTCACTATAAATTTTAAATTTACAATTTTGGTATCTTATGTTTATCAGGAACTTTTGAAGCATTTAATGTGTTATTGTTTGTTAAATAAATTGAAAAACATATGAAAAAGTGAGATTGCATTCTCAAAGTTCGAGTTAAATTTTCAATTTCCACTTTAGTAATCTCATTAGAGAGGCATCATGGTAGGAATATGACATGTATGTGTGGATGGATTTTTACTATTCAACATGTATGTGTGGATAGTTTTTCACTATAAATTTTAAATTTACAAGTTTGGTATCTTATGTTTATAAGGAAATTTTTAAGCATTTAATGTGTTAATGGTGTCCAATAATGTTGGGAAATTTAGGTAATAGTAAATAAAATTATCTTTTAAAGAAATATGTGAAAATTGGTTGAATTTTGCTACTTGTAAAGTTTAGTATATATCATAATTTTTTATTATAGAATAATGCACAGAGACTTGTAAACACTTGTACACATCAATAATAAGAATCAAAACATTATCTCATCTCACATTCTTAAAATTAAAAAAAAAAACATGAAAATTGACTAAATGATAACTTTATTAAAAAATATTATTATTAATTAAAAATAATAATAATGTGGAAATGTTTGTATATTGAAATAGGTGGATAGTAGAGATTTAACATTTATGTAAATGTGATGAGAGGAACTTTATATCCCAATATGAAACTAATGTTGTAGTGGAGTGAATATTTTTAAAAATTTAACATAAATATATAAAAAAAAATAGTTATTAATGTAATTTCAACTTCATATCTTTAATTAATATTCAAATTTAAAAATATGTAATTGTAAAAATGAAAAATATAAAATGTAAGTTATTTATTTAACAGACTATATATATATATATATATATATATATATAATAATCAATAATATTGATTATTATTATTCCAATATATTGTACTATTAATTATATACATTCTAAGTATTGTTATATTAGATTTTACATATATTATTGATTTTACATATTGATAATTCTAGACTATATGGATAGAGAGGGGATAGAACTAAAGAGAGAGAGGGGTGGTAGAGAAAGGGAGAGAGAGGAAGGAAAATAAAGAGAAGGAGAGATATAGAAAGAGAAAGGATAGAGAGAAAGAGATAAATTTTGAAGAGAAGAAAAGGAAGATAATTACATAGTTGAAAGGTTGAGAGAAACACATTCAACCCAACTCTAATAGATTCATATTGTTAAAAATATGACAAAAATTGTAAATAGGTAATTCTGGGAAATTTACTTATTACCTATTGATGTAGGTGGAATAACGAAATGTAGTTTGAATAACGAAATGTTGTTGGAATAACGAAATAAGTCCAGGCTAAATAAGATGGCTCGAGAGACTTGTAAACTACAGAGAATAATTTGATTAATAAGAGTTTCCAAGTGTTTATCCTTCAGTTTCTAACTCAATTATTTTTCCTATTTCTTTCTCGTTTAATGGTTTTCCCCACAACAAGTGGTGTCGGAGCTTGGGAGTCGATCGTTTTTTGTTGCACTGGTGGTTGGAGTTCAAACCTAGAGGGCTACATGATTTGTAGAACCACATAGAAGTTTAAGCCGGCTGGAAGAATCCGCTGGGGAGAATTTGCTGTTTGACATCAATAATCCACCGCCTTTTCCATTCGCTGTTTGTCATCAATCAATTTTCCATCCAACTGTTGGAGAAAGGGCCATGACAAGAGAGGCCTGATTACACAAGAAAAGAAGACTTGCTACTGTCAAGGATAATGCTCCGCTGGAAGCAATCAAACAAAGAATTGTACCATTGCTTGCTGCCGTTGAGGAGAACGCTCCACTGGAAGCTATCGAATAGAGATCATTGCCGGCAGTCGTCTTGCAGAAAGGGAGTCGTTGTGTTTGAAGCCTCCCTATCGCTGCCGCTGGAAAAAGGGAGCCGTTGTTCTAGAATCGAAGCACAAGAATTGTTTTATCTGGAGAAGGGAGGAGCCATCGAAGCCGATTGTCCATCCACTGGGAGAGTGGTGGTGAAATCCACCCATCGAAAGGAAGAGGCTGCTGCCATCGAAGGACCTCGGAGGACGCAGAGGAGTGAAGAACAACTTTGTTTCAAATTACTGAAATCGATCATGGGCTGCAGTGGAACTAAGGCCATTTTGCACCATTGAATTCAATTGCTAACTGCTAGAGATTAAAAAATTTCCATTGCAAAAAGAAGCCACTGCCAGCAATACGAGAACGAGCAATTTTTTTGTTAAAGAGGAGAAATTTACTGCTTTAGCTGAAACAGAGTTATTCTTTATTTTTTAAATCAGTTTGAAGAGGGTTCAGTTTGAGAAAAAGGATTTTCTTTTGAACAAAAATTGTTTTCAAAATAATTTATTTAGTGAAAGAAAAAAAATAGAAATTGTAATTTTTATCTCTATTTAATATTAGTAGGAGAAAGAAGAGATCTGAAATCTCTTGAAACCCTAGCAAAATAGGGAAAATATCTTAAACCTTTGAAACCCTAGAAGAAAAGGGAAAAGTTTTTTAATTTGTAGAAGAAGGGAAATCTAAAACCCTAGGAGGGAGAAATGGCGAGAATGACAAACACAAAATTTGAGGTAGATAAATTCACCGAGAAAAACAATTTTTCTTTGTGGAAATTGAAGGTTAGGGATTTGCTAGTGCAACCAGGGTTGCACGGGGCATTAGACGAGGTAAATAAAAAACCGGCAAGCGTGATAAGTTCGGACTGGGAGGACTTGGATGCCCGAGCTCTCAGTACCGTTCGGTTATGTTTGGAAGATGAAGTACTCTTCAATATTGTTGGGGAGAGTACAGCTGCATGGCTGTGGAAAAAATTAGAAAAACTCTATATGAAAAAATCTTTGACAAACAGAATCTATTTAAAAGTACAATTGTACAGTATTTGGATGAAGGAGGGTACGAAAATTGCAGATCACGTAAATGTTTTTAATACTGTTATTTTCCAATTGTCAGATATGGAAGTAAAAATGGAGGAAGAAGACAAGGAAATAACCTTGTTGTGTTCCCTGCCCGAGTCTTAGGATCACTTCATGACCTCAATCAGTTTGAGCACTACCTATTCATTAGAACTTGAATCTGTCATGGGTGCTCTATTATTTGAAGAGGTATGAAGAAAATTTAGCATTGAGACATCTCCACCTGAAGCCATGGTAGCCAGAGGTCGGTCATAGGAAATGGGGGAGAAAATAAGAGGTTCTTCTAGATCAAAGTCAAAGGGCAGCAAGAAGTGTAAGGCTAAGTGTTGGTACTACAATAAACTCAGACACCTCAAGAAAGATTGTTGGAAATGGAAGGAGTCAGAAAACAATAAGAAGGAATAAAATCAGGTTGATTCACATATGGTTGATCAGGTTTTAATTGCTGAAGCTCTCCCTATCTGTAATGTCTTTCAAGATGTTGATAATTGGCTATTAGACTCTGGTGCTTCTCATCATATTAGTCTGCACCGAAGTTGGTTTACTTCATATGAAACTGTAGATGGAAGTTATGTTTTCATGGGAAATAATGCATTTTGTTAGACTTTTGGGATTGGTAATGTAAAAATTAAAATGTATGATGGTACAGTTAAAACATTATCTAATGTTAGGCATGTACCTAATCTAAAGAAAAACTTGATTTCCTTGGGAGTTTTGGATTCGAGTGGTTATAAATTTACAGGTCAGAATGGAGTGTTGAAAGTGTCAAAAGGAGCCTTGGTTGTGATGAAGGCTGAAAAGGTCGGAAATCTGTATAGACTCAAAGGAAGCACTCAAGTTAGTGAAGCGGTGATCATGTCAGAGAAATCAGAAGAGGGTTCTCGTATATGGCTTCAGCAGTTAGGTCACATGAGCAAGAAAGGTCTTTAGGCACTGATGAACCTGAAGCTGCTTTTTGATTTGAAATCCTTGAAGTTGGATTTTTGTAAATATTGTGTGTTTGGTAAACAATGTAAACAAAGGTTCAAGACTGGAAATCATAATAGTAAGCAGATTTTGGACTACATTCATTCTGATGCGTGAGGACCATCTCCTACGGTGTCTTATGGAGGTACATCATATTTTTTAACATTTATTGATGATTTCTCCTGAAAATTTTGGGTCTATATGTTGAAAAAGAAAGCTGATGTATTTAATGTGTTTAAACAATTTAAAACATTAGTGGAAAAGAAAACATGAAAATCAATTAAATGTTTAAGAATTGACAATGGAGGTGAATTTACATATTTAGAATTTAAACAATTTTGTAAGGATGAATGGATTGTTAGACATAAAACTGTTGTTTATACCCCCCAACAAAATGGCGTTGCTGAATCGGACACTTATGGAAAGATCCTGAGCCATGATCAGTAATGCTAACTTGCAAAAGGAGTTGTGGGTAGAAGCAGTATCCACTGCTTGTTATTTAGTTAACAGATCACCTTCAGTTGCAATAAATTGTAAAATTCCTAAAGAAGTTTGGTCAAGTCAGTCTTGTGATTATTCGCATTTGAAGATTTTTGGTTGTGATGCCTATGCTCTTATTCCTAGAAATCAACGTTCAAAATTAGATCCAAAATCGAAATGTTGTGTCTTTTTTGGATATGATTATTCAATGAAGGGATATAGGTTGTGGGATCCTTCTTCACGGAAGATAGTCATTAGTAGAGATGTAACATTTGATGAATCTTATTTTTTAAATAAGATGTTGAAAAGGTTGAATAGGACCAGGTATCGCCAACTCAGTAGATTCAATGGGAGATTAAACCTTTTTCAAAAATTCTAAAGGAAAGAGAGACTTATGATGAAGAAGGTGGAGAAGCAAAGGAAACTGGAGAAATTGCAGAACCAATTCAGCAACCAGTCACTCTACGAAGGTCTAGAAGGGAAAGAAAAACACCTAAAAGGTATGAAGATTCTGCTTCATCATTTGCATTGATTATTGAATATGGGGAACCTTCTTGTTATCAGGAAGCAGTTGATGATGCAGATAGCAAGATATGGAAAAATTCTATGAAAGAAGAAATGGACTCCTTAGCCAAAAACAATACCTGGGATCTTGTGGAACTTCCTAAAGGGAGAAGTGTTGTTGGGTGCAAATGGGTCTTCAAGTTGAAAAGGAAAGTTTATGGAAGTATCGAGAGGTATAAGGTGAGACTGGTTGCAAAAGGGTATTCTCAGGTTGAACGTATTGACTTTCATGAGATTTTTTCACCAGTAGTTAAACTTGTTTCTATTCGTACTGTGTTAGCACTAACTGCTTTACTTGACCTTGAGTTGGAATAGTTAGATGTTAAAACAACCTTTCTTCATGGTGATTTGGATGAAGAGATATATATGGATCAGCCAGAAGGTTTTGTACAAGGTTGCGGCAACAGATTAGTTTGCAAGCTCAGGAAATCATTGTATGGCCTGAGGTAGTTGCCGAGGAAATGGTACAAGAAGTTTGATTCCTTCATCGTGAGCCAGAATTTTATCAGAAGTGAGTATGATCATTGTGTATACTTCAAAAATTTCAATGGCATATTCATTATCTTGGCGTTGTATGTTGATGATATGCTTATTGCAAGCAAAGGCATGGAATAGATCAACAAGTTAAAGGCCTAGCTCTCTAGGACATTTGAAATGAAGGATCTGGGAGTGGAAAAACATATCTTAGGCATGGAGATACATAGAGACAGGAAGAATGGTAAGCTTTGGTTATCACAATAGATTATGTGGAGAAAGTACTCGAAAAGTTTGATGTGAACAATGTGAAACCTGTTAATGTTCCATTAGCTTCCCATTTTAAGCTGTCTTCGGATTTAAGTCCTACAACTAATGAAGAAAAGAAATATATGTCTCATGTACCATATGCAAATGCGGTAGGAAACTTAATGTATGTGATGGTATCTACAAGACCTGACATTTCACATGCAGTTGGAGTTGTCAGCAGGTTCATGGAAAATACAGGGGAAGAACATTGGAGAGCAGTGAAATGGGTGCTTCGGTATTTGAGAGGCACAAGTGACCATTGCATCAGCTTTGATGGTTGTGAAGGTTCAGTTTGCGGATATGTGGATGTTGATTATGCAGGTGATTTGGAAAAAAGGTGGTCTATTTTAGGTTATGTTTTTACTCTTGCAGGTGGAGTTATCAGTTGGATGTCAAAGCTTCAAGAGATAGTTGCTTTGTCCACTACTGAAGTAGAGTATATAGCTACTTCAGATGCCTGTAAAGAGGCAATCTGGTTAAAATGTCAGCTTGATGAGATTGGAAGGATGCAAGAGAAAGTGAATGTGTTTTGTGGCAATCATAGCACTATTCATTTTGCTACAAATGCAACCTATCATAGCAAGACCAAGCATATCGATGTAAGGTATCACTTTGTGAGACATGTAATCGAAGGTGGAAAAGTAGTTTTCAAGAAGGTCCAGACACAGGAAAATCATGCAAATATATTCATGAAGCCAGTTTCAGTAGAGAAGCTGAGATGGTGTCTCACTTCTCTTGGCTTGGAGAAAAGATGATGAATGGGCATGGGCAAGGGATTAGGAAAATTGTTGTCAAGGTGGAGTTTTTTAAAAATATGACAACAATTGTAAATAAGTAATTCTAGGCAATTTATTTATTACCTATTGATGTAGTTGGAATAACGAAATGTAGTTTGAATAACCAAATGTAGTTGGAATAACGATATAAGTCCAGGTTAAATAATATGGCCCGAGAGACTTGTAAAGTACGGAGAATCATTTGATTAATAAGAGTTTCCAAGTGTTTATCCTTCAGTTTCTAATTCAGTTATTTTTCCTATTTCTTTTTCGTTTAATATTTTTCCCCGCAACACATATTTCATTTCTATTTTGTGCCAGCTAACTATAATTAATGAAAACAAGTAAAACAAATATGAAGTGTAATATTCTTTTGACAACACTTTCCGGCCAGAAAACGGTCACTGCAAATAACGTTATTCCTAATAATGGCAAATCCAATGCTGAATACAAATCAAAATCTCAAATGGTTGGAGTTGATCTAACGTCCGAATTGTCTGAATCGTTGGAGTTATGAACAACTATTGTAATAAGGTTATGTTGTAGATTTACAAGTAAAGATAATCTCTGCAATACTTATTATATTGAACATAAGAGAATAATTATTTTTAAATGGGTACAAATTAAAATTTTGAATTGCCGTTCATTAAATTTTAGATTATTGGAGTTATGTATTAGATTTAATTAGGATCATGCTTACTTTAGATTGATCATAGATTGGGTTTGTTGAGGAAGTTGAGACAATCTCTCAACTTCTCTCTCTAAGATTAGTATGAGTTCACCTATATATTTGATGTATCTAATTATTGCAATATAAAAAAATTATTATTTTGTGTGTGAATCCTGTGCGTTTCTGCTCTCTCACAATTTTTAATATGGTATCAGAGCCAAGCTGAGCTTAATCCCTCACGGGAGTGCTCAGAAAAATGAAGAGGAAAATGTGAGAATTGATTCTATAGAAATAGGATTCGTGTGTAGATTACTGTTTAATTTATGTGTGTATCTATATGAGAGAATCGCTGCTGTGTTGATTCTCTACGGCGTTGGAAGGTTGCTTCCATACGCGGAACTGCATCGCGGAACAAAGGGAAGGCCGATTTTCTGAGTATCCCTTTGGCTGATGCGGATAATGAAGAAATAAAACTCAAGTCTGTAGTTTTCAGATCTGCATTTGTTCTGGGATCTGGGCGGGTTCAGTTCACTAAGATCGCCTACTCCGTTCTTTACTGCTGTGTTACACAGCTTCCCCTAACAGAGCCGAGGGATCTTCCCCTAACAGAGCCGGGGGATCTTAATGACGATGGGCTGGATGAATCAGTGATCCGATCAATTCCAGTCTACAGAGAGAAGAAGCATTTTATTGAAGGGATGATCTCCAAGGTTTTCGCTGTTCAACAGTGAATAGTTCTCTGTTCTGTTCATGCTTGTTTTGAAATAGACGGCCACATTTTTTTTTTCATTAAAAGCTTGACGTCCTATTCAATATGCAATGATGCAGCGGTTGAGGCCTGCAAACACCAGAGAAATTGGGTATATTCACAGTTTATTGAGTACATGGTCGTGGCTTTGATTTTTAAGCCGAATGCGTTTTTCAAGGGGAATTCTCTGTAGCTCTTGCATCGTCCGAACTACAGTGGCCAAAAGAATATTAAGGTTGCAATGGCTGAAAACGTTAATGTTGTTTTGCTGCGAACTACCTTTGATTGGAGTCGGGAGGACGGAAATGCGTGGAGCGTGCAAGTTGTATGGAGTGAAAGTTTTGCAGATGGTCGTCGTGTACTACAACTCTTGGAAAACGATACTAATACCGGTAATTTTATAGAATTGAGAGTTGAACATTTTGACCTTAATACTCGATTTCGAGAGCAATACCTTCCTTTCCCAAAGTATTCGCATTTGTAGAGATTGATTGCTTTGAAAAGTTTTTAGTACGGTGCTATCTTGGGGGATCGATACGGGGTTAAAGTTTGCAGTGCTATCTTGGGGGATCGAGCCAACAAAATGAAGTTGCAGTATTCACTAATTTAGCAGCCAAAAACGCAGTGAAAGTCGTTGCCTATTTTATTAATTATTTGAATGATGTTTGGATAATTTCATAAATTTTGTTGTTGTGAGATTTGTAGTACAGAACCAACTATGAACAATTTAGCATAACTTAAATTAGTCGTTCTTGACGTCCTACAGGGACGAGAGAACAATTGACTAATTTGATTGTGTGAATTTGTTATATGCTGATCTTGTTGTGCTACGGGCCAAGGAGCATCAGTTACAGGTTACAAGCAGGTCAAGTTGTTAGATTAGCTCTTGAACACATTCAGTATTCAGACCATTTGCCTAGCCACTGATGGAGAGCCGAAAGCGAAATCAGATGGTGATTGGTCCATAGGATGGTTCATCACTTGTCAGCTCTATCGCGGAAGCCCCGAAGAGCCGAGTTGTCAATACTGTTGATCTTGCAACAGTTCATTATGGCTGGTCAGAAACAATGTATTTTAAATGGATTGAATGGTAGCTCGAAAATGGTGGAGAAAAGAGTGTTTCCTATGAGATCTCAGAGTGGGTACAGATGTTAATGAAGACCAGATCAGACAAAGACACAAAAAGTTTAAAGTGTTGTAATTGTGATTAATTATATGTTTTGTAAAGTAAGCATTAAGGGAGGGTATTAGATTTAGTTAGGATCATGCTTACTTTAGATTGATCATAGATTGGGTTTGTTGAGGAAGTTGAGAGAATCTCTCAACTTCTCTCTCTAAGATTAGTATGAGTTCACGTATATATTTGATGTATCTAATTATTGCAATATAAAAAAATTATTATTTTGTGTGTGAATCCTGTGCGTTTCTGCTCTCTCACAATTTTTAATATTATGAAGTAATAGTTGTTATAAAATAGTGATTTGTTAGTTAAAAATAATTTTTATAATAATATTTGAAAAATAATTAATCGAATTATATAAATTATAGTAATTATTAATTTAGAATAATCATCAAAACATTTATTTTATAATATATTTCACATTACTAAAACTTAAAAAATCATAAAATTTAATCAAGTATAAATTAAATAGCTCATAAACGTTGATAAATTTCTATCCATGATAAACATAAAAATATTTATTTATTCATCATAACCATCAAAACACAAAACACATATTCAAAAAAGAGACATCTAGGAGTGCCCATATTAAAATAAAAATCATAAAAAAATATTTTAAATTATTATTATTATTAACTATAAAAATAGTTAATATTAAACAATATTATTAACTATGGAGTTTCATTCGAATTTTACGATGAATTTTCTTAACTTATAAATAGATTTTTCTATAATACCATGGGCCAATACTATTGATTATCAATACCACATGCCTAATATGAAAATTTTTGATGTAACATTTTCTTTGATTAATTAATTTAAGATAAATAAATAAAAAATAATAATTTGAAGGTAAATCTTAACCTTTGATATGTGAATACTATAATAAATATTCAAGCATTTTCTATGGAGGTTAAATCTCTACCATCCATCCACCTAATAATGAACAATAATTAAATTAAAATTCTGGAATACATGTTCTCAAACAGACAACTCTATAGGCTAAAATTAAAAACCTCATGACAGATAATTAGATTAGTTCATAACTCGTGAACTTCATATGACAGATTTTTTTAATTAATCAATTTGATTGAAAGGATAAAAATGACATAATTTCTTTGAAGATAAAACTCAATATTTCATTGGTGTATAATATTATGGATATTCTAAAATATTCCATGAAGGTTAAATCCCTACCATCTATCTACTTATTATTGATAATTAAATTAAAATTCTTAAAGCCATATTCCAAAATAGACACAAATCCAATATTTAATATTCAATATTATTAAAAAAACTATTTTTCAAACATTTAATTTGGAACATAACTTGAAGATCTTATTGTAGTCATTTTCCTTTACAAAGCCATGTGGATAATTTCCCCACATATTTTTTTTATTCTATGATTTCTGGATACAATTGTAATATTCATTTCACACTTACTAGAAGTTAGTGTCCACCATAATATATGTGTTTTAAGCACTTAAATAAAAATATTCAAAAATGTAAATGAACATACATACTAGTGGACTAAAGTTTATGAAGTACTTTCCAATAAGTAGACAATTAATTTCTCCAGTTTAGACATCAATTTATTAGTCCATGCCAGATAAGAAGTATATTAACTAGTGCAAGTTGCAATGTTTAATTTTGAAAAATAAATATTTATTTTTCAATATTATAAAAAAAAAACCTTTCTTTCAAATATTTGATTCCACAACAACTTTGCAAGTCTTCTTGCAACCTTTTCACAATATAAAAACATATAGATAATTGTATTACATATTTTCTACAGTATTCTTTGAATAATATTTCCATATTCATACCAATACTTTTAAATATTTAGTGATTTTTCATTCTTAAGTTTTTCATATTACTCTTATTTTATGTGATTGTCAACATTTAAACTCTCAAGCTTTGCTTACAATATAATAATCTCTCATTTTTTTGTTAATCGTGTTTCTAAATATTTTTACAATTTTAGTTTTTAAATTTATGTAATAAAAGTGATAGAAAATGAAATTTAATAATCTCTATTTCTTCTGTAGTAGGTCTAAATATTCAAGTCTTTAAGTATCTGAAACAAAATTTATAGTAAAGGGACATAGTTTCAAGATGTGATTTTGGTTCTACAGTAGAAATGTGATCTCCCAGGAATGTATAACTTATAAATTGGAAGTGAAATAAGACATTATTTTTTTCGGAATACATGTAATCATTAACACATACTTATATTATATTTTGATTTTTTCTAACATATCCATTTCCTCTAATCCTTATAAATTTAAATCAATTATAACCTATATTCAAATTTGATGAATCCACCCATTGATTCTAAGTTACTTTGAACACAGTAATATTTTATGCAAATTTTTTGAATGCATAATTCCATATAATTAAAATATCCTTTTAACTAATTTATTAATATGATTAAGATAACATGTAAAATTATTTATTTAATAATTAATTAATCATTATATATGATTTTTTACCATATGATTAAGATAACATGTCTAATTTTTTAGATATTAAATTTCATTAAATGTAAAATTTTATTTTTATTTAAATAATTAATAATTTTATATGTATTAGATATCATATTTTAGGATTCAATTGTGTTAGGAAAGTCATTCATCTATGACCATTTCCATAAGAGGTAATTGTAAGTCACTAATTTATCATGATTTTTCAATAGTCCACTTGGTACTCATTACATCGGGTGATGATCAGAGGGGTGAAGAAGTGGGATTGGAACTAGTGAAATGAATTACATAGCATCAATCATCACTTCCAGGGATTTCACCAGGTAACCAGGACTTCCTGGGAAGTCACACATCCCACATCACCTCTGGCTCAAGCATGATGAAGTGTGGAGTTTTCTCCACAATCAAACCCAATTAGCTTGCTACTCCATTGGAAAAACCTTAGCAAGTATTGTGCCTCATGAACCATTCTATTAGAGCTCCCTTTTCTGTTTGTATTTAAGTATTGAGGGGTTTCAACTGCGTTAACTGGGATATCATATTATGGGATTCAACTGTGTTAAATCCAAAAATATGATATCTAATATAATATTTTATATGTAGATAAAATATTCCCTTCACTAATTTTTTTATATGATTAATATTATATATATAATTTGTTAATATAGTATGTAATATATATGTTTCAATTAATAATTTTATTAAGATAATATTTCTAATATTTTTAGTGAGTGTTAAATATAGTTAAATATAACATTTTATTTTTTAAATAATTAATTAATAAAATTATATATATTGAAAATATTTTCTTAACAATTTATTTATATGATTAAGATAATATGTTTGATATAGACTGATCCATCATGAGGATAAGTTGCAAGCCAAGATATCCAAGATTCGGTGGATTATTTTAACTTCATTTAGAGTCATCGGCAATGGGTTGGCTTGGAAAGTTCATAGAGGAGAGAAGGTCTCCAGTGGCCCCGACCCTTGGCCAGGAAGTGGATAAAGCCACTTCCTTCCCCTCAGATTAATTGAACGCTTACAATATCATGTCATTTCCAAGCTTGTCCATATCAAAAACCTAGCCACCTCCCCTATTTCGAGTCTTCGTTGGATTTCTATTGGGGATCTCAATTTGAACAAGGAATGGCAAGAGGCATAGACCAAGTAGATTAATTCTCTTACTACAAGCCATATCTTACTCACTGATAGGGATGATGATGTGGTTTGGAGTATATCCCCCTTTACTCCCAAAATCTAGAATATATATTGATTATGACACTTAGAAGTGGTGCAGCCACCAAATGGTGGTGGGAAACAGTTTGAAAGACCAATATCCAACACAATATAAGATTTTCATATGGTGTTCCATGGAAAAAGAAACTTCCAACTTGGGATGTTCTTTAGAAATGATATTTGACAAGGCCAGAATGGCGCTCTCTGTGTAACAATGATGAACAATCAACCAAGAATATTTTCATGACTTGCCCATTTTTTTAGATGGTTTGTCTTACATCAATGTACGAAGTAGGTAATTGTAACCACCCCTCCCACTTTTACCCACTTTCACAATCCTTCTAGGATGAACATGAGCTAAGGGATGCTATGACATGACCCGACCTCCTATATCACCCGAAGGAAATCGAGTCGAATTTTTGAAACCTTACTGACCTTCCTCGGGAGCTACATGATCCTCAACAGATAAAAAATCCCTCCAGGTGCTGAATCCATGAGTTGTTGATTTCTTTCACTGACCTAAACTACCATTCACATGCATAACACGGTATCCATGCAATTGTAGGACCTTATTTGCATTAATAATCCTGCTAGGTAGAGATCAAAACCCTAATGTCTTTGTTCTCAACATGCGACTCAGGAATTATTGCCACCTTTTCACGGCTTGTCTCCATAACATTGCATAGAACGTGATGAAAATTTCTAGAATGATCGATGAAATCTAGTAAAATACATTCATACCAAATTCACTCAAATACTTGACCGAAGCAGGCCTAACTATGACAGTCAATCCATAAAAAACATTGTGAACAAGTAATATTCAGGTCATAAATTCATATCTAAACATAAATGTCTCATATTGATAAGGAAATCATTAAGAAGGTGTGATGCACTCTCACAATAGCTACAAGTACATCTATTAGGTCATGCATTAAATAACGATTCATTTACTAATAAAAACATGTTAAAATCCATAACTAGAACTTTTCACGAAACTATCCTTATAAAAAACATATAACCAGAATAATACAATTAATAGAATAACCATGAAATCCACATAATAACAAGTATACATACTCATGAAATACATGAGGAAAATAAATCTTATTAACATATGAAAATGCCAACCAAGGCAGTGACCTCCATGTATCACCTGACCATAGACTACGATGAATCAAATATTTATTTTGGCCAATTATCCCCATGCCATATTCCAAGCGTAAATGTGGGACTCTAAAAAAAAGCCCCTGATATTCCTTATTATTTATCAGCCAAAACCAATCAAGGGACTCCTAGGCCCAAAACAAGAACCTACACAATCACACTTTATCTCAATCTTGCCATTACGAGTCAAGCAATTCCTAGACCCAAGCAAAGAAACAGACAATATCAGGCTTTACTGCAATCCTGCCGAAACTGGTCAAGGAATTACTAAGCTTGGATGCATCTGGATTTCTTCACCAATACCTTAAGGAATTTTACTGTCTCAACCCTCAGGCTTTACCACAATCCTACCAAAACTGGTGAAGGGATACCTAGGCCCGTTAATTTTTCAAATTTTTAGATTTCATCAAATTATTATGTTATTAGAGTTCTAAAATCATAGTTGTTATAAAGTTTCTATTAGAGTTATGAAATCATAGTTGTTATAAAGTTTTTATTTGTTAAAATTTTTTTTTTTTACAATAATTATTAAGCTCGATTTGAATGATAAATTTGATTATTAATTACAATTTGTTATAATATATATTTTCGAAAAAGAATTAGTCCAATTATATAAAGGAAAGGATCCATTAATTCATAATAAACATTAAAAATGTAAATGTACATACTTACTAATGGTTCCTATCCACTAAAATTTATGAAGTAATTGCACATGAGTGCGAAATTAATTTCGCCACTTTAGAGATCAATTTATTAGGTCATGCCATGGAGGAAATATAAAAATTATTATTTTTGTTTACCACTATTAGTTTAATATTTACTAGCGCAAGTTGTAATTTTTAACTTTGAAAGAAAAATATTTATTTTTCAATATTATTGAAAAAAATATTTATCAAATATTTGATTCCACCATAACTTTGAAAGTCTTATTGCAAAATTTGCACAATATAACATCATATGGATAACTATATTACATATTTTTTATACTAAATTATGAATACAATTGGAATATTCATTCAAATGCTTTTAAATATTTAGATTTTCATATTGCTCCTATTGTGTTGAGTTCTTAGACCTTTCCATCCACAATCATCATTGAAACTCTCAAGCTTTTTCCACAATTTAATAATCTCCAATTTTTTTGTAGTCATGTCTCCATTTTATTTCTTAAATGTCTAACAAACTTGAATATAGACAAATTTTCAGTTTGAATTTCAGCATCCAAAGGTGGTTCTATTTTATAATTGTGATTTGCTCATAGACACTGCAAGATTATCAAACAATTTTCTAATAAAATTATGGATATCAATCTATCCTAAAGTAGTAACTAGTAATTGATACCCTAGAATTAAGGATGGTGAAAACTAGCATTATTAACTCCCCACACTTAAACTACAAACTCTTAATCTGCTACCATTAGCGTGTAAAGAACCTTTTTTGTCACTTCTCTTATTTCTGAAATTCTCACATCATTTGTGAGGTTAATAATCCCACCAATCTCTTAGTTGTAGTAACCACTGCTAGCTTACTTCCTTCTAATATGGATCTTTCTCCAGTTCCTCCTGAGTGTGTCTATGCTACCTCACATCTAGTTACCCTTTTGTGCCTCTTCATAGGTATCATTGCAGAGTGTGCTTAGGAATTTATAGATTATAGGTCGGAAGTGAAATGAGACATGTATATCATATAGGTTTTACTATCTAGTTACGCTTTTGTGCCTCTTCATAGGTATCGTCACAGAGTGTGCCTAGGAATTTATAGATTATAGGTTGGAAGTGAAATGAGACATGTGTATCTTATAGGTTGAAAGTAAAATAAGACATTTTTTTGGGAATACGTGCTTTGTGTCATGATTAACACATACCCATTTCATATTTTTAGTTTTTTTGTGATATCCATTTTTCCCTAACTCGGCTATATTCACATCAATTACAATTTTAAAAAAAAAATTGATGAATCCACCCATTGATTCCAAGTTACTTTGAACCCAATAATATTTTGTGTAAATTTTTTGAATCCATAATTTCTAACTCAAGTAGGATGGACTAAAATATCTAGTTTTTTTTTCATGTTATTATATATATATATAATTCATTAATGATTCGATATATAATTAAAATATTGTCTTAATTAATTTATTAATATATTAAGCTAGCTTGTAAAAATTGGTTAAATATAATTAAATATAAAACATATATTTTAAATAATTATTTAACGGTTATAATTTATTTTTTCCCTTAATATGATTAAGATAATATGTGTAAATTTTTAGATATCGAATCTCCTTAAATATAACATTTTATTTTTGATTTATATATAATTAATATATATATATATATATATATATATATTATTACTGTGATAAAGATAATATGTTTAATCTAGACTAACTACATAGTGAGAATAACTTGGAGGCCAATATATCCATGATTTGGTCGACATTCCTAAATTCACTTCCTAAAAAATGGGATAACTTGGAACGTTGGTAGAGGAGACGAGGTCCGCATTGGCCTCGAACCGTAGCCATTCAACAATTAAAACCACTTCCTTCCCCTCACATTAATTGAACACTTGTAATATCATGTCATTTCCAAGCTTGTCCATATCAAAAACCTAGAGACCACTTCTATTTGGAGTCAAGGTTGGATTTCTGTTGGGGATCTCAATTTGAACAAGGAATACTGAGAGGCATAGGCCATGTAGATTAATTTTCTTACTATGGGCCATATTCAACTCATTAATAGGGATGATGATTTTGTTTGGATTATATCCTCCTTTACTCCCCAAAGCTAGGATATATCTCAATTACGTCACTTAGAGATGATGAAGTCACCAAATGGTGGTGGACGACAGTTTGGAAGGCCATTTTCCAACAAATTATAAGTTTTTCATGTTGTTTATGATCGAAAAGAAGGTGAAAACTTGGGATTTTCTTTAGAAAATATATTTTATAGGGCCTCATTGGTGCTCCCTATGTAATTATGATGAAGAATCAACCAAGCATATTTTCATGACTTCCAACATTTGTTAGAAGGTTTGGATTAAATGCAAGCAGTAAGTAGGTAACATAGGGGAATGGGCTAGGGAGAAAAATACCCTCAATAACATGCAATAAATAGTGAATGCTAACTTTATCCTTGCATGTTTTTACATTTGAAACAAAGAAATTTTCTTGAATCCTTTATTTCCCATCACGTCTAAAGGAATGGTAGGAACTAACCCCAAGGCCCCTGCCTCCCCCTCGTTAGCGCCCCCATTTGGGGGAATTTTTAACTATTTTTTGAACATGGTTAATGTAACACACAAACACACACACACACACACACACACACACACACACACACACACACGCACAAACACACACATGTTATAGAAAATCTAACCATGGGGATTCAATCTGATCTTATGATATATTAAAACAATATATTGAGTCCCTTCTACAATTTTTGGAAATAAACATGATCGAACAATCACATAAACAAGTCAGAGAAACATACAATCAATCGCAAAACAAAAAATATATCTCTAGAAAGCATGCTAATTAAAACCACACTATTTGTATATTGTATAAAGTTAAGGATCATGAAACAGACAATCCTTTCTCTCACAAGAGAACTCATGCACTCTACCAACTGTATCACACTCATTTAAGCATAATTGGAAAAATACTTAGCCAATTCTCTACCTCTGCTCATCTTGACTTGATCATGCATTCCTTGGGGAATTGATGCCCTATTAAATAGGAAAATCCCTTTCCTTGACAGCGCAATACATCCAAGGTCTCCAACTCACTCTATAACTAACCTGTATAATTTTCTAATTATACAACTAATATTTATCTTCCCTTTAACCTCTGTCTCAACTAGGTCTTCCTCAGAAGTGACATGCAACAACTATTTATAGCGAATTATCAAGTAACTGATTTATCACTCATTGTTTATTATATCAAATTTAATTCACTAGACCTCTCACTAGTTCATCACTCAGTTAGAATTAGTTAACTTGATTTTAACTCGATTCATTAAGTTAACTAATTACAACTCATGCATAGCTACAACTGGACCCCCTTAAATCATGGAATCACTCTACATGCATCCTCCTTGACCCCCAACTCTAATATCCTAAGCTAACTCAGTCATTTTGACTTAGTGAACTAATACAAGTTGTTATGAGATGAAATTACAATTTCTCTTCCAAATTTAATTAAGGATAAATTAAACTAGAAACCCCGTAGTGGGGTGCCATTTATTAGTGCCATTTCAACACTCCATCTCAACAATAATTGTATTATCTACTACCGTGATCTTGTCTATGTGGAATTCAAATTTTTTTCTTGCCAGCACCTTCGTGAAGATGTCTGCATCCAGCTCCTTCGTGGGAATGTACTCTAATGACATAATACTCCTTTTAACACAATCTCTAAGATGGTTATAACGGACATAAATATGCTTGTTCATGTCATGAAATATAGATTAAATGAGTATTTTATGCAACTCTGGTTATCACAATGCATCACCACTCGATCCATCTACTCACCAAACAAACCAGCAAGTATCTTCCTCATCCAAATGGCCTCGCATGTAGCCTAGTTGGCTACCATGTACTTCACCTCTATTGAACTGAGTGCAATCAATATTTAATTCCTATTGTACCAAGAAATTGTTATTGATCCTATGTTGAAGATGCCTCCTGATGTGCTCTTCTATTCGGATGGACTCCGAGCCCAATCTTCATCGGTGAAGCCTTGAAGCTTCACTCCCTATGTTTGTCTGTACCATAATCCATACTCTATAGTGCCCATGATATATATTAACACATGCTTCCCTTCCTTCCAAAAGATCTTGGCCGACCTAACCATAGCTTTGCTCAGCTGGTTAACTGCATAGAAAATGTTGGGTCATGTGTTCACCAAATACATGAGTGAACCCCCTAGCTTCCTATAGATAGTAGCATCCACTACTTCACCTGAAGTAGCATCCTCCTTCCATGAGTTTCCTGCAAAAGGAGTCTCCATGGGTTTGCTTCCCTCCATGTGGAACTTCCTCAGAATATCCTTGGGATACGTTCATTGAGATACAAATATCTCCCCATCTCTTTGCCATATTTCCAATCCAAGGAAATAGTGCACGAGCCCCATGTCCTTCATCTCAAATTCTCTTTCAAAATCATCTTTGCAATATTTTATGAGCCGCTCATCACCTGTCTCTATAATATCATCAACATAAAGTAAAATAATCAAAATCTTACCATCAACCACAATATGATATAGGTTCACATCCACTTCACTCTTGGTGAAGCCAAACCTAGAGAAATAATTATCAATCCTTGTGTACCAAGCATGGGGTTCTTGCTTCAACTCATACAATGCTTTCCTTAGTCTACACACATGTAACTCCCTATATAACGTCTCAAAACCTTCTGGTTTCTCAATGTACACTTCTTCCTCAATAAATCCATTTATAAAGGTTGTCTTTACATCTATATGATGTATCTGCCATCCCATATCCATAGATAGTTCAAGGATGGATCTAATGGAAGAGTACCTTGTGACTGGTGCAAAGGTCACATCATAGTCAATCCCCTCCACCAGATAGAAACCTCTAGCCACAAATCTATCTTTGTGTTTCTCCACACTCGCATATGCTACATGCTTCACCTTGTAGACCCATTTATATCCTACAACTGACTTCCCCACTGTTCTTGGGACAACTTACTATATCGTGGGAAAGACTTCTGATTTTACTCGCTCGACCTGACCAGCCGTATTTTGCATTAATTTCATCAAGAAATAGAGGACACTAGTTTTCACATTTTTCTTTAAATATGATACTAATTTAAAATGGAAGGTGAGTTTGAGATGGTGATTTATCTTGAGTTCTGAATTACGAATGGGATTATTTTTGAAATGAAAATTTTCGTCATATGTGATGCTACATTATGTATATAAAAGTAGTAAAATCCATCATAGTTTCTATGTTTTAGTAGCTTGGGAGGTACTCAAAGCCCTAGGGTTTAGTGTTTGGAGGAAAAATTTCTACAAGAGTCACTTGTGGGGTTGGAACCCAAGCACGGGGCTTTGTATGAATCGTATTTTGGGGAATTTCCTTGAGCACATTGCTACATGTGATGAATGAAGACGATATCTCTAGGAAAGATGAATCTAACGTAACAATAATCATCCGATTCTGAGTTGTAGAAGTGGAGATATGAATTTTTGAATATTAATTGTGGGGTTGACACCATAAGTGTCAAGGTCAGCCTAAGGTTATTTTAGGTTTATGATAGTTGGAAAACCCCTATTGTGACATTGAAGAAGCCCTTCATTTATGGTATAATAGAATGTGTAGAGGAGGCATTTAAGCATACAATTATGAAACACACACAAGACAAGTATCTTGTTGGAGGAGAGATAACTTTTTGTTCTAGTTTCGCGATACATAGAAGCATACCACTGATGTAGGAGAGGGCTGTTGAGGCCTAGTTCAGGGTCCGAACTATTGGAGTGAAGGCCTAGTGCCTTATTGGAGGATTCATTTCCATTTCAAGACTATTCGAGGGCTTAACAAAAGTAGGTAGACCCCTTGGATGTTTTTTGCAACCCTACAAAGACTTCTTGTAAGGTGCCAAAAAAAATTAGTTGGAGACCAAGGGCTAGTCAAGGGCTAAAAAAACCCAGAATTGTAGAAGCCATCTTCGGGCCCTCAATGAAGGGAAACAACATTATTTAGGAGGAATTTTGGGCACAAAGGAAAGCTTGTTAAGGGACTATGGTGTGCCATAACCAGGCACAGGTTGTTACAACCAAATCAACCGTCAAAATAGTGAGCTAAGGTATGTTTTTTAATACATTCTTATAGGCTTTGGATCCAATTTTTGGATTACTTTTGTTTGAAGCTTTTGGGAGCCAATTTGGAGGCTTGATTGGGTCATCGAAAGCCTTCATCAGTGAATATCTTGCAGTGTAGTATTGTGTGCCATTGACCTAGTGGAGGGCACTGTCTTGGGGTACCCAAAGTAGCCCTAGACAAGCTATCTTGAAGTGATGAAGATGAGTTGAAGGTTGGGTGAATATTATTGTTGAATAGCAGCACCTTGATGGAAAAAGGTGAGTTATCAAAATGGAACTAAGGATTAGGCCTACCGAGAGAGTATATTAGATCAGCCTGTGTATATGCTACCAAAGTGATTTACAACAATACTAGGTGGCAACCCTGCTGAAGTCTTGATGTGTTTCTCCTTTGAAGGAATAGGGGGTAGCTAGTGAGCAGTACAGAAGAAAAGGACCAGTAAGAGAAGATATGACATCGAATTTTCAACATTTTTTTTTCATTTTATCATGCATACCATAGAATGTTGCATTATTCATAGTTGGTTTGATATAATGAATATTTGGGTTGTACATTATTGTTCAACTTTTTTAAAACATGTGTGTACTTTCAGACCCTATTTTTTGGTGGGTGGACCCACCCATGGTTTTGTACATGGATTTTCACATGGTTTTGGGGCATGATGGTTTTTGGCCCCTCGTATTTTGTAGATCTGGTCAAGGGAACTATGGTTATGTTCTAATCTAGGGTTAATAGATTGGGGTCTATGAATGATTCAAAATATATATATGTGTTGTAACACTAAAATGAATAAAATGAAAATTCAAGAAGGTAGTTCGGATTTGGGATCTAGGGGAAAATATCCATGTATATTTGTTTTATCTTTTATTCTCTCGCTATTGTTAATTTTTTGGTTTTAGGATTTGTTTGGAGATAATTTTTGTACTTGGTTAAAACCTACAAAAAATTGGTTTAAGTTGACTAGCTTCAACATCAGTCTCTTGGTGATCTTCCTATTTAAGAGTTGGAAGGTTTTATCTGTTTTTGTTTTCCCATGAAATGTAATTGTATCCTTCTTTATTATTTCAATGATGGGTGGAAAAATACCATTGAAATTATTAATGAAATTCTTATAGAAGATAGATAAACCATGAAAACTCCCAACTTTGAAAATGTTCCTGGGTGAAGGAAAAATTCCAATCACCTCTATTTTCTTTAGGTCCATTTTCAGCCCATCCTTTCAAATAATCAAGCCTAAATATACCAACTCATACCTCGTGAAAGTACATTTATTCAAGTTAATAAAAAAATTCTCTTGTTGCAACCTTTCTAGAACATACCTTACATGACTAAGGTGTTCTTCCTTTTTTCGGATGAAAATCAAAATATCATCCAAATAAACAATAACAAACTTAGAGTCGAAGCCCTTCAAAAATTTTCTCATTAACCACATGAAGGTAGTTGGTACATTTTTAAATCTAAATGGCATGAAAATTCTTCATATAGTCCATTATTGGTCTTGAAAAGTGTCTTGCACTCATCCCCTTCTCTGATATAGATCTAATTGTAATTGCTATTCAAGCCAAACATTGAGAAATAGGTTGCTCCACTATAATATCCGTGGTAAAAATCCATGTAAAAAATATATATATAAGACCTCAGTGATGGCACACATATTCCAATTTGAATGGTGGGAAAAACATCCCACTGGGTGTTCACTTCAGTTTATTATGGATAAGGAAACTAGCAAAGGAAATGACAAAGGCTTCAGAATGGAAAAGTGGCATTTATTGGCATCTATTTATTAAAATAATGGAAATTTGGAGAAACGAAGGTGAAAGGTCATAGGTTGCATGTGAGGAGGAAATTGAAGGCAATTAATGGAAAATGAAGAAAATAGAGGCCTCATTAATAAAAAGGATTTTGAGGATCATTTGGTGAGATTTCTGGTCAGTTCAATTTTGGACATCTCATTTCTCTCTCACTCCCTCTCTCTCTGTCTCTGTCTCTCTTTGTCTCTCTGTCTCTCTCTCCCTCTCTCCCTTTCTCTCTCTCATACTCTTGGATACTTAGAGTTTTCTTGGAGAACTCTTGGAGAGTGTGGCATACTTAGTGATTTGGAGAAAGAAAAGGTAAGAGCAGGAAAGAACAAGTAGACATCAGGATCAACATCTACAATGATATTTGATTTCAGGTATTGAGTCGCATGTATTTTTTCCTCACTATTTTTGGCATGCATTATCTATGCATGTGGATTTTCCTATCCTTTCCCTTTCCTAGATATCCATGGTGTTATGGGTTTATTCAAGTGATTGTTTATGGCTGGTTCTCATGACTCCTTTACCTCTCGGTTTGCGTTATTAGTTCGTGGAGCCTTGGTTGGATAAACACTCTACAACCCAGTGCACAATTTTTGGGTTGATTTATTAGTTCTTGGAAGCCTTGGTTGGACAAAAACTATGGAAGACCTAGGTGGGTTGAGTTACTAATCCTAGAAGCCATGGTTGGACAAACCCTTTGGAAGCCCTGTAACAGTTTGGGTTGAATTACTAATCTTGGAAGACATGGTTGGAAAAAACACTCTGGAGCCCTATAAAAACTTGGGTAGAGACCAATCCGTGATGGTTGTGAGGTACAACCATGAGTTGGAATCACTAGTTGAGGGTTGAGGCAGTTTGGCCACTAGAAACCTTGGATTGGTTTTTATTTATGTGTTTGATGAAGTCCCACATTTATTCTTGAAATATGGCACAAGGGTGATTGGCTGAAGTAAGGTTGGCTCAAAAAATCTATGGACAGGTGGAACATGGAAGTCCCATCTCCGTTTGGTTTTTACATCAAATAATGAAGAGTTCATTCCTTTTGTACCTGGTACTGAAATGTATTGGCTTATGTTTGGCTTTTATTGTTGTCATATCCATTACATCTCTATTGTTATTATGTTAGTTATGAGCACGTATTTTTAGAGTGATGATTTATGGATTCCCCCATATTTCTACCTGTAAATGAATGTAGAATATATCTATGGTCAAATATATTACATTGCAACTTGTTATCTAAGGGAGAAATATGTCTCATCTATTTTCATATAAGTATGAGATCCCTATGCTCAAATATGTTATTTACAACAGTATATTCAATGCTTATGAAATGTTTGACAAAATTATTGTCATGGTTAGGAGGGTTACAAAGTATTTCTTATTCATTTTATTACTTCCATTTCATTGTACTAACGTTATTTATCATCCCCTAAGTTTTCATGAAGTTTTTGGCAATTACCGGTGATTTGGGCCTAAAAAGGTGCCTCAAATCTCGAAATTTGGGGCCGTAGTTGTAGGAAGGCAGTGTTGTTCCTAGGGTTATAGCCTCATGGCCATAGGCATGCAGTCTTATGTGCTCGGTTATGGCTCAAAATGGTAAAAGGGTCAGTCTAAACTAGGGGTAAGAGGCCTGAAGGGTTGGTATACCTGCTAGGGATGTTTTTGATGCCGTGTAAATTTTTTTTGTCAGTTTTCCCTTGTTTTCACTTCCCCAAGGTCATTTAGGAGGTTGAATCTCGTATGAACAGCCTCTCATGACATGTTTACCCTGGTTGTATGGTTACTTGTGTCGATGTGGGAAGAGGGAGTTACATAGTGGTAGTAGAGCATGGTTTTGCTCCCCTTGGGTGATGTCTGGTTTCCATTATCTTTGGGTGATGTCTAGTTCCTATTCTCTTTCTATGAAATCTAATACCAGAGAGTGGTATGAGAGCATGGTTCAACACTGATACTGGATGGGAAGTGTGTTGATCATGATTTTATGTTGGTTGCATATGTATTTAGTATGATTTTTATCTATGTGTGCTTTTTTCGTTTGTGTTCTAACGACCATGGTGGCAATGGTGTCACCATGGAAGGGATGATAGTTTTGTTGTTAACATGTTGTCACGAGTGTATGAATCGTTATGTGTTTTTCTTCATTATGTATTGTTTGTGCACGTTGCTTACATGTTTCTACATGTTGTACATGCATTTCTTGCTTATGCTAGGGTAACATATTGGTCATGCTTTGATCTTTTCCATATATTCTTTCTTATATGATTTCATATGTTGAACATGCATTTGTCATTCATGATTGGTTATATATGTCATGTGGGTTCATATGGTGAATTTTTCATTGGTTTGATTGAGGTTGTTGTGCATAAAGTCATTTTATGCAGTTAGGTCATCATAATGATATTCATATGTTATGATGTTTATGTGTTGGATGAGATAGACTAGGATATGTAGATCATTAAAGTGACATTGCAAAAATGGACTTTGGGGTAAGAGCATATTGCGATGGAATTTTGTATGTTTAATATGCAGATATGTGATTCATGGTTGTTGTAAGCATTAGGGTTACTTATATGTTTACCATTATATTTTTAATATTCTTACATGTATGATAAATGTTGGTTGATAAGTATAGTCATATGAACTATGGTTATGTGTATGCCTCTCATTATTTTGATGTTATGATAGATGTTAGTCGACTAGTGTGATCATATGTCATGCATTGGTTAGTCAATCATCTTATTAACTTCATGGTTATGTTATATCTTGTTGATGAGCATGTTATATGTTAAGTTTTTGTTTTTATATGTTAGTTAACTTGATGATTAGGGTTCTAATATTAATATATTTTTGCTATATGTGTCATGCTAAATTTGATTGGCCTATGTAGATGGTTAGAGTTATCACATTTAGGCATGATTTCATCTATTTCTGATAGTTTTTTGTATTATATCTAGAACGACTTTAGATATGTGATTGTATGCATGAATGACAATTGTTTATGAGTTTAGGGTGTGACCATGCAAGCTAGATATTTTTATGGATAGCATTAACTTATTTATGATTGGGTTGATATGTTGTGAAGTTATATCGTGCTAATCTATATTGATTGTGCAGATAGGATATCCTCCTAGAGATACATTAAGGTATGATTTTTCTTATGTTGTATACTTCGTGCTTGAATATTTGATTATGTCGTCGATTTGGTTGTTTAGTGATTTGGTGTCTATTATATCATCTAGTCGATTTATTTAACATGATATGTTTTCAAGTTGTTTGAATGTTTGATTGATTGCATGATATTATTATATGTGCCAGGCGATTGCATGAAGAAATGATCTTGCTTTAATATGGTTGTGCTAACACATAAGTGCTAAGATACATGATATATACTTGAGTGTAAGTACGTGATTGTTGTAGCATTATGTATTATGACTGATGAATGTGATTTGATTGTTTATTATGACATGGTTGTAGGTCTTCGTAAAAGTTGATTTATAATTGTTAGATATGTTCTATTGATGTTTAGTACATATGGCTAGCATGTGTGTTCAATTACAAGTCATCGTTCTTGGCACAAAAAGGTAAGGTAATTATCTTGTTGTTATGTTTATCTATTCACTGATAGATATGGTTTCATGGTAGTATGATGTAGACGATTGCATGCCAAAGAAGTTTGCATTAAATCTTGAAGAAAGCTTGGCATGTTCTTTCCTTTGGAATTATTGGAAACCATGGGGATTGATTCATGGTGTTCTTTGATAGTCTTGTGATTTTGGTCCTTTTGATTTGTTTGCAATTTATTTTCGGTCTTGATTCCATATAGTGCATGATCATGCCACCTTGTTGCGGTGTCATATTGATTTTGGTTTTTCATGGATTTCTACTTGTTTCTTCTTGTTATTCCCTTTTATGTTTTTAAAATCTTGAGAATTGGTTGCAAAAGAGGAAATTTGATGTAGCTCAGGGAGAGTTGTGTGGTATCTAATAGGTAATGTAAGGCCCGAATAAAGCTTGGTGCATGAGTGAGGAAATTTGAATGTACGCATATGAAAACCAGTTGGATTGGTTGGATCCATTGAGGTAAGTGGACGGTGGCGTAAAAATCATGATAAAGGTGACATGAAAGGTACAGTGAATGGACTTGATGTGTAAGATGCCATGTATATGTTGGGAGTTGGTGTTCTCAATGTTTTTCATGGCGTGCATAGATACAGGAAGTTCTCTTAATCTATATCTGATGATATCAAGTAATTATGTTGTGATCATGATTAATTTATGCTAATGTTTATATGTATATATGTATGTATGTACGCTTTTATCTGATAGGGTCATCATGGATCATGATTGTTTTATGTTGATGTTTATATGTATATATGTGTGTATGTATGTCGTTATTTGACGATAGCATGATTGATTTATGTTGATGTTTATGTATGCATGTATGTCATTGTATGACATAATCATGATGATTTTATGCTAATGATTATATATGTGTATGTATCTATGTATCTATGTCACTATCTGACATGGTTTCCAGGGATGATTCTTCTGGAGGAATGATTGCTTATGCAGGTGAATGGCCTGAACAGGTTCCTGGCTATGAGGAATCAAGTGGCATAGTAACTTTGATATATCTATGAGGTCAGCATCAAGTGGAGATGAATTTATATTATATAATTGTATTATGCCTATGTTTATGTTATGGAGAGGTAATTTTAAGGGGTATATCAATGAAGTGAAAATATTGTGATCGTGACAACATGCTAATATGATCATGGAGAAGTAGGGTTGATTTGTGGGGTTAATGTGTGGTATATGGATGTGCAGTGGTATTGTTGTGTATATGTGGTGTATTTTGTATATTCAGTGATTGTGCCTATGGTGATGTGTAATGTTTTATATGTAGTATTGTGTACATATGATGTTGTATGGCTATTGTATATATGGTGTTGTGTGTATATTTCATATGCAGTTTTAGGTATATATGGTGCTATGTAGATGTTGGATATGAGGTGTTGTGTGCATATCATATTGTGCACATGTTGGATATGCAGTGTTGTTTTCATATGGTGTTCTGTGCATGTTGGATATGTGGTGTTGTGTACGTATGGTGGTATGTAAATGTTGAATATTAATTGGTATGTACATATAGTGTTGTGCCTATGATATACATATGGTGCTATTTACATTTGGTATTGTGCACATGATTGTAAATGTAGTGTTTCATGCATGTGGTGATTTATACATCTTGTACAAGTGATGTTATGTTTAGGTGGTGTCGTGTACATGCTAGGCATGTGGTTTTGTGTATATATAGTGTCGTGTACATGTCGTGCATATGGTTTTTTGTACATGTGATATTTTGTACACATTGTACAGGTGGTGCGGTGAACATTCAGCATTGTTTACATTTTTTGTAGGTGGTGTCGTAGACATGTGATGTTGTGCACACATTTTCTAGGTAGTGTTGTGTACAGATGGTACTGTTTACATGTTTTCCATATAGTGATGGTATATATGTGGTATTTTGTGCATGTTGTACATGCTATGTTGCGAGCATGTGGTACTATGAATGTGCATGGTGTA
This sequence comes from Pinus albicaulis, assembly GCA_034641835.2. Lineage (NCBI taxonomy): Eukaryota > Viridiplantae > Streptophyta > Pinopsida > Pinales > Pinaceae > Pinus > Pinus albicaulis. The sequence goes on along the minus strand of CM076575.1, from coordinate 1,529,088,622 downwards.
GCCATAGTATCGCTATATGAGTATTTGTTGTTACGTACCTTGTATATGTATATGTATTGTGTTGTATTATACACCGGCTTTAGGAGTATGTGTTGTATGTCAGTGTATCCATATGTATTTTGTTGTGTTGTACACCAGGTATAGGTGTATTTATCATATGTTAGTCTCGGTGTGTGTATTTTATAGTGTTGTATGTTGTATGAGTCTATAGGTTTTGTGATATACACTATGTATATGTGTATGTGGTTAAGGAGAAGGCATTGGGTGCTTGTAGGGTGTGGAAATTGATCCTGTGTGTTTATAGAAAAAACAAAGGCAGAAATAAGGACTAATGAAGGATAAGTATCGGTCTTTTATTTTAGTTTTATTATGCATATGATCTACGATTCTAACTTATCATGGTTATATGTGAGTTATGATTATGGTTTTTGATGGTTGCATGTCATTCATTATATTGACCTATGATGTTTTTTATGTGACATGTTAATACATGACGATTTGATCAAACAACGAGTTTGACTTATTGAGACAGGAAGTAAACATGATTGCAAGTGTACCTTATTGATGAGCTACCAATGAGGTATGATTTGATTTTATTTCACTATACTTTTAATCTAATGGAAGTTATGTGCTTGGTACAAGAAGCACGGAAATGGTCAATTCAATGGTTGAAAATGATTGCAAGAATTCCTAGCAACAAAAAAAGGAATGCAAGGATGTAGTAGCATGTTGGTAAAGCACTTCAGGAGAAGGTCCATTATGGGACACTGGTACAAAATAGTGTCTATTAATTTTCATGAACATGCTATGAACGCTATGATGGTTTGAGGCAGGTATATGCCTTGGTTATTTGACCTCCCCATGCGAGGAAGCCTTGCCAAGGGATGGACTGCCCGAGATGGGGGTGCTAGTAGAACTTGGACTATGGGTGACTGCATGGAAGGGGATTACCATATTTATCGAGGGGCTATGTATGAAAGAAGGGAAGTTCAGGGATATATATTTTATTTTTCATTAGCATTTCCATATGGAATTAGATGCACATTGGGAGTATGACCTGGAATAATGTGTCAATAAATATTCACTGAGATGAAAAGTTGCACAAGTTTGTAGTGTTGGATATTGGATTCAACTTTGAATTTGATAGTGAATTCTTGATTTCCTGGAAAGGAGGTGAATCCTGGTATTACTTTAAGGGTGGAGGTTTGAGCCTTTATATTCCCTTGTTGTTGATATGGGCATTGTATCCTTTTATTTTTTGGTTGAGAAAATGTGTATATGTGTATATTCATGTAAATATGACAACGAGCTAGATTTATAAAGATCCACAAATAGTATGGTTATTTTCTATTTAAAGAAAACATGTATGACTAATATCTGGTTGTTATTATAAATACTATAATGAGTTATGTTATAAATCTCCAGTAAACAATATGAATGTCATGTTTTATCATATGGTCATTATGAATACCTTAATTAACTATGATATGAAGCTCCATAGGAAGTATATTTTGCATCTCGTCAGTTTTGTTGATTGTAGGTTTCATTGAAAATCGAGTGCAGTGTTCCCCCAAGGGGGAGGGTTCTGTAAAAAGCCTCGTAAAAATCCATGTAAAAAAAGTATATAAGACCATGGAGATGGGACATGTATTTCAAGTTGAATGGAGGGAAATAATCCTAGCGTGTGTTCACTTTGGTTTATTGTGGCTAATGATTCTGGAAAAGGCAATGGAAAAGGATTTAGAAATATAAAGTGGCATTTATTGGCAATCATTTATGAAAATAATGGAAATTAGGAGAAAAGGAATGTGAAAGGTCATAGGTTGCATTTTTAAAGTAAATTTAAGGAAAATAATGAAAAATGAAGAAAATAGAGGCCTCATTCATAAAATTTCTTCTCAGGACCAGCTAATGAGATTTTTGGTCAATTTAGTTTTGGAGTTCTCATTTCTCTCTCTCTCTCATACTCTTGGATATTTAGAGTTTTCTTGGAGCACTCTTAGAGAGTGTGTCATACTTGGTGACTTGGAGCAAGAAAGAAAAGGAAGAGCAGGAAAGCACAAGAACACATTGGGATCAACAACTACAATGATATTTGATTATAGGTATCGAGGTTCATGTATATTTTCCTTGCTAGTTTTGGAATGCATGGTGTATGAATGTGTATTCTCCTTTCCTTTTCCTTTCCTAGATAGCCATGGTGTTGTGGGTTTATTCAATTGATTGTTTCTAGTTGGCTCACATGATTCCTTTAGTTGTTGGGTGGAGTTATTAAATCTTGGAGCCTTGGTTGGACAAGCACTCTTGAGCCCAAAGGACAATTGTTGGGTTGATTTATTAGTTCCCAGAAGTTTTGGTTGGAAAAACACTCTATAATCCCTAGGTGAGTTGAGTTACTAGTCCTGGAAGTGCTGGTTAGAAAAACCATTTGGAAGACCTGTAACAGTTGGGGTTGAGTTACTAGTCCTAGAAGCCCTTGCTGGAAAAAAAATTTGGAGCCCTGGGAAAACTTGGGTAGAGACCAATCCGTGATGGTTGTGATGTTTGACTGTGGGGTGGAATCAGTTGTTAAGGATTGAGGTGGTTTGGCCTCTGGAAACCCTGGATTTGTTTTGATTGATGTGTTTGATGAAGTCCCACATTCATGCTTGGAATATGAAACAGGGGTGATTGGTTGAAGTAATATTTGGCTTAGCCAATCTATTGTGGGGTGGAATGTGGAAGTCCCATCTCGAGTTGGTTTTTACATTCATTGATTAAGATCCCATTTCTTTGGTATTTCGTATGCAATTATATTGGCTTTTGTATGGATTTTATTGTTGTTATATGCATTGTAGTTCTATGTTATTATGCTATTTATGAGCATGTATTTTTAAAGTGATGATATATGGATTTCCCCATGTTTTTAGTTGTTAAAGATATTGTCGTGAAATATTAAAAAAGGCTTGGGCCGAGCTTTCCTTTGGTAGTATTAGAAAACATGGGGATTGAGTCATGGTGTTTGTTGCTTGTGTTGTTCTTTCGGTATTTTTTATTATTATTGTGCTTGATTTGCGGTCTTGATTGCATCTAGTGCATGATCATGCAACTTTGTTTCGGTATCATATTGTTTTTTTTCAGGTATTTCTTCTTGTTTGTTCTTTCTCTTGCATTTTATGTTTTGAGAATATTGGGAATTGGTTGGGAAAGAGGAAATTTGAGGGAGCTCGGGGAGAATTGTGTGGTACCTAATAGGTAATGTAAGGCTTTAATGAAGCTCGATACATGAGTGTGTGGTGTCCACAGATAAAGGAAGTTATCTTAACGTATACCTTATGATATCTTCTAATTATGTTGCGATCATGATTTCTTTATGCTAACATTTATATGCATATATGTATGTATGTACGTTGTTATCTGGTAGGGTAATCATGGATCATGATTTATTTATGTTGATTTTTATATGTATATATGTGTGTATGTATGTTGTTGTTTGACAAGATAATCATTTTTTTATGTTGATGTTTATATATGCATATCTGTATGTATGAATGTATGTCGTTGTCTCACACAATCATGATGGTTTTATGCTAATAATTATATATGTGTATGTATCTATGTATCTATGTAAAAATCTCATAGGGTTTCCAAGGATCATTATTGCAGAGGAATGATTGCTTATGCAAGTAAATTTCCTAAACAGGTTCCTGGCTATTAGGAATCATGTGCCAGAGTAACTCTGATGGATCTATGAGGTAGCTTCACATGGAAATTAATTGATATTATATGCTTCTTTTGTGCCCATGTTTATGTTATGTACAAGTAATGTTGAGGGGTACATCAATGAAGTGAAATTAGTGTGATTTGTGACATGCTAAGATAAGAATGGAGAAGCAAGGTTACTTTATGGGGTTATTGTGTGGTATAAGGATGTGAAGTGATACTCTTGTGTATACATGGTGCATGTTGTATATTCATGGATTGTACCTATGTCGATGTGTAATTTTGTATATGTAGTATTATGTACATATCATGTTGTATCCTTGTTGTATATATGGTGTTGTATGTATATTTCATATACAGTGCTAGGTATATATGGTGCTATGTAAATCTTGGATATGTGGTGTTGTGTACATATCATAGTGTGTGCATGTTGGATATATTTCATTGTGTGCATGTTGGATATTGAGTATTATGTAAGTATGGTGATTTGTTTATGTTGAATATGCAGTGCTATGTACATATATTTTTGTGTGCATGATGTACATATGTTGTTATGTGCATTTGGTGTTCTTTGCATGATTATACATGTGGTGTTGTGTGAATGTGGTGTTGTGTACATGTTGTACAAATGGTTTTGTGTGTAGGCGGTGTCGTGTAGATGTTGTGCATGTGGCGTTGTGTACATGTGGTGTTGTATAAATGTTGTGCATATGGTGTTATTTACATGTGCTATTGTGTACACAATGTACATGTGGTGCAGTGTACATTTGACATTGTGTACACGTTGTGCAGGTTTTTTCATATTCATGTGATGTGTTCCAGACATTGTGCAGGTTTTGTCATATTCATGTGATGTGTTCCAGACATTGTGCAGGTATTTATTACAGGTCAATTTGGGTATCACTCCCATAACCCATATTAGAATCAATTAGGGTCTATCATAATATAAATTAGTTGCTACATGACCTAAACAAGTCATTCCATTAATGGTTTTCCTTCATGAAAGTTTCACTGCTTAGATGCAAGTTGAAGTGTTCCATTGAGCCATCAATGCACCCATAGTCTGCAGTAAGTGCATTTCATGATATTTACTCCCATGAAAAGGTGTGTTGTAGAGGATCTAGGCCCACATTCGAGTGTGTTGGTATACTGGGAGATAATTGTTCATTGGATTCCAGGAATATTCCCACTTTCTAGTGGCTTCTAGAAGTTGTCCCAACTATCACATCATCTGATAACTTCGAATATGGAAAAAATGGAGCCATTGAACCTCTTATCCTCCTATTCCAATGAAAAAGGAAACCTCTTCATCCATTTTTTTAAATTCCATTCAATGAATGATTCATTAATGTCAAAATACCTTCACTACTTATAAATTGAGCACTGATCGTAGTGCACAAGAGAGCAAGAATTTGTATTAGTAGAGTTGTGCTGGTGAGATCACAACTATTGGAGGTGTCGTCTGCATGTAATTTTATGTTGTTTGAGTGATGATTGTTGGTCTGATGAGGATGGGACTAAATCTGGAGTGAGTTGACATCGAATTGATCCAATTGGTTGTCACTTCTCCTTCTACTTCAGAATGAATACATTTGTTCCTTTCCTAATACATGTTTCAATGATGTTATATGTGTATTTACAAATGCAATCCATTCAATTTGTTTTACATGAATAGATTATATGCCTTTATGTTGTTTTCTATCTTCTTTTTTCCATTGTAGGTACCAATCAAGTGAGTTCAATTCAATTGAGAGCAACCAAAGAAACAAAGGGAGGTGAGGAAAAGTGAAGAGATTACAGATAGGTTTTCTTCCTTAATATTTCATTCTAAGGAAACCCTCAAATATATTTATTTCTTTTTTTCTAAGTGCGAGCACCACACTTAGGGAAAGCATACTTATCTGTAGGTTTGATTTTTATAAAAATAATTGGAGACGATACTAAGTATTGAAGGATCGTCATTGGTGGTTTTTTCCTTGTTCATCAACCTATCGTAGTCTTTACTTGCTTTATTTTAGTAATTTGAATGTGTTTTAGCAAAATTAGTGTGTTTTATTGCCTTTATAGAGTTTCCTCTAGCACCAACGCACTGTTGGTCTTGACATAGTGCTTTGCATTGCATTGTTGGCTTAGGGACAGTGCTCTGCAACACACAATTTCCCATTCAGTGGTGTGTTTCTCCTATGACCAACCAAAATCTATCATATTTTTTCTTCTGCATTTCATTTCAGTTTTTTGTTTGCTGAAGTTTGTAGTGTATGATTGCCTATAGAGACTAGATTGTCTCTAATGTTCTTGCCTCGCTTTGGATATTGGTTTGATTAATTTTTATTTATTTTTCTTTATCATTGTAGAATAGTTCCAGAGTTTCAAATTTTACATTTGATCAGTTCTTTATTTTTGGAAAGAGGAATTGTTGTTTCAGTCTTTGTTTCTCTTGAAAGTATTGAGTGATTTTTTGTGCATTATAGTTCTTTTTCATTCATTTAAACTTAAAATAAATTGAAAAGAAAAACATTAATTTGCATATAGAGATTATGAGTGCTGCATAGGAAAAGTTAGGGAATTTTCATTTACATGTGTTCACTGTTGATTCCTTAAAATATAATTTCTCTACCCATTGTAGCTAGTTTTTCATTGTGGAAAATCAAATAAAAATGAATGCTTATAATTTTAATTGCATTCTAGGAATGTCAAATACATCTCGTGGTGAACGTGGAAGACACAGATATAAGAAATATGAACTTAAAATTTATCTGAATTTATCTAAGGAAGCATTGTCACTTAACGATAAAATTTAGAGGTCTAGGCTAAAGAAATGTTCTGGCGTTGCTAAAAATATCAGTTGTCGTTAATTCTATACGATACATTCCAAGTGTGATACCTCATTCACCGTATGCAATTATATTAGAGCTCATCCACATACTCTCAGGTATATCGAGTGATGTTCTAGTACGAAAAGTATAAGGGGATTCTCGCATTGTGTGGTTTCACATTAGGGAACGTTAATACAGATTGGGCCTCCATGTGCCATCGAGTATATTTGGGAGGAAAACTTTAGGTTTCTTACCATGCATAGGTAACCGATTTGAACACCTCGAACACTATGATACACCAAACACAACATTTGGGGAGGTTTCTTGCACATACATAAGTCCTTGGTTTACTTGGGTGGTATATTGCAGTTCACAGTTGCTTGGTAAACCCTTTGCCTAGCATTACCCTCTTTTTGTTTATTTGTTTTTGTATTAAAATAAAACAACAATTATGGAATAAGATCAACCCTCTACCCGTAATTCAGATAGGAAAATGAATATAACACCTTTACCACCAGAAGATACACCTAGAATACAAAGGTGAGCTCGTCCTACCAAGTCCAGTACCACTGGAACCTTTGATGCTACGTATCCATCTAATTTACCATAGAAATTTGATCATTTGAGTACCAAGTGTCGAGTAATTTTGACTGATCCTAGTTTATCTATTACTTTTGAGATGGAACCCTCACAATTACCTAGGGACACTGAAATTCAATCCAGTCAAATGGTAAATCCAGAACCCAAGCTTGTTGAACTATCAATCAATATGGAACCTATTTTTATTTTACCATAACATCTTGATTCGAAATTTGAACAACAATAATTTGTTCTCGTGCTACTGTCTCATCCTCAGTCATTCGTAACCATTGAGTCTTCCTCTTTACCACAGAGTTTACCACTTGAAATTTTTCTTGGGGTTGACGGTGAATTACTTCCACTTGGATTAGTTTCGATAGCGTAATAACTTTGGGAATAGACAACCGCTACATCTCCCACTCATTTTGGGTCAGGGCTTCATTTTTATCCTTATTTTTCCTTATCTGACCTACTTTTCTCCTATTGATCCTATTCACTCTCAAGTACACGTAGATTCGTTAGAGTATTTGATGGGTTATTTAGCCATGGCAAAGACAACAACCTAGACTGTACCATCTGTTGCAGTTGTGACAACATCTACTATTGCTTCATCTTCAATGTTTTCTACGACACTCAAGTATTATATTTATGGTGATCCATCCATCCCATTGGGTTACTAAGCTTTAAATGGAACCTACTCTCATGTCTCGTCTAGTCCACAGAATTCACCCATGTCATCATTTGGAATTATATATTTTTCCTCTCTTATGTGTACTGAATAGCTTGATCCGTTATTGACATCATAAACTCAATATTAGGTTGATTCGTCCAATTACCGTCCATATTATCCAGCATTTTTAGGAATCCCATCATATGAAAGTAAATATGGGCAATATCCTTATACTCCATATGCTAGGGGGAAACAAATTTTCTGTCCACATGGTAGTACTCCTTCGTTTTTAGGTCAATCTTATGGTGGAATGCATGTTTTTAAATGGAACCTACTTTTCCTATTCATCTGCAAACGGTTGTGTATCTATATCAAGTAGTTCAACATGTTGCATATGTACCTACTACGCATGTTATTACCTCTTTGTCTATTGTCCAGTATGCTCAAGCGGGTCCTTCAACCCCTAACCCTCATGTTTTGGCTCTACAGACTCTGTCTTCCTAGGCTGGTATTCAAAAATCACCTATATCCATAATTTCACAAACACCAGCTATTTTACCTTTTTCACATGCTTCTACTGATCCCGTATATTCACAACTTGGTCTGAATTATCCTGGTAGACAACATTTTTGTCAAATCCCATGGCAGTCACAACAACCATTCCAAGGGTTTCAAGCTTATCCAAGTCCTGGTAAACAAACCTATCAAGGGTTTGGTCAAAAAACATACCCCTATCTAGGTTACCAAAACCAAAATCCTTTTGTTGGTACACAACAACCTATTTCCCAAGAAATTCCAGGTTATCTTGGTTATGCTCAACCTGACCTAAATCGACAATTTCCATTTTTTTCAACATTAGAGTTACCTGATTTAAACCAGCTCACTAATTATGCCATTCATTATTTACCTTAGTGGTAGGTTATTCCTCATAAATTACCCCCTAACATTCCAAAATTTAAATGAAATTCTATAGAAGACCCATCTACACATGTTATGACTTGTCATTTATGTAGTTCATCAAATTCCTTGAATGATGATTCTGTTAGACTATGTCTTTTCCAGCGAACGCTTACTAGTCGGGCTTCGAAGTGGTACCTCCAATTACCATGAGCTTATTTCGATAACTTTACAAGTTTAGCCACTAATTTTTTAACCCACTTCTAGCTACCAATTAGATATGAAACTGGAATGGAACTTTTGACTAGCTTTAAAGAGACCACTCCTACTCATATATCATATCATATATATGAGAGGTGTTTTCATTGTCAAATAATTCAAACATTTGTTCATAATTAGATCTTAGCTGATTTTTTTATAAAATCATTGTTTCCATCTATCACTGAGGATGTGGTCAAAAGCGGTGTTGTCACTCAAGAGAAAGTAATTTCTCGTTCCCAGTATTTGGATCTAATTTACACTCTGTTTGGCACGCTCTATGGAAAAATTCCAAATGCATCGCGACAAAATTTTACTATTCCTCCTTCTCCATTTGGTAAGGAAATTCATGTCGGCGATGGTGTGATTGGTTTTGCTAGCACTCCAAGAGCAAGTTGGCCATCTAGTTCTACACTTGCTGTTTCAAATAAAACCCCTATTGCATATGATCTTGCATCTTCTTTTGAAATACATGTTGTGTCTTCTGAAAAATGAAAAATTGACAAGAAACTTGCAAGTAAAAATAATGGGAAAGATAAGAAGAATCAAAATTCATAGCTACAGGAAAAATCATTTGATTCATACGGTTCTTTTCGAAAACCTCATTACCCTTGCTTCATATGTTACGAGGAGAATTTTACATGAGACTGTCCTCAACGCTCAGAAGTCTCAAAGCTTCTTAAGACTTATGTCGCATATGTAGTGTTGAAAAATCCTTTTCTGAACTCAGAAACACATATGTTTGCTACGGATCCCACTTCTAGTTCACAAGTTCTTACGCTATCTGCCACTAAGCCAAAAAATGATGTTTTGGCGTCTACTCAAAGTAAATATTACAATAACCTCTCTCGTCAACGAATGGTCATGCTACAGATCAACCTACTACTTCAACTTCATCTGATTTGGCTCCACTGCCTATTATTCCTAACTTAACAATAAAGTCATCAAGGGGAGTTGTTCATAAATCAACTTTCAACCATTGAGCTCGTGTAGCTCAAAATTATAACATAGTCGAAGATCTAGCTCAGTCACGTTCTGCTATGTCAATGCTTGAGGTTCTTCAGAATTTTCCCTCCCAAAAGTAAGCTTTGTTGTTGATATAAAAATGGTGTGCCGACACTAAGGAGAGCTGGTCTCACTGGTTCTTTGTCTCAACATTCTCCATTTCATATTTTATTTCATTCATCGAATTCGCAATACATGACAAATGATATAAAATTCAATGTAATTACATTCCCCTACAATATGGTCCTTGACCTTTTTATGTAAAGTGCCCCGACTATTATAGCGTAACTTTACTTTTAAAAAATATCTAAGTTTTGACTTAATATAATGCACCCCTTCAATAAACTCCAACCTTTGCATTATATCATTAACCTTAATACATTAAACCCATTAAAACTACCAATGCGACATTTTATAACTCATTGCGCCCACAGGCCCACACATCAACACTTATTAAATGATTATTAATGTGAAACTAATGGGCCATACCTTGGCTTATTCTATGTGTAACTTATTGTGTGATAATCATCAGATCTATCACTCTCCAGATCAAATGATCCTCGACAATATTGCGTTTTTTTAAAGGTTGGACATTAACACTTGGAATTTACGTGATGTAAGCGGTATTCCCTCAGTGACATGTCCAAAAAGTATTGGATCGCGTTTTTTTGACGTGGTTTCACCTAGGACCAAAAGTGGTTTGATATGGGATGTATTGGTTTCAAAAACCACTTCCGGAATTGGAACAGTGTCCACCAAAGTTCCGCATGATTTAACTTATTTCCTTGCCTCTAATTAACTCGTGGGTCCCGTATTCAAAAAAGAAACCTTAACTCTATATCATTTTGTTCAACAGACAAAAAAACAATGCATTTCCTTCTCATAAACAGAGTTCAGCATTCTTTGTAATAACCAGAGTACGACGCCTCAGACAGAGGTTCAATACCCCTCTATTGCACTGAAATCAATACGATCACACCCAAACAACGAGCTTACTCTCGAGCCCCTTCAGGATTCCATACAACTTGAACACACTCAATTTAGGCATAGAGAACATGCACTCAACTACAGACAGAGAGGAATAAAGGAGATTAAACACAACATTGGTTCTTCTTCATATTAAGGGAAGGAGTTATTCGGGAAATTCCAATAACACACATGGATAGACCAAAAATCCTGAATTTTTTTCAACAGAAACAATGCTTCTCAACTTAGTAATTCACTACCAAATCCCCCTGGACTCAGTCTTGGGGTTCTACATTTATGGGTATTACATCACTGTTCGGCTCCTCCTTGAGGACTATTTTATTCTTTTAACATAAAATACTAATTACATAATATTACTATCAACAGAAATCAAACAGATTGACACAAATGAACCTATTCGACTTCTACAGTTACTGAACTAACCCTAACTACTCTAAGTGAAACAGACAGCCAAGATGTTCACATCTTGCTAATACATTTCCTCCCATCCACAACATGTGGACAATCCTCCTACATTTTTGGCTATTGTCCAATGCCCCTACATCGAACTCCTGAGGGAAATTTTCTTCATGGACTCCTGTCCATGAGCTCTTTTACAGAACTTCCTGGCTTCTGCAACATAACTACAGTCACCCAAGTAGCATCTTCATCTGGCTGGTCCTTCCACTTGATCAGGTACTGGAAATACTCTTGTCCTCTAGTCCTTTTCAACACCTTCTTGTCCAAGATCTTCTCTGGCTGTAATGGTTGCACTGGAGGTAGCTGCTTTACCCACTCAATTTGTTCTTTTTCTACTGGTCCTTCATCTATGCCATCATCTTCATACATGTACAAGTCTACAACATTAAAAATGGGAGATATCCCAACATTAGGAGGCAATTCAATTTCATAAGCATTAGCAGAAACTTTTCTCAGTATCTTGTATGGCCCTATCTTCTTGAACTTCAACTTTTTATACTGCTTCTTTGGGAATCTTTCCTTCCTCAAGTGTCCCAAACAAAATCTCCAACTTCAAAATTGACCTCTTTTCTGCTCAAATTTGCTCTGCCCTTGTATTTGATGCTGCTGCTTTGTAATTGCTATTTTACCTACTCATGTATGGCTTGGATCTCTGAAGCAAATTCTTCACCATCAGCACTCCTCGACTCTGCCTTTCCCAAGTTTCTTAACTAAGATATTCCTTGGGGATGCATTCCATAAACAATATGGAATGGGCTCTGTCCTGTACTTCTGTTTGGTGAATCATTGTA